>JAYKKI010000039.1:6255000-6855000 GCA_039881145.1 Druceiella hillmani | reverse complement strand
ACTATGAATCGTAAATCGAGCTTGTGTTAATTACTTCAATACAAAGGTAATCAAGTATGTCATTAAAATAGGGTTAATTAACTATAGTATTGTTTTTTATTATGAATAAATATATAATCATGCAATTTTTATTAAATTTAAATTCTGCTAGAAAATATGTTTGCTTCCATATGTTTAACTGTTTAAATACAATCACAAAGAAGTTCAAAAACTATTATCTAAGTAATGAAGATTTTCTAAGTATTAAAGAATTATCTAAGTAATGAAGATTTTCTTTTTTGGCATATAATATGAAGATTTACTTTTTTAATATTTTAACCGCCTGTTTACGTAATATTCCAAAACAATTATCTTCTTAAACCGCACAAAGCTTGTTTACACAGAATAATCTTTTGTGTTATAAAGTAATATTCCTTCATAAGAAACGATGAATGGATAGCAGATGACAGCCGTTGTGTGATCATAAATTGCCTCCGGGACGACATTTTTTTTAGTACAACTTGCAAAGCCAGCATATTGAGCGCCGCCCGCCTTGTCATCGCTCTTTGTGAATCTTTCTCAATTTTGTTTCAGTTTCTTTAGAATTTGTTCCGTGATATTAAAATGTTCATATTTGTAGCGGAAGTTGATAATGGAAATAGAAGGAATATTAATATTGGAGCAATTTAAATATTACAGCTCATGCAGCGTAGTTATATTCACCAAACAATTTTCCTAATGGTCTGCAAAAGAAATATTAATAAAGCAACATAATATAATGAAAGGTAATAATATAATGTATCTTTACAATTCATTAATAAAGTAATATTTAAATTCGTTTTGATGAAATTGGCTATCCTCGATATCCTTATCTACTTAATAAAATCATGATTGGCATCCCAAATACAAAAGGAAAATCTATATATGCCAATAAATGTGAAATTATATTTGTTGCAAAAGTGAATCAGAATAGTTTTGCGAAAAATTTGATTGTAAAAAATATAAGTAAATTTGTTTATTTAAGAATAATGTAAAGACGCAAGGTAACGTGAAATGATGAATACACGTGCATGGGAAATTTAATTGCAATCTTATGGAAATTGCGCGAATGTACTGAAAATGCTGTGCAATATAAATAGAAAGGTGATCAAAAAACCGTTACAACCGCTTAATAATATTGAAAAATATGAATAATGTAATGATATAAATTGACCTAAAATTAGTATATATAGAAATTAGTATATATAGAGTATATATAGATAAAAGAATAAATGGCGCTCTTATTAAAATAGTGGTCAATATAAAAGAAAACTAAAACCAATTATTATGGTACTGAAATTATTTTATACCCGTTTAAAATACTCTACACTACACGTTCAAAAAACACACATTTACAATTACATGTTTAAAAAAGTGGTGTAATTTTTAATAGAATTATTCAAAATAGCTAATACAGATATTCGTGCATCGAAAGTACTCGTACTATATTGAAAAATGCAAATCTGTAGATATGATTTCTGAGACAACTAACTTAAATTGTATTGTTTATTTTAATTACTGGGCTTACGATATATTCATGTTATCGGTCTCATAAAATAATAACCGCCCTTCACTAAGTCCATCTTCGCTGGATGAATGCTCAAGTTACTTTAGTTGTTAAGAGATGTAAAATAATTTTAGGAAAAGTTATTCTAACATCTTTTTTCAGGAAAATTAATTATATAAATGATAACGTACTTTCCATTTGAAAAGTATGAAAGGAATTATAAGAACGGTTTCTAAGAAAATAAACAATTAAAGTGGTTTTCTAAGTTCAAAAATCAGGATAGTCGATTTTAATGCGATGTGAAATTTAACAAATAAAAGTTATGGTACGTTCAATGTAACCAAATCGGTTACAGTAAACGTACGAATAATAAAATATTAACGAGAAATATGAGACAAGTAAGAAAATAAAACTTTGAATATATACAGCATGAGGGTAAACCAACAATATTTAAAAGCTAGTAACATGAAAAACAATTATAGTAAAGATAACATTTATGAGAAGAAGTCAAGTTAAAAAAGAATATTCCAAGGCAGGAACTTCTTTGAATAAAGATTATAATAAAGAGAATGTTTATAAGACGCAGTTCAGTATAAGAAGCAGTTGTTTATAAAAGAAAAAAGTATGTTCGAATGTTAGACCCTTCCTTCGTCATTTTGCGCATTATTGTATTATAGCATTTACATAATAAGAAATGTGTCGAATAATCATTTTAATCATAGGCTAAATACTTTGAAAATGAAAAAAAAACTGATTGATAGCAACCCGAAAACATTTTAAATATTCTTATTTAAATTTATAATTTAAAATTTGATTACTATGGCTCTCATTAATTCAAATATCAACATATATTTTCAATTGATTATAAATTGAAAATATATACTTTTATCTCTAAAGGAATTTTTTATAACGATAGAAATATAAAAAAAACAACTGTTAAGCTTAACTAAATGTAGAAGATTAATACAATTTTACTCTATCCTATATCTTACTGATGTAAATCACCGACTTGTATGTCGTAACCGATCGATCATATAAAATCATGTATAATAACAGGCTGGTGCTTACATGAAAGCTTATATAACAGAGCTTACTATGTAAGCGAACCTTATCGAAAAAAGTCCTTGTCACATATTATAAAGCTTTCGTAGTAAGCTGCACAAAAGCAGAGCGGATATTGGATGCTTGCATCGCCGTAGTACCACTTAGATTTATGAGTATTCTTTTCATGCCTCCATCAAATGACACTTCCGCTATGTTCCCATTTGTCGGCGTGACACGCTACTGTATTATGAGATGACAGATGAGTGTCATTTTACGTTTTATATCTCGGAAGCTTCACGCAGGTTTTCTAATTACATCTGTAAGTTATTAAATGTTTAAATATTACATTGTGCGTTTGTTTAAATCGTTGATTGTTGTAAATATGCATTATGGTGGTAAGGAAATGATGTTTCTCTAGTCGTAACCATTTTACAGGAAGGTCGTGGTCTCGGCGGTGATGTATATGGTTGGCCCTCGTCCTTGTTCTTCTTCCCTCGGATGTCTTATTTAAAAATGCGTTTCCGCTTTAGTAATAGTTTCTATTACTGCCTTTATCAAGTCCGCCCATCGGGTTGGAAATCGCCTTCAAGCTATTTAGTCTTCATCCTGTCCCTGCACCACTAGATGCTCCATTGAAAGTTGCTTTCTAGATATATATGTCCGAAGAAATTAAGAATAATGAAAACCTTGCTGTATGGATTTTATGCTGCGTTTTTTGTGATATAATAATTATTTTTGTATTTACAATAAAACAGTAACGGTAGATAAGTACCCAAATTAAAAAAAAATATTTAAGAGAAATTATTTAAAATATATCATTTTAAGGTATAATAAAATAATACATTAAAATGAAAATATTGACCGTTTTTAGGGGTTTGTATCTCAAAAGGAAAACAACACTCTTATAAGATCACCATTGTTTCTGATCGTCTTTCTCAGAACTCCACGGTCGTGTTCCTCAGAAATCGCTGAACGTAGTAATTTTAAATTTGACAAACTAACAAGGATATTAACGCGCACATATCTCAAATCTATAACTTAAAAATATCCATTTGGAAATTTGGGAAAAAGGAAGGTAAATTAAGTAGCTACTCGAAAATAGTTTTGTTTTCTAATTCCGTATGTAACGTTTTGTAATATATTTTTTTCAAATAAGATACTGAGGATGAATAATATATAAAGTATTATGCATTCTCAGATGTACTGGAAAATATGAAAAATATTATAAAATGAGGCGGAGTAACATATTTACGAAACTACTCAACTTAAAATTACGAAAAATTTGGCTTTTCAGACACGAAAAAAAGTATTGCGATGACCTTAGATGTCGTAATTTTTTAAATACGTGCCATATTGACGATAAAATAGGCAGTATATTTACGTTTTTCTATATTCGCAACCGATTTTTTCAGAAATCATGCGACGTAGAAATTTTAAATTTGGTATAGTAATATATTTAATTAATTTTTTATAATATTCATATTGGTTAATGCGTATTATATAAAGGTCTTTACAGAAATAAAGGTTTTACATTTTTTTTTATTTCATACACTGACTGGAAAATTACAGAAAAAATAAATATATATTATTAAATATATTATTAAAAATTTATATTATTCTAGATCTATTAATTTTTGTTATTACACCTCTGAAAGAAATAGTATATAATATATTCACTTTATGACAAATTAATATTAAGATATTTTTAATAGAAATATGACGTACGTTTAAACATTTAACATTTTATACATTTGTTTTTATCGCGCTTGATAAACTTTCCATTATCCACAGCTTCATATTAGAAGCGAAAAGTGAGATGCGTACATGTTCAGTTACTGTTATAACAAGAGCTATTTGTTCGAATTCCTCTTGAAAATAATGTATATTTTTTTCGATCTTTATAACTGAAAAATTAATTTATTTTTAATAATAAAAAACATTTTCTCACTTATTATTTAATTGTAAAGGAAATTGCCATGAAAAATACACTTACGAAAACACAGAATTATCAGTGTAATAAATATTATTTTCTACAAAGTAATATAATAATTGTGTTCGACGCGTCCCTTTTATAATGCTGCACAGTGCTCGGTGTGGGCGTACTTCAGAACACTTAATCCTTGGGTTGACTTTGAAATAATAAGTCTTAATGAAGGGATAACAAAAAAATTGTATTGATCACAATCGTCTTACCTTTATTCAGAAACGGATAGAGAGTGGCTTGTAGTATCAATTTAACAAAAGTTAAATAAAGCATCTACTACAATCCTGGAAAGACGTTAAATATTGGGGTATTATTTTCTTTATATATATGTTAAAAAATTAATACACTTATGTAAAAGTGATGAAAAAAATGAGAAAATTTTATTTCGCCTCTCTTCATTTTATAAATGTTCTCGACATAATTTTTTTTGAAATCGATATTAAAAGTACTCCAATAAGCATCTAGAAAATACACATCAAAGCCCTGTCGCATATCGATTGATATGAAAGGCTACGTTTAAAATATTTTAGTCGCAAACTTGAAAATCTTGTATTATAAACATGTAGTCGGCAAAGATTTATTTTCTTGTGAAATCTTTCAACAAAACTCATTTTCATTCATAAAATTCATCGTTGTATTTCGAAATAATTGCCTTTATAAACCAGGCAAAGTTTCCATAAAGAAAGTAATATTTTATGCCGCAAGGCAATATTAGTTCATAAAAAGCGATGAATGGCTGGTAGATGACGGCCGTCTTGTGATTATAAATTGCTTCCGGTACGAGGTGGTTTAGGAAAATCTTGTGAACGCTGGTATTGACCCTTCTTTGTGCACTTTGTTTCAGTCTCTGTCCTCCTCTTTGTGCACTTTGTTTCAGTTACTGTCTTCCTCTTTGTGCACTTTGTTTCAGTTACTGTTCTCCTCTTTGTGCACTTTGTTTCAGTTACTGACTTCCTATTTGTGCACTTTGTTTCAGTTACTGTTCTCCTCTTTGTGCACTTTGTTTCAGTTACTGTCTTCCTCTTTGTGCACTTTGTTTCAGTTACTGTTCTCCTCTTTGTGTACTTTGTTTCAGTTACTGTCTTCCTCTTTGTACACTTTGTTTCAGTCACTGTCTTCCTCTTTGTGGACTTCGATTCAGTTACTGTAGAGCTACATTGTATTAAAAACGAATTCGGGTAGTGGAGTAAAATAATGAGAACAGAAATTATAATGCAAGAAGAACAATTCAAACATTACCACAAGCATAGAATAGATAAAGTAATCAAATAATTCGTCTGACTTTTTAGGAAAATTCTAGGAAAAATGTGTCATCAGCCTATTTCTGGAACTTACTCTGTTATAGTTTATATTTTTTACTTTGTTATAGTTTCTTTCTTTACATTGGCCCCTTAATACCGGGAAACTCTCATATGGAATTTTAAACTAAAAAACTATTACATCTTTTCTATAATTTACGTCCACTATAAATAAATTTGAAATTAAGTTTATATTTTTAATAAATATCTACATATGCTTTTATTTCTGTGGTAGCAAATATTCGTAATCGTAATATATAATTAAGTCGTTTAAATTTTAAAACGTGTATTGAAGAAAGCGGTAAGAAATTCACGTAATAATTTTATGTCAGAACTTAAATATTTTACATTTCTTGTTAAGTACAATGCCATCAAGAAAGTTAAATTTTGTACACATGTTATCGTCCTCAAGGTAATAGGATAGAATGAGCCGGTACAAGTTATAAATTAACCGAAAATATTGTGCGTATCCCTACAACTACTAACAAAATGGAAACGTGGTATGTTTATTTATTTTTTCACGACGTTTTAAAGGGTCATCAGATTTCAATGAAATTTGTACATAGATAATATAAATTCAGATTAAATGATAGGTCATATATAACGACGCTATAATTTACAGGAGCAGAGGAATAAACATAAATGCTAAAAAAATTATGCCCACGAACGAAAAACTGAATCCCCTGCTGAAACTGCATAAGGTAAGGCTGGTAAGACGTAACTGGATTGATTAAAATTTACAACTATTTGTTTTTGAAAAAAATTACACGCCTATTTTTTTTATCTAAGACTTCAAGAAAGAAAATGCTGTGTAGTGTATTTATATAACACGTATATTTTTAATAAAAGTGATTTTTTTTGGCATTAATATTTTCTTTGCATTTGGTATTTGTTTCTAATGGGCCCTGCATATATAAATTGACAACTGACAAAAATTAGTAAAATAAATTCAGATTTAGTGCAACTATAGCTAATTAGAACACGCTATTCACATTTTGGAATTTACTGTGCATCCACATTCTGTAGTATTCGGTGGTCTCCAATTCGTTATTATTAGTGACCAATAATGGCGCATAGATTTAAGTTTTAAAGAAACTGGTCGAGTTTATGCGTAATCAACCCTCAATCCTCTCACCCTTCAGCGCAACCTCTGATTAAGTACTCACAGTTAGGAGATCAACAATATACAAAAACGTATACCCAGAGAACAAATCAGGTTTTCGAATTATTGTTTTTGTTATTTTAATTTAGTGTCTCAAATTCAAATTTTTGGAATAAAATACCTTAAAATTAAATAAGAATATCTTTTATTAATTAATTTTATATAAGTTAAAATTTATTAATAAAAGATATTTGTTAGTAGTTTTTACCCTCTGCTAGTTTTTACCCTCCTAGTTTTTACTCTCCGTTTCGCTCGCTTGATTGTAGTCAAAAACTTACAGAGAGAAATTAAAACATGTAGTGCCATGCAGAATGATCAAAGAAAATTAAAACTAAGTTTTTATATTCGTGATTTGATAATACAAATGATAATGAAAAAAAAATCCCTATTCATTAGACATTAAAGGGAGTGATACTCTTGATCTTTTATATTTTGTATTTTAGCGTTATCGATATTTAATTTTTATTTAATTTTTCCCTAGGTTAAAAAGTAGCCCATGTTATTTTACATGCCGGCAACTATTTTTAAGTAAGAACATTATTTTGATATGTTTTGTTTTTGCGACGTAAAAAAAGGACAAATAAACACATTTTTGAATTTATAATATTAATAGGATGAGATTGCCTGGGATAAAAGTAACCTCTGTAAAAAACCACGTCGATCCTTTGCTACATTGCGACGTGACAGAAGGACAAATAAACATACTTTCGTAAATATAATATTAGTTAGGATTAGGATATTTGCGTTATAATATTGATTTAAAAATATAACGGAATAAATAACATTAGAAAAATAGGGAGCTAATTTTTATTTTAAATTTAATAGAAATTCGTTAGGTTCTAAATTATACTGCAAAATTTAATCATACTAATGATGTTTAAAAATACACGTATATGTTTAAAAATGAATGATGAAATAATGATGTTTAAAAATACACGTCTCTTTTACTTTATATGATCGTCGTAGTAAATAACTAAAGGCAGAAGTAAATTTTCTATGTCGTAATATTTTGTAATTCTATAAATTAATGAAAATCTAAGTTACACCACTTGTACATACTACAATTTGATTCGTGTGTGAATTTATAAGAACAAACTTGACCTCGATTAACAAGTATCTTAAGACCGCATTTTTATTATGGCTTTTTATTACAGATACCATTGGATGATAGGACAAATCTATTATGTAAGTAATATTGTGCTTACACATCGCCAGGTTTGGGTTCTACATTGCGTTTTATGCATATATTTTTCGTGTTAATTCGTTTTTGCATATATTTTAAATGATAATACGTTTAATTTTAACTCTTTTGAGACAGTTAAATCGTCGATAAATTAAAAAAATAATAATTGTTTACTATCTGCGCATAAAACATACATTTATTTAATTGACATGCATGTTAAAGAAAACGAGGTTTCGAATAAGTATAATTTTTCTTTTTAAACAATACAAAGTGATAATCTTTTTATCGTAAGTAATTAACTATTTAGAAAAAGTTACCAACAAAAAATGCATAAAACTAATTTTAGCTCAGATGTATTTCACAAAGCAACTTTTAATTACAAAATTTTTCAGTGAAAACCGGGCAAGAAAATATATACAGCTTGCTTATTTTCACTTTTCGTAAACTTTCCACAACTTTTTTTGTTTTCATTAGAATTTACCAGGAAACATCTAAATACTTGTTAGCGACCACAAGCAAGAAAAGATAGAGGAAGGCAATGTTGCTTTAATAACGACAAAAGTTTAACAAATTCGAAGTTGATTTCAAAGTTACTATAGCGGAGAAATAAATATAGTTAGTTATTAGTATAGTTAGCATAGTCGAATTTATTTGGAATACTTTTTGCAGTTTATTCTTATTTGAAGTTCTAAACCAACATTTTAGTTGGAATATAACTATATTAATATAACTAACTAGTTTTGCGTACAAATGTTTGAAGCAAAAAATAAAATCCTATTCGTTTCGCGGAAGAGAATAATAATTTTGGTATTTGAATCTGTCAGATAATGAAATGTTAACTTTTTGTTTTTCATGGTAACATAAGCATCTTATATAAACCGTAAATTTATTTGAACGAGGGAAAATCAAGGTATTTTGACGCAAAAAAAAAATTATCACAGTGCCAAAAATGTATTTTAAAAATTATTATTAATAATTTCATAATAGGTTTGGTTAAAGCAATAAAATATTGTTTTTTATATCATAACACATCTTTTATTTAAAAATTTGCAAGAATACATTTTAAACTCTATATCAAATCAAACAAAGTTTTAAAAACAAATTATTTAAACTAAAATTATGAAAATATTGAAATAAACATCAATAATAGAATTTTCAAATAAAAGAATTATTTATTTTTACATGATCGACTTTTATTGCACTTAGGCTTTCAAAGAATGTGCAACATTTTGCATTTACAGTAGTTTGAATTACATTAAACAGTACAACTGGAGTGTTGAAAACCTTGTCCACCAAAATTGAAATCTTTACGAGCATACTATAAGTTATATCAGTTTCTGGAACTTCGTCTATTGAAATATTTTTTTCTTTACAGATGCCAAAGACAGCTTCGTAAGGATTGTGATTTATTCCTGACTGGTGAAATTTTGTTCTTCATAAAATATATAAACCTTAATCCTTCTGACCATTTTGTGGTCTTGTTTGTTACTGACCATGTAGATAACGTCTTTTCAATACCTAGGTTAGCTTTTCCAACTGAACCTTTTGATGGACTGTGCCGTGGTTTTCAGTGTACAATTTTTGGTTCATTTCATATGTGACAGAACTTCAATTATTTTCACAGTTAATCGTCGTCCATTGTCACTGGAAAAATGCATAGGGCTCCAAGTATTGTAAACACACCCAAAAAGCCGTAAGTAACTTCTTCAGAATACTCTGCTTTTAATATTCAAAGCTGCACTAGCTTTGTGAGGTAGTCTTGTTTTACCATAATGAACTTAAAATCAACGTGTTTTCGTGACTGTATATTGATAAAGTCGACTTGATATCTCCAACTGAATTCATTGCTTTTGAAAGACTTAAAAACTAGAGCTTCTTTGGGATATTCATTTTCTTGGCAGAGTTCCCACAAATGTAAATAGATGAAGTCTATTTCGTTGATGATATTATAGCTTTTAAGCACTTTCATTATTCTGTTTCGCCCTCCTTTTTATCATTGAAATTCATAATCACACGTCGGGTAATTTTCATAAAATATTTACAACATATTCATGAATTTAAGGCTTCGTCGTTAATGAATCCATTCATTAATGAAAACAGCAACAAAATTTGGTAAGTGGTTATTGATATAATCGCGTACATGGAGATACTATTGAACAATTTCTTTAAATTTGAGAGATCTAAACGCAATAATATAACAATGTTATTTTATTCTCAATAATATAACAATGTTATTTTATTATCAATAATATAACAATGTTATATTATTTTGGTCTGACTTTTGTACTAAATATATTACAAAATTTAAAGTCTTACTTTCTGTCTTTAGTTTGATGTTTGGTTAATCTTGGATTGAGCCAAACACTAGACACTAGGACCTCGGAATAAGGTAATCTATTTTGTGATGTTTCATGAGGCTAACTTCTAACTTCACAAACTATGCCACATTACGTAAATATGACAAGTGAGAAAAAAATATATATAGTAATCAAATCGACGAGATTCTGGATAAAATACAATTCTTTCAAATTCATGTATCATCCAAACTAATATTACTTGCGAGATATCATCAACCCTTAAGGTCCTCGACCTGAGTCGCTGAAAGGCAAAATAAGTGACTTGAACCTCGCTCCAATAGGCCGCTACTCCATTCAATGTATGTCGAGTCTGACCTTCGTTTGAAGTGACCCTTGAAAATTTAAGCATTTTTTACATGAAGCTTTTCCAGGCAAATAGAAAAATACGCCCGACTTGGATTTAAAGTGGACTTCAATTTCAAACTATTCTTGAGTCTTATCGGGGAGTAGATTATTAAGAACACTATCTCCTCTAATAGGATCTAGCATGCTGGTTTACAAAAGCTACTCTGTTTCATTACTGCAAAGAAATTTTCTTTTGACCGCGTTTCACTTTATTCGAAAACGCGTCTGCTTTATTCTCATTTCATTTTTGACAGTGCCGAAAATTCCGCATCGCGACGATTTCCTTTTTTTGCATTCCTCTAGCGCGGCTGTTGACAGGCGGCTTTGTTTTCAAATAGAGCTTTAAGCTTATTTGTTTCCGGTGGAGAAGTAATTTAACGTTACGCTCTCGGTGAGGGATTTAGTTATCTGATTCGAAAGCTCATTTTTTCTATTTCGAATTTATCCAAAATAAACAATCTCTTCGCTCGAATTTCTCTCGATTGGATGTTTGTTTTATTGATTCTTAGATACAGAGATTTACGTGCTAATTAACTTTTTGATGTAGAAATTATAAGATTTATGGATCAGATTACATTTCGGTTATAAAAAATCGGCACTTTAAAGTAAACTAATCATATTAAATTAAAAATATGAATTTGATTTGAATTATTTTTTGGACTTCATCTACCTTGACTAAAAAATGACGAGAAACGTGTTGCAATTTAGTTTAATAGAATTAGTTTTGGAAGAACAGTCAAAACAGCAAATTTATACACGATTTACTATAAGAAATCTACGTTATGCTGTTTAATTTTAAACTAATTGTATGTAACGGAAAATTATGTTTTTTTGCTTTCTTTAAATTGTTATATATAAAAATAATATTCGCAAGAATTCTGAGCCACAGTGAACATATTTCACAAGTTATTATGAACATATTTAAGAAATATGCTTATATTACTTTTTACAGAACTGTGTCCAACCATTACTTACTCGATTAAATCACTGGTTACATAAATAAACTGTTGAAAACAATTTTAATAAAATAACTGTAATAATTACACAACAAAAATGCAGTCATGATTCATTTTTTGTTCAGGCAATTTCAGGATGGTCTATATTTATTTAAATAAAATTGTGAAACCAATATGTATTATCTATAAATTGGATTGCAATAAAAAATTGTACTTATGGGTGCTTTGTTTTAGATTTGAGGATTGGCCGACTTCATGAAACATTATCGACATATTAGCATAGAATTTAATAAAATATATGTCTGACTATTACGTTAAAATCGCTTATAGGCACATATATTTCTTTCAAAATATTTATAATATTGCGAAACAATTATGGTCCGAGTAGAATTTTGATTGAAATTTATTATATTATATTATTATTTATATGGGCTATTAAATGCAAATTATCTTAATCACTTAGTAATAAAATAATTTGTCACGGATAATTTATTAATATTATTCTCAGACTTCAGGAGATCAGGTCACTCTTATAACAAAAAAATATTTATACAAACAATATGTTACAATAAACCACATGTACGTATTCCGGAGTGTTTTTTGTATATTTCGTTGTCGTAAATAATTTCTTTAAACGTATCTTGATTTAGGTAAAATGATTGTTTTTTTGCTCTAAGATATTTTGAAAATTAATCGGAAATATACCCCAATGACATTATTTTAATGTAGGGATAATGATTTAAAAGTGTGACCGAAAATGTATCTTGGGTATTTCGACATCCTTCACTTCAATTGTTATCATTCAATAACCGCATGTTCTAAAAATAGGCAAGCTATGTCCATTTGGACATTATAATTTACACGATGGGGAAGTTTCAATTATACTATTTTGCGCCAAAAACCCCAAAAACAAACCAAAGTTTCCTTTTTATAAAATAGTCATGGTTATACATGAGTTTAAGCTTATATTTTGACGGATGAAATATTTTGATTTTGAATAAACTATTATAATAAGATAGTTAGAGAAATCACTCTAACTATAAAATATGGATATTAAATTTCCCAGAAATCTAATTATCTCATTGCAATATTGTATCTTGTGTTGGCGACTTATTGCGACTGATTTCACGATAAAAGTTTGATTAAACCAGCATAGGAAGCGACAACAAACTCACTCTAGAATTTATTTATCCATTGTCAGAAGAACTCAGTTGAAAAGGTCGCTGTGTCATTATCTGTAGTCAATAACGACCCATTGTGTTGAATTTTTAACGGGTGAGCGGAGGCAATTGTACCCGTGTGCTGTCAAGTGAACGTCGTCTTTCATGTGACTTTGGTCGGTTTGAACAAATGACGATAAAGACAAATAAATAATTTAGTGGTATTGTTAAGAATTTTATATTTTCGGCGGAATATAAATGAGTAATTATTGGATATTTTGTGATTTTGGGTATTTTGAAATCTATTCAAAAAAGAAAGAGATTCTCAATTCGAGGATTATGTAACATTTTAATATATATAATTCCGAGACGCGTTAACCGATTCCTGTATTTTTTTTGTTTATATTGAAATATATTTCGGATTTAAATATAGTCAGAATCTGAGGTTAGACTAAGGCGATATACCAAGGAATTGCTCAACTGATAAAAACACTAGGTCAATTCAAAAATTTGATGTCAAGTTTGAATATTTAACATGTCTTTAGCCACAGATGATGGATGGAGTCTACCGATGGTGCTGGATGATGGTGACCGAACTACTCAATTGTGAAGAGCAGATACATAAAGTTTGGGTTCGTTTGACTTATCTTGGCTTTAAGTGGTTACACTTAAGAACAAAGACATTGAACATTTTAAAATAATAAAAATATGAACACTTAAAATTTTTGAAGTAAAATATTATCTACAAATATACTCTAGACTTATCTAGACAAGTTCTTTAATAAAAAGTAATGGCCAGGTGCTAATGGTGGAAACGGAAGGTATATATGATATCTTCAATGGTGAGGGGTAGATTCACGAAGTTTGGGCGTCTTTACTTTGACCATTTCATCAAACTTTAAATAACCATGGAACAAAAAAATTAAAATATTAAAAAAAGGAAAGTACGGGCAATTAAAATTTTTGAAGAACGACATTTTCTCCAATATAATTCAATTAGGAAAATACTATCACAGAAAGAGAGACACCGACTTGAAAAATACGAATTTATAACGCAGCTTTTAGAAATATGAAGAAAACTTTTTAAAAGGTTGAGGACAATTCCCCAAAATGGAGAATATTTATGCTGTTATGAATTTCTAGTCGCATGAGGTTTTTGAATTATGTTTATCTTTTTAAGAATAAAAATTAATTTATTACAAAACTGACGTATGGAAAAAACGAAGAAAATAATATTTAATAACTCACTTAACCAATGGTTATACGAAAATTCCAGCTCCAAGATTAACCGTTAAACAATAACAAAAACATAAACATTTTGTATCGTTTGCATACTCTGACTCTCTTGATAATATATACCGGCCTAATAATTGTTTGTTCATCCTGTCAGTGTTTTCTAAGATTTTCCTCGTAGTTATCATCTAGTGGAAATGTCGAATTAAAATCATAACTCAAATATTTCAACTCTTTTATTTGTAGGTGAAACGTCGCCGAAATGCAATTTGTATATGATTTTATAAAAAAATACGCACTGCGGTGCGAACAAAATGAGTTATGCATGCAGAATTTCAAATGATACAACAATAAGAAGTGAAAATCATCGCATACTTAGTTTTGCTCGAAACTTTAAAAAATATTAGTTAATTTTAAGATTAATATACCTAAAACCATCTATGTAATAACTATAGAAGTAAACATTTTTGCAGAGTTTCAAATGATACAACAATAAGAAGTGAAAATCGTTGCATAATTAGTATTGCTCGAAACTTTAAAAGATATTAATAAGTTAATTGTAAGATTATTTTACCTAACGCCGTCTATACAATATTTATAAAAGTGACAATATTTGTAAAGTTTCAAATGATACGACATTAAGAAGTGAAAATCGTCGCATACTTAATCATATACAACTGAAGGCAAAACTAGCGAAGCATTAATTGAAAACAAAGAAAGATATTATTAAAGATATTTAAGATTATTTTATCTTCCTTACCACGAGGTACAGATTTCAAATAAATTCTGAAAAAACAAAAGAAGAAAGAGATTCCTCACACAGCATTCAATAATTAATTAATTACAGGTTTTAAATATTAATTAATTACAGGTTAGCCATCAATAAAATATATTAAGTTTAATATGGTATAAACCTGTCTATCGGTTCCACTTTTAGTATTACACAAGCGACCAAAATATTTGATGTAAAACATATTTTGACTGACTTCATACACAGAGCAAGGTTATAAATCAATGGACGTCATAAAATATTTGACGGAAATTACGTTACCCTGAAACAAGCTACGATTTAGCAGGGTGTTAACTACACCAATTTTTCCTTAGAATTAAAATATGAGATGCTACAAGGGTACATCTCTTCCATATTATTTTTTTTTCGGTAAAAGTACTCACATACAATTGATGTCACATGTTGATTGCACCTAATGTAATAGTTTATATTATACATAGAATATAATAGACAAAAAGGAAGTCTCCTTAGCGTGATATAAACATTACCTTTCGCATTTTATAAATTAAGTATGCATAATTTTTTCTACTATAAAATAATGTTAACTTTTACATAAACCTATACATAATTGTAAAATTATTTTCTGCCCTAATTACAACTCAAAATATTAAATTAGTTTTAGCAATTTTTTAAATTTTTATTGTCATCATAACGCGTAACAAAGACATATATATATGATAAAATAAAAAACGAACAAAATAATTATTATTACGTGTAATACTAATTTGTGAAATAAGGAATAATATGAAATGATAATTTGTGAAATAAGGAAAAGAAAACAAATGAATTTTCCTCGTTAAGTTAGGAATTTTCCTCGTAGCTTAAAAATTTAATATCCATATTACTTTTTGCAATATTTGAGTAATTTAATTTTCTAACCTATTTATGTGTCATATTTCTTCGCATGTGACATAATACTTTTCATTTTCAAATACGAAAGAAAACAAATAATAATACGCGATAACTAAATGTAATTTAACTTTGTTTCTTTAGGTTAGAGTTACATTTTGACTGTTTGAAGTTTAACAAAATCGTTTAATTCACTATATCTCAAATCCAAATTACTAGCAATTTCCTTTTGAAAACGTGATCTATTAATTATATTTATAAGTAATATTTTACTCCTTTATTGCTGTTACACTTTATAAGATACTGACATTACAAATTTATAGCTTGTACACTAATTTACAATAAATATCGCTGGGAAAGTATCTGAATAAGTTTACCCATTAAAATTCTTTCTTATGCTGTTCAATATATGTATATATATATATATATATATATACACACACACACACATATATATACATATATATATATATATATATATATATTTATATATCTAAATCTAATTAGTATGTTAAAGATTCAATCGATAAATAAATTCAAATACAAAAAAAGAAGCATTAAATAAAATATTTAGCAAGTTGATAATGCAACAAGCAGCAAGAATGTATCTATAGTCGTTTCTCTACATGTGTACTCATCTAAACATTGGAAATATATTAAGATAAAACTTTAAAGATCATATCTGAAAGTAAAGTTCAGAGCTGATTCTGCAAACTCAGCTCAGTGACCGGCAAAAGGATGGTTCTATTTAAACAAAGCTCGAGGGATATTATTGTCATTTAATTGAGTATGCGGGCGTTCTATTCGATGGTATCATATTTTTAAGGGGTCGATTTTTAGCAAGAGTTTAGTCAGTAACAGAAATGAAACAAGGACAGGTAAGAATAAAGACTCAATATTTTTAATTCTTCCTAATATATATTGTGTTTTTTGTAAGCAAATGGTTCGTATTATACGTTCTTACGACATTTTAATTTGAACTTAATGAAACTATGATTATATTTTAGGAATATTTGGTTATCTACTTAACAATAAATAAACAATTCGTGTACAATAAGCATTATTCAGTACGTTGTAATCTCAAGGACAAAGTGAGAGAGTTAGATTTAATGCATTGAGTTGTTTTTCTTGGGAGGTAACATAATTTAATCGCATGAACAAATATTTTATTAAGTTCCCCATATCAGCTCGAGAAATAATAATAATAATTCCTCATTCACTATTATGATTTCGAAAATGGTACTGATTATTTAGTTAAAAAGCAAAACTTTGTTCATCATCTTATATTGCTCAGTAAAGCTAATTCACTTGTAAATAATTGTGAACGCATAATATTTTAGCCACATGACGTCTATCGAAATGTTTGTATTTTTAGGGTTCCATACTTCAAAAGAAAAATGGAACCCTTATAAGATAATTCGCAATGAAAATGCAATGCAATGAATTCGCAGAAATTAAGTACTAAAAAAATTATTTCAAAGTTCCACATACAGTGTGGGATATTGTTGGACAGGGCTAGTCATGAAGGTCACAAAAAAGTTTTTTACATAATTATAGAAAATTTATCGTCAGAGATATATTGAAAATATAATATATATATATATATATATATATATATATATATATATATATATATATATATATATATATATATATATAAGCCTCTTCCTATTTACGAGACCAGTTAACTTAAAATTATGAGAAAACGAATTTCTAAAAACCTACAAAAATTGTATGAAAACTATAGCGATGATTCTCAATGGCATAATTTTAGAAATATGTGCATTGTTATTACACCTGTAAAGAAAATAGTGGCCAATATTACGTTAAAATAGTATAACAGTTGTGGAAAAATTATAGTGTTTCATAGTTTCGTAGGCATTCTATATACTCCTAATCCTAAATGGTTTTAAGGTAATATGTAATTATTAAAAACTCTGTTTAAAAAACATGACAACTTTAAGAGAGATGCCATAATTTTATTAATCTCTTTGATTTCTTATATTTGATTAAAATACATATAATTATTAAAAATTGTGTTAAAAATATTAATTTTAAGAGAGATACTATATTTATATTTATCTGGTTGGTTTCTTTATTTAACTTCGATTCAACTTGTTATCTTAATTGTTTTATTTGTTAATTTAACATTTGGAAGAATATCACAACAAATAGGTATAAAATGTACAAACAATGAGGAATAAGTCAGAAATACACAGCAATTTGAATTAATATCGTTCTAACTATTGGTCAGTCTTGAACTACCCAACGACGAGGTTATAGAAAGCTCATTACTGAAGTCAAAAATATACAGACTGCTTCCATTTCATAATATTGTTTAAATAATATGAGTAAGCAAAAGATGAATGCAGCAGGATATTCGTGCGCACTCTATGCTGGTGACATAAACTATGACATTTTTCTCCAATGTAGCAGCCATGAGCATAAAGTGCTACTAAATCCAATATCAAGGGACTAACTACTCCTAATGATTTAATAATTTTGAATATATTTGGGGTTAATTTTGTAGAAATTCATTATTCGCAATTAAATGAAACTACATGATATAGTATTATTTCTACATCAACATCTTCGTGGGCTATTAGCAAAGATTGATCTTTTGTTGTAATACAACAAAGTGTAGGTCGTTGTAAAGAACTTAAAGAAAGTAGAAATAATACTACATCATGTAGTTTCATTTAATTGTGGATTTATTAATTTAAAAAAATTATCAAAAGCAATGCCGATCGAAATTGGAGGCAATTACATTAGACCATGCCCATTATAAAAATAATGCGGAATAAGTAAGGATAACACCCATACATTTTGTAATGCAAGTACTTATTGAACTTTATTAATATAAGTGGTTTAATATCGAGACAAGATGACTGCATTAATTTCAAGAATGTTACGAACGAAATACTTAAGCAAATTAACGCTACACTCGATATCTTCAAAATTGTAGGAATTCCATATAACATATCCTAATACCCTGTAGTTTTTTTGGCAGATATTGGTGATATGATTGTGAGATCCGTTTCAAGCGAACTTCCATCCAACTTATAATTACAATAAATTTCATCAAACTGCGCATTTGGGTGTATTGAAATGTAGCTTATTGTCTAAGTTAATAAATCTTTTTAGATTACTTAAACATATTAATTTGCTAGTCGTTGAATGAAAAAACCTATTTAACATTACAAAGCGTTTGGAACTTTTCTGAACAATTAACCACGTCTTTACTTTTTTTACAGAAGTATTTTATTGTGATGGATGAATCGAAAAAATATGAGATGATCAGCCCTTTTTTATCTACTGTACAAACTACTATACAAACTGCACGTGCATGCATAATCGGTACACGCATTATCGTCCAAGACTTAACTAGAAAGCAAGAATCATATCCGTACTCAATAAAGGAAAAATGAAAGAATTTGGAGAAAAAGTCCCAATAAAGGAAGAAAAAGATATTCTCGATTCAATGATATTAACATATATTTACATGAAGACATGCAATCTTTTATAATCAGGCATTTATAGAAGCAGTTTTGGAAAACACCATGATATTATTCGATAATGTGACATAGTTAGAATGAAATAACATCGCGATTCATATTTTATTGATGTAAATAAAATTGAGATTAATTTTTTTAGGAAAAGTGCCCCACGCTTTTACACCCACATGTTATGCCTAATTACAAACATGGCTATACTAACGTCCTTACAGAGAAGTGAGAGAAAACATATTTGATAATTATTTTTCGCTTATTAAACTAGTAGTACATTGTAAAAACGGTTTTTTTTTGTAAACTATTAATTTAATATTAAGTTGTTTAGTCTTCATTTCTGTTTTAAGACTGATTTAATTTTATGAAATTACTGTTTTGTCATCGGTTACTGATACGTGTGCAAAATTTGACGTAATTCAGGTGTCTGGACGTAGGTGAAAAATTAACTGAATGATTCCATTATTTTCTGTTGAGTCTTTTTTAACGCAAAAAATTACACAATTCATTGTATTAGTTCTATTCATTTTGTTAATTCCGATTCTATTAGTTTTATTAATATTTTTAATCTTTTTTGTTTTAAACTCATTTTTTTTAATTGTATGAAATTATTGTATTGTCATCGGTTTTTGATACGTGTGCGAAATTTTTAATAATTCGGACATCTGGAAGTGGATGAAAATTTCATTTAATAATTTCGTAATTTTTCAGTCCTAATAATTTCGTAATTTTTATAAAATTATTGTTTTGTCACTAGAACTACACATTTTAAAGTTCCATGATGATATAACACTTAGAAGTGTATGAAATTTAGTTTCGCAGATTCCATTACATAGTTAGATACAAGTCGATCTAATAAAAGCGTGTTAAGAATTAGGCTAAAGGCGATATATTTTTTTGCTTAAAACCAAAAAAATTTAAAATTTTAGAATTGAAGAAAGTACAAAAGCAAATTTTTTTCTTGAAGTCATAAGTAGAATAAGATGTAATGTAACAGAAATCCAGAAGTAACTAGTAACGTTCTGAAGTAAGTTCTATTTTTTGGGATATGACTTGCGTTTTGTTATTTAGAAATGTCTTCATCGAGATAATCCTATTCTTTAATAGTATGTAGCTGTCGCCGTTTGGTAAATGGGGTGTTATTTATTATTTTATTGTACCTATTTCTTAAAAATTTAGGTATGTACCTTAAAGATATGTTCAGTAACACCGTAGTTCAGGTTTATTCTCATTGAGAAATAAAAGACCATAGCATGGAAAGCGTAATAGATAAAAAACGAATAGTCCATGAATTATTTGCGATTCAAATGTGGTTAAAAATTGTTTCAAATTGCAATAATTTCAACTGAAGATAAATAAAAATTATTAAAGCGAAAAGTTATTATATGTACATTCATCAAAAAAATAAAAAATTTAACTCACTTCTTGTTGATTTTTAAATACAATTTTATTTTTGTTGTCCATTTATTTCTCTGTAAGTTTTTCTAGTTATTGTATTTGTAAAAGATTTTTAGTAATACCAAAACACGTGAAAATTCAATAATTTCACTTGATGTTTTGAAACTTATTCGCGCTCTCTCATAAAATCGCAAATAAACTATTTTAATTGTTTTTCCTTTGCGACGTCGATAAATAAAAGCGAAATTTAATTTTTCTGGAGATACGTGATCAAAACCAAACATATTTACATATACTTCTTTTCACTATTACAAAGAGTCCAATTAATTCCATTAAATAATCCTAATATTAAAGAAAGTATGAGCTTGTTTTTTTCTCTCGTTTATTTGTAACAAGTAAATCAGGTAACTATTGAATATATTTCAAACATTTCTTCAATGTTATGTTAAACTTACTTTATTCCAGATATAGGTCATCTTGCTACTTAATGCTTTCTTAATTTTTGAAGTAATTTTTGAGCAAATCACTTACTTTAAAGAGATACAAAAAAGTAGAGATACTGTTTATCTATATTTCTGTTGAAGTATCCACTAACATTTTTTTCCAAAACCGCCTGCATTCCTTACGTCCAATAGCTTCTTCCTGAATAGTAATTCAGTACTTTCATCATTTTGATGTACAAATATCTATTTACCATTTTAAAAACTGGTATTTCCGAAATTTTTTTCTAATCGTTTATCTTCAAAATATCCTATTCATATTCCAGTTCTTTTTTCAACAATTGTAACGTAATTGCAGGAAAACTTACATTGTTATTTTGCACTCCACTACACTATTTTGTATTAAAAATCTAGCTATGAACTTGGACCGTATTAACGAGCATATATGTAAATATTATAATAAACGCCTAATCGACCGCAGTTTTCTAAATATGGTTTCACTTTTGATTAGATACACAAGTATCGGTGTGAGTTTTAAATTCGAGCTCCGAGCATAACATTACGAAGTTATTAGAAGATTCAAACCTACGTAATATTCTACCCTCGAATCATTGGCGCAAAGACCCGTGGTTAATTTTTTTTACTAACAGGCACGGTCTATTTGTAAATAAGGTATTCTTCAAAGTAGTAGGACTTCAGGTACATCGAAAATATGGAGGATGCTGAACAAATGAGAGTCACAGATTGTCTCATACCATTTTTAGAGAACGATTTTATCAAATTTCAAAAGAATTTTATCAAATATCTAATTGACAGGTTGGCTATTACTTGGGAGGTCTTATACGTGCAACGAAATCTGTATTTTATTACTCAGTTTTTATTTCGAATTAGTTTTTAATTAAAAACTCGGCATGGTTAAATGATCTACGTTGTTAAATATAGTTAAATGATCTCCGTTAAATTTTTTAAAGTAAGGAATATTAACTCCGAGACCTAAATGTATTCTACGTAATTAAATTATTACTTATAGCAGAGATCCAATAAAAGCTTGCTTGTTAGCTTTTGGTTAGTTGTTAGTTAAAGTACTGACCTTCACTATGCATTCAATCGAGCAATAATGGGCAAAAGCCAGTGATAAAAGCAAAACGTAAACAATGCGAAGGGTTCATCCAACCGTAATCCCAGCTAGGATTAGACTTCCGTTCACACCAAGCGATACCTTCTGAACTTCACCTATTTACGTTTAATTATTTTATAATTATTCGTCATTTTAATTCGGGCAACGGTGCGGTGTAATTTCATAAATTGTCTGGAGCAAAGATTGGTTAGGGCTGGTGATAAAGTGGCATGTTGCAGGTGTGTGATTTATTTTTGGTTATTAATAAATTTATTGGCAATTTTTTTTGTAATTTTTGAGAAGATACCTATAATGTTTTTATATTTTGAACCTATTCAATTTAATAGCAAACGTTAGGTTGATATTTGTGTGCAATTTGCCGTTATCGTGATATACGTTGAAGCTTTCGTCACAAATGTACATTGGCTAATAAGGACATATTTGTGTTGAAAATTATGTTCTCAACAACCAAAATAATAGTTTAATGTTTTTAGTTATCAACGTTTTTAGAATTCCGTAACCAAATAGCAGAAATTGACTGATGGGACTAAAATATTATAAGGGTTCTCCTAATAATAATTTAGTTCCATCAGTCTGTCCATCTGTCACAGCCATTTACGTGGATACTATTAACACTATATAGACGAAATTTCGATGGTGGTGTTTTTTTGAACCACTATACAATAAAATAGTGGAATTATAAAAAAAAATAATATTATTGCTGGCAATACACTACATGTAACTGCGTGATGAAAAAAACCCGGTGCATACAGGCGTTTGGGCTATGATTAGATAATTTTCAAAAATGACATGGAGGTTCAAAATAACTTTTTATTTAACTCAATAGTTGGTGAGATATGCGCGTGTAAAATCTTAAAAAGCGCTTGTAAATTTTTGTATTCCCCCCTTTAACTTTTCAAATTCTGAAAGAAATTTAGGTAATAGAACTTTTATGGTTTGAATAAAATGTATTGTGTTGTTTTTCACAGTATCAGATATACAAATTTATAAGTTTATTATTGTTTGTTGCTACGGAAATTTTTGCACGAGATCGACTCGCACTTGACTGGTTTTCGATACTTAAGATGTTTTAATGATACTTTAATTTACGGACCAAATTTAAACCAATAGTTTTTTACTACATTGTATCCGAGTCGCCTGAAATGGATTTGAAAATGGGATAAAAATAAAGCTATCTAAATTATTGAGATATCTCTATATATGTTTACAAAATGCAAGTGAAAAGTATGTTTTCTATTTGATCACTTGAATTTGTTGAGTTTTTTAATGATTTTGCTATTTTTTATCAATAAATAAAAATCTACGTTAGTATATTTCAAACACATCAGCAAATTTAATTAAATATTTTATCTCGTAATAGGCTAAGTACTTTTTTAAATTAAAACGTACAATAATAAAAACATATAATAATAAAATAAAAGCGTTTTTTTCTCACGGTCTAATTGTCGCTGCTGATTTGGATCTTTTTTACATTTACCTGCACGAAATTAAAATACTCGGATTCCTCGTGCAGTACCTGACACAAAGATTTTAGTAATTATTTAAATCGATATGATAGAGTTTTTTTCTGGATAAATAATCCTCCCGTTTATTCAAATAAATCTGGTCTTAAGATTTGTCTCTTAGCAAAAAAATTACTTGGCCTTTTCAAAAACGCAAACTGTCATTCGAAGTCGGTAAATACTGACTTCTAAATAAATAATGAAGTGTATTTTCAAAATTTGACACAAAATTAATCAAGTTTGTAATATGTCATAGACATGTTTGAACAATTTTGCATCAAAAGTAGCAGACTTATCCGAGTTATAACAGAAAAGGATAACCTCTATAATCTGAGCTGTTAAACAATGTAACCATAACGATGCATTAACACGATAATCACCTTTCTTTACTACACGGCCTGCTAGTGATTTTATAACGTACGTAGAAAACAATTCAGTTATTTTACGTTTATAACTGAAAATGCTTCAAAGATCCTTGGACAAATATGTGGCGTAAGTAATAAAATACGTTTAAAAAATAGATGGATTTTAACAATTTTATATTTGTATTCACGAAAATATTTTATTAAAAATTAATATTTAGTTTTATTTACCTCAAAAATTTCATTAATCATTTACCAAAGAACATAAATGGTAAATAGAATAACCATATAACCTTTATGTCAGTATCGTTTTGAATCGACGTTCGTGATAGTACTTTCAGCAAGGCTTCTATGTTGGGCGCCGTCCGCCCAAGCGCCTTTCTTCTTGAACTTAAGTTTCTTTAGAATTCCCCGGGTGTATTGAAACTCTCATCTTTGTAGCGGGAATGGATAATGGAGGGTGACGCTATTTTAATAACGGCGGAAGTTTAACATTATTTGCGTCGGCGTGCCGGCAAGTTGAGCAGAGCACAATACCGGAACTTTGTTACTGTTGAAAAGTTTTCGTGTTGCGGAGTTAGCGAAGCGCGATTGTGCGAATTTATTTATATTTTTAACTTTTTTTTAAATAGGTCCGTAAATTTTTATCTGGATTTAAACAAGAGAAACTGTAATCTCAGATTTCATATCATCATGTCAATTGACTTAAAATAGTAGATTTAAAAAAATATTTTTTATAAAACTTTTTTTAGATTATATGTATTTTTTAAGATATAAAGCTTATGCAAAGTTTGTGTGAAAGCTCTAGCGCTTTTTCTAAGTGGAATAAACTTAGAAACATATGTCATGTTATTATATCTGTGAAGAAAATAGTTGCAATATATTTACGTCGGTAAAAATGATATTTGTAAGTAGTTTTATTGGCATAAAGTGCAACCCTAAATATTTACAAGTGTCTAAATACATACAGAGTCTCGTAGTGTAAGTTCTATTTATACTTATTAGGTTTTTTCCCCAAAATTTACTTTCCAATAAAATGAGAAATATTTGAATAAACAGGATTTGAAATATGCCTTTCGTAATTTGTCTAAGTAATATCGAAAGTGGGTCATATATTAACTTCACGTTCTATTATAAATTTGCTTTTCTAGATCCACGCAAATTAGATAAAGATTATCGAAATCCTGATATCATGTTGATCAGAGTAAATCATTCGATTTTATTAGTACTAAACTTATTCGTGTTTAAATAAACGTAGTAACGTATTGCCGTTAACTTGATATCTATAAGCAAAATTTATTTTTGACCCTTATTTCAGTTCCAGTCACCTATCTTTGATAAACTAAGTTTAACTTCTCTTATTCTTCGTAAATTTACAAACCCCACTATGCTTTTTGCATTTGTGCTTAATTCCTGATCCTTTTACGTGAAATAAATAATTTTTGCCCCAACATTATTTATGAAAGAATTACCTGTTATTCATTATATCGCGGTATGCAATAATTCAATGTCTTATGTCGACAGAATAAACGCAAAATATATGAAAATATTTTATTGTTATCTGCAAATAAAAATATGTTAATTTTAGGTCTTATATCATATTTGTATTAATATATTTTATTTCTTCCTTTAATTTAATTTCTCATTTTAATTTTTTATAGTACATTAAGATCGTTGGCATACAAGATAAGTGCATAGTAATGAATAATTAATTGGTTGCTTTAAATGTTGTTATTATTGCAAATAAAAAAACCTGTCAAGCGTAAGTAGAACTTGTAAGAGAGACCCGTGCACATTTAGGAACTGATAAACATTTAAGGCTACATGGCATTTCTGATTAAACTATTCAAAAAATAATTTTCACAATTTAAATATATTAGACATTATATTTTTCATAGGCGTAAAAACCACCTACAAATATGTGTAATTCCATATAGAATTAAAATAATAGCTTTTTAAATTTTTCACTTTACTTATGCAGAACACCTTTAATTATGCCAGTTTTCAAGATTGTAGAATATGCCTTGTGTTTCGTTATTTGGAAATATCTTCGTGGAGATAACGTTGATCTATAACAATATATGGCCGTCACCGTTTGGGAGATGAGGCGACGGTAGCTACAGAGTTATGTAAGACTATCGGGTTCTATGTACGGTATTAATTCCATATTCAATTAATGTCGAGCTGTTTTTAGGGAAAAAAGTACTTTGATAGACAGACGGACCGATGGACGGATGACCAAGTGATCACATAGGGGTTCTGTTTTTATCACTTCGAGGGACGAAAACCAAAAAATTAACTAATGAACAAGATAGCCGTTACATCGGATGGAGATATAATATATATATACACACACACACACACACACACACATATATATATATATATATATATATATATATATATATACATATATATATGTATATATATATATATATATATATATATATATATATATATAATTTAAAACCCTTTACTCAAACTTGACGAGATATGTTGAATAACCTTTTACGTCGCAAACTACATATTGTATATAGGGTGACCCCCTATATACAATATGTAGTTTGAATATATAACGGTTATTCATCTAGAATTTAGATAAAACAAATCAGCGACAGTAAATATAGTGCAGGATATAGGATTTTACCAGACATATTATTTTTCTTTTTATAACCTAAATGTTTAATAGTTAACCTAATTATTATATTACTTAAACTTTCCTAATTTATTTGTTTGTTTATTGTGCTTATTCTTTAAAAAATTACAAATATGTACAGTTATGTTCAGTAAAATTGTATTTATCAATACAGATGCCAAATTCATGTTTATTTTGATTGGGAAATAAAAGATATTATAATAGAACGCGTAATAGGTAACAAACGAATAGTCCATGAATTATTTGCGGTTTGAATGTAGTTAAAAATTGTTTCAAACTACAATAATTACAACTGAGAATAAATAAAAATTCCCTGTAATTTTTATTAATCGTCGTATCTATGAACTATTTTCAGTAATACCAAAACATGTGAAAATTCTGTAATCTGGTATGATATTTTAAAACTTTTCCGCCTACTCCCTTAAAATCGCAACTGAATTACTCGTATATTCATTGTTTTTACTTTTGCGACGTCGATAAATAAAATCGAAATTGAATCCATTTGAAGACGCGTGAGCAAAAGCAAGTGTGTTTACGTATACTTCTTTCCAACATTCAGAGTTCAATTAATTTAACTTATCAAATAATCTTAATATTACAGAAAGTGGGCGTTTGTTTTTTTTGTTTGTATGTAACAAAGGTTACTTGTTACATACAAAAAAAAGGTAAATATAGCATATATATCAAACATTCTTTCAATGCTATGTTAAACTTTATTACAGGCATAGGTCATCTTGCTACTATACTGCTTTCTTGATTTATGAAGTAATTCTTGAGCAAATCATGTACCTCAAAGAGCTCCGAAATAATTCGGGATACCATTTATTTATATTTGCATTTATGATTAAAAGAAGAATTTAAGTTTGGAGATATTTTTTTTTTAATTTTTGATGTACATGGTTAAGCTTATTATTGAAACAACAATTTTGTAACTTAGAAATATTTTTAGCAATATTTTTGGATGGATGGTGCTATATTGACTGCATCAGTCAAATCTATGTTTGCTCTACTTTTTCTTGGGTTTTTTCGGGTCTGGTGAATATTTATAAAACTTAAATGTATCACGTCTGCCAGGTGTCCCGTGATAGCTCGATTTTTTTCTTTAGATTTCCTTTTAAATAGTGTAGCGGATTACCGATCTCGAAAACTTATCGTTTTATTCATTATGCTGATCACTATCAAATAAAACATTTCATCGTCAATCGGACGTTTCCTTCGGATTCTTAAGTATATCATAGAGGCACACATACTTCAGTGTGATTGATGTTTTTCCATTAACGTTTCTTTTGAAAATAGTCTGCATTCTTTACATCCATTAGCTTATTCCTTGATAGTAACGCGGTAATTTCATCATTTTGATAAAATAAAAAATATCTGTTTTCCATTTCCAAAACTGGTATTTTTGCATTTCTTTTCTAATCGTTTATTTGCAAAATATTCTATTCATATTCTAGTTACTTTTTTCACTTAGCTTATTCTAACTAATTGCAGGAAAACTTATATTGTTATTTTGCACTCCATCAACATTAATTCATTTTGTCTCTGACATTGTTACTTTGAATTAAAAATTTACTCTCTGAACTTGGACAAAGACTTATTAAATATGACAATAAACGCTTAATCAACTGCAATTTTCTTAATATGATTTCACTTTTGACTACGTATACATGTATCGTCGCGAGTTTAAAATTTTGGTTTTGAGCAAAAAATTACGAAGGTCGAAGATCCAAACCTACATAATATTTTGCCCTCGAATCATTGACGCAAAGACGTTAAATCTTTTTTTCTAATAGGCACGGCCTATTAGTAAATAAGATACTCAATTTCTAAATTAATAGCATATGTAGTAGGACTTCAGGTACATCGGAAATACGGAGGAAGCTCACCAAACGAAAATTACAGATTTTCTCTTACATTTTTCATAGTTTGATTTGATCAAATTTCAAAACAATTTTATAAAATATTTAATTTAGTTATTAACACGTTGGCTATTACTTCGGACGTCTCATAAATGCATAGAAATCCATATTTGTCACTTAATTTTTATTTCTGAATAGTATAAATAATTAAAAAATTGGGTGTAAACAAAATCGTGAGAATCGTGGAATTTCAGAATAGGGAACATTAACGCCGAGACTTTTAGTATATACGAAAATAATCTATAACTTATAGCAGATGTTCAATAAAAGCTTGCCTGTTCAGGAATTAGAGTATCCAAGTGCTGACCTTTACAATTCAATTGATGGAGCAATAATGGGCAAAAGCCAGTAAATAATCCAGTGATAAAAGCACAACCTAAACAATGAGAAGGCTTCATCCAACCGTAATCCCTGCCAGGATTAGACTTCCGTTCACACCAAAGGATACCTTCGGAACTTCACCTGTTTACTTTTCATTATTTTGTAATTATTCGTTATTTGAATTCGGGCAACGGTGCGGTGTAATATTATAAATTGACTGGAGCAAAGTTTGGTTAGGGCTGGTGTTAAAAAGGTTTATTGCAGCTGTGCGGCTTTATCTGTGCTTATTAATAAATGTATTAGCAATTTTTGAGAAAGATACCTTTAATATTTTTTATATTTTGTACCTATTCAATTAATAAATAAACGTTATTTTGATATTTGTTTGCGATTTGCCGTTATCATGAAATACGCTGAAGCTTTCGAAACAAATGCGATGAGTTACATTGACTAATAAGGATGTATTTGTATTGAGAATTGTGTTCTCAACGATAATAAGAATACTCTGTTGTTTTTAGTTATTTAAGTTTTTAGGGTTCCGTAGCCAAAAGGCAAAAATAGAACCGCTATAATTTCGTCCTATCTGTCTGTCCGTCTGTCACAGTTATTTTACTCGGTGATTATTGGCATAGACGAAACTGGGATGGTAGGTGTTTCCATGAACCACTATATAAATAAATAGTGGAATTATGAAAAAAATAATATTAGGGGGCACTCCACATATGTAACTGAGGGATGAAAGGAACCCTGTGCACATAGACGAGTGGGTTTTCGTCAAATAGGCCTTGAAAATGATATCGAGGTTCCAAAATAACTTTTTTATTTAAGTCAATAATTGGTGAGGCATGTGCATGTAAAATCTTAAAAAATATATCCCCCTCTAATTTTTCAAATAACATGTGAAAATTATGAAAAAAATTAAGGTAGTAAAACTTAAAATAAATTTTAATGAAAATTGGTTTGAATAAGATATGTAATGTTGTTTTTGAGATATGGGATATTTTCGGTACCGACCGCAGAAATAACTTTGTTTTTCAGTGTCTGAGAAATATAAACTTATAAGTTTAATATTGTTGGTTGCTAAGGAACCCTTCGTGCGCAAGTCCGCTCTTGGCCGATTTTCGATACTTAAGTTGATTTAATGATAGTTTAATTCACGGACCAAACTTAGACAAATAGTATTTTATTAGGCTATATATATAAAAACGGATTGAAAAGAAATCATTGAAGTTTTGTTTGAAAATGTGAGCGAAAAGTATATTTTCTATTTCTTTATTTGAATTTATTGAGTTTTTTAGTGATTGTAATGTTTTCTCAAAATAAATAAAAATCGATATTAGTATATTTGAAAGACATCAACGAAGTTGATATAGATTTGAAAAGTTAACTAAATATTTTATCTCTTTAGAACTATTTCTTTTTTTAATTAAAATGTATATTATTAAACGCGTTTTCTTTCCCAATTTAAAAGCTTTTTAATTTGCTTTGCCAAAGAACTTTTACTTAACAATTTCTCGTGCCGATCCCAATTAATTTAAACACACATACGTGTTTGTGTGTTTGCATGTGTATGCGTGCGCGCGTGCGTGCTTGCGTGTGTGTGGGATGTAATTTTTTGATAAATAATCATCTTGTTTTTTCAAATAGTTCTGATCTTAACATTTACTTTTAGCGAAAAATTTATTTGACGTTTTCAAAAACGCAAACCGTCATTCGAAGTCGATATTTACAGAGTTCTAAACAATTAATGACTGTATTTTTAAAATTTGACACTAAATTAATCAAGTTCGTAGTATGTCACGAATATAGTTGGACGATTTTGCATCAAGTGTAGCAGACTTGCCGAAGTTATAAGAGAAAAGGATAACATTTATAATCTGAGCTGTTAAACAATGTAACCATGACGACGCATTAACAAATCATTCAACTTTTTCTACTACATGCAGACAGCCTACCAGTAACTTTATGATGTACGTAGAAAACAATTCAGCTCTTTTACGTTTATCGCCGAAAATACTTTTACGATTACAACTAATAAAAATTTATACCATTTTTGGAACAGTATGTGGGGTGAGTAATAAAATACAGTTGAAAAACAAACACAACGTAACACATTAATACCCACAAGCATGTGGAAATAGTTGGCTTTTTACAATTTTATTTTTATACTCACGTAAACATTTCATTAAAAATATTTAGTTTTATTTACTTTAAAAACCCGTAGTTTTTATTGCAAAATCTATTATTACATTAAAATTATTCATTTACCAAAAATGTGAATATTAAAAATTATGAATAACCGTACGAACTTTATGCCAGTATCGCTTTGAATCAACCTGATAGTATTTTCAGGAAGGCTTCTATGTTGGGCGCCGTTCGCCCAAGCGCCTTTATTCGTGAACTTAAGTTTCTTTAGAATTCCCCGGGTATATTGAAACTCTCATCTTTGTAGCGACAATGGATAATGGAGGGTGACGCTATTTCAATAACGGCGGAAGTTTAACATTACTCGCGTCGGCGTGCCGGCAAGTTGAGCAAAGCACAGTACCGGGACTTTGTTACTGTTGAAGAGTTTTCGTATTGTGGAGTTAGTGAAGCGCAATTTTGCAAATTTATTTATATTTTCATCTTTTTTTAAAAATAGGTCTTTATCTGGTGGCCAATAGAAGACAATACGACGGAACTTTTTGCTAAAAACCTGTTTTGTCCTAGGAACGATAAACAAAAATTGGCTGCTCTAAGTAGTTTTCCGCAAAGCAAATTTGGAATATAATCATTGGAATGTAATTTTGTTCAGTGGTAAATAAATCTAGTGAATTAAAAGATATGTAGTAGATCTTCAAAGCCCGTAACTAGCTCATTAACTAAATGTAAATAATTTGAACATAAAGGAAGAGCTGGGAACAAAAGAAGAGCCGGGTAACAAAATAAACAGGAGCATAACTCAAAAGACTGTCTTAATTCTAAAAAACTGAATTTTATTGCGCATAATAGACAAGTTATAGGCAATAATTTTCCAGTTTAACCTCTTCGGGAAATAATTTTTACTCAAGGATATTTCCATAAGTGAAGGAATATTTTCCCTTAAACGAGTCATTCAAAGGTTAAAGATATGTAAATATTACCTTAATTTGCCGCTAAAACTGATTTTAGATCAGAACAAGACAAGAGGGGAAACAAATTTAATTTCACGTGCGAAAGAAAAATAGATTAATTTTTAAAATAATAAAAATATGGTCACTCAGATCAAATTATAATCATATTGATAGGAAAAAAAAAAGATGCCTTAAGTTATCTACTTTATACGGTTATATTAAAAGTGGCAAAAGTCGATGTTCATAAACCAAAGAAATAGGTAGGTACTGAAATAGGTACTAGGGGTATTGCCAATGTTGAGAATTAAGGTTTAAACAACATGCAAATTAAATATAAACTTTTTCTGTGGTTTAAGGACCACTGCCCTTGTGTCATTTATATGAAAATTAAGTTTATTCGTATCTTTATGAAATGAAAAATGTTTACTTGATGAAATTAATCATGAGATATATATTTTATTCCACCAAGAATACATATTTTTTTCACCAGGGGGCGGCGACGTATTAGGGCTTATTTGGAGAAGAATTCAAAATATTAAGTTCGAGCTGGCAAAACAAATTATTATGAGAGACAAATTTCTGCTTTATTTTTGACTTCGGCTCGATCAGGCTTACCCATAATTTTTTATAGCGTAATTTAGCTACGGGGCTTCTTTCAGTTTAATTTTTACTTGCTTAAGTGTTCGTCAAATGGCTTGATGGTACAATTTGTATTATAATAAATGGTGATAATACTGTGTTACTACTAAAACTGTAGTGAATATACATCAATTAATAAATTAGAAATATTTATTTATATTAAGATGAATACTGCTATTTAGCGAATAATTATAAACTAGTTTAAGACCATTAGGTATTTTTTGTGTTAAAACTGTAGTGAATATAGATCAATTAATAAATTAGAAATATTTATTTAAATTAAGATACATACTGCTATTTAATAGAGACTTAAAAACTAGTTTAAGACCATTAAGTCTTATTTGTGTTACTTTATATATAATGAAATTAATAAAAAATTCATTCATTGTAAAATGATAATTTCTTTGTGAAAAATATAAACATAACTTAATAAAACGCTTACTTTTTTACGTATCGCCCGATTATGTAAGCCGCACATATTATCAAGCCGCACATATTCTAAAATTTAAAAATATTCATTTGAAAATTTCAGGGAGGGAAAGAATTTTTTTGTTGCCATGTGTAGTGTCGTTTGAAAAGACTGGTTATAATGACTTCAAAAATATTTTTTCGCTACTTTTTATAATATATTTCTGGATATATATCGAAAAATATGCAAAAAAAAACAAGTTTCCTCTCCTTATTTCTGAAACTACTCTATTTAAATTTATGAAAAATGTGGGTTTACCGAAGCAAACGCAAAGTTTGTGGGAAAACTGTAATAATGATGGTATTTTAAATGACATAATTTTTTAAATATTCCTCATGTTAAAAACATATACGCCTACGAAAGATATAGTAACTGAAAATTTGGCACGGTAGCTCATTTTAGTAACCAATATATTTTTTACACATTTTACATCACGATTTTTTTAAAAATATTTATAAAATAATTAAAGTTAAATAAAGACCTGAAAAATACATTTTTCACATTTTTTGTATCATGTGAAACATCATTTGAAAAAGTTTATTATGGGGAACACAAAAGATATTTTGTCATAATTTTAAATTGCCTATTTGAAAAGGTATTTTAAAATATGACATTCCACCCCTTTATTTTTGAAAGAAATGAGCCAAAAATCATGAAAAACCATGATTGGTAAAATGTGACTGGAAGTGAAAACTACAACGATTATCCTAGAACTTATAATTTGAATCTTCACCATGTTTTTACGCCTGTAAAAGAGGTAGTGTATAATACATTGCAATATATTTACGTTATCCAAAATAAATATTTACAAATGGTTTAACAGAAATACTATATACATTTAAACATTTTTAAGGGCTGAAATATGTACTGAATTTTCGTAGTGGGAGTCATACTGGTGCTTGACAGGTTTTATTAAGTTAAATTGCACCAAACGTATTCTTTGTTATCAATGTAAAACACCTTTGCTGACGAATCTTGTGACTACCTACAAGACAAATATCTATCAAGTAGATTTAATATTTACCGATTACGTTATATTCTATATTATCATGAGATGTGAACAGTTCTGATAGTGAATATTGGCGGGGCTATAAATAATAGGTCGTAACAAACAGACGTCGCTCTGATCATATATCTGATATCCATGAAATTAACACCATTAAATGGTCATGGATTATGTCAATATTAAGGATAATTTTTATTGAACACGTGTCGATTTGGTCTGTCATCATGTAATAGTTTCAGATCCATCCAAATTCAGCAAATTTTTAATCAACAGTTTTCACAATTAAATGGAGCTACGTGATGTAGTATTATTTCTACTTTCTTTAAGTTCTTTACCACAACCTAGGTTTCGATATATTACAACATCTTCAGGTGGGCTATTGGCAAAGATATGGCTAAAATACTATATATCAGTCAAGAATCTGAGCATCTTCAAACAAAGGTGGTAAGCCAATACTATCAAAGCTTCGAAAATAAACAATTTTAGGAGATTGTTGGGAACTATACAGCCTATAAGGCAGGTGAATTAACTTATGATGTATAAACCTAGAAGCAGGAAGACCATGACCGTAAAAATATACACTTATAAGAGGGTAAAGGGATAGATCGATAAAAGGATGGTAATTTGCTTGACAGAATGAAGCAAAGGTTTGCAGCATTGTAAAATTTCCAGAACAATGTTTAAAAATGTTATATTTCTCATACTCATAGATTTTGTGTCAGCTTGAAATCTTCAGATTCTATGGGTTGCGAGAGAATATAAATTGAATATATATATTTCCAATTTTGTTTAATAAACAGTTATGAACTGAAGCAGACGCGAACAAGCAAATTTTAAACTATGCTAAATTTTATGTCGATAGCAATAGTAGTTGCTGAGAAACACACGGGCGTGAAATACGGATGAGTAAATACTGAAGGGTTCCGTACCTAAAAGATAAAATTTCCTTATTGGCATATGAAAGTTAACAAATAATAACAATGTATTCTAATCATATCTCGAATATTTATATGAAAAAAATTAAATTTAATGCGCAGCCACCAAAACTCAAAAGTTGTTTACGTTTAAGGTAACCAAACATTTAATTTAGGGAAAACTTTCGACATAAAAAACTCGGATCATATTTTTGTATTATTGAGATATTTGCTTCTATGTCGGAGGACATTTATTACAATCAGTGTACCGTTCATTTTCATTTGGGCACCGCCCGCCCTGACTCATATTTATGAATGAAGGGCGGTGCCATGCAAAACGACGACGCAAATATTTGCCTGCGTTTGACAACTTAATGATGGTTTGCGAAAATCTAGATTATGAAAATGGATTTAGTACCTATGAGATTCTTGTTCATCGAATTATAACGATTTTTTTTTATTGGGTTTCGGTGTAGGAAATGTAATAATGTACCATATATTCCGTTTTCGAAAGTATTCTTGATATTAGTTTGCATGATTTCGATTAAACTAATTATTTTATTAATGAAACATGACATATATGTATATATATATATATATATGTATATATATATATATTAATATATAAATATATATATAAATATATATATATATATATATATATATATATATATATATATATATATATATATATATATATATATATATGGAGAGGAAAAACGTTATGTAATTTTATATGGATTGCAATAGGCGACGACGTCGTTTAATAGCGATTGCGGTTAAAATTATGTATCATTGATTTATGTATTCCCCAAATATTATTCAGTGCCTAAATGTTTTAACTTAGTAATCTTGAAATACAATGAACAGCATGCTAATTAATAAATAAAAATAAAGATAATTGTGTACGCCATTTTGCAAAAAAAAATCAATCGAGAAATCTAGCTTAAAATATATATAAAAAACTACAGCTTTGAAGTAGTATAAAAATATTATGTAATAAATTAATATTCAATATAAAAATCTGCCATATATTATACCTTCATAATTTTTTTTGGTTTAGCAATGAGTGGCGATGATGTAATATTATTTTTTGAGGAACAATATATACTACCAAATAAAATCCTCGCCGTGCCTTTACGTTTGTATGTACAACATTTTCTCACTAATTACTGAACCGATTTTGTTCATATTTTCAATATTAGATTACTTGATTAACGAAAGAAGTTTATATTTATAACTTATGAATATTTTTTGAAAATTGCTTAACCTGTGATGATGAACATTAATGAAGTCAAAAAAGCATTCGTCTGGGAGTTATCATGGCCGGTGCTACCCAAATCGTTAGAGATACATGGAAACATTGTATGGCTACATTGTTCTCTCCTAAACATTCTTACAATAAAGTCTGCGATATTAAAAAAATACATAATAAACTTTATACTGTTAAAACACTAGTTTTTTACCTCAATTTTCTAGAGTTTGTTATGACAAACTGTTTTTCTGCTTATAAAACAAAATGTTATAGTAGTTTTCTAATGAATAGTTTATAAGTTAAGACAACTTTTTTAAGTAAGTAAAATTATACGCGTGAGCATGGGACGCGTTAGTACGTGAAAAATATTTGGTAACCCTTGTGAAATTGAGGCGGGCCGCTGGAATAAAGCTCCAGAATAATATCATTTTTATATTTCAATAGAGTCTGAGTAAGAAATTGCAATTTAATATGCATTATTTAAAATACATACTAAAATTCAACATTGTGTACAGATAATGTGCGCAAAGTTGGAAATATACCCTTTAGTACTTTATCTTATCCAGCTATGCAATCAATGTATTATCAATATTAACTGCATGGAGATAAGATCTGATGACTACATTCATGACATGGATATTCTAAGAGTATCCATGTCATGAATGTGGTCATCTAATGTTCTAACGTGAATGTATATATTCTCTTATATTGGAGAAAATTCAAAGAAATCATAAAATGTTCATACCTCAACATATATATTTATAATCTTTTAAGGATTATGTATAGTGAGCTACCACTTTTGTGAGACAGCACAATTAAACAATTAAAATAATAGTCAAACCAAAACACAATTTGAAAATACATACATTGAATTTTTCACGTAGTAAGTTTAACTTAACTTACTATACGCTACCCTTATAGTCATAGATATACTGTTATTACAGCATGTCAGTGATGCGAACTCACAAGATTCTACCCATCCAAAAAGCGTCTAACGCGCACATCAAACAGCCCGACTGTTTGACATACAATGTGTTGGTGTATACATGTATATAGACCGCTGCGCGTGCCCCAATCTGGTGCCAGAAGAGTAGATACATTTATATGCTGTTATAGAAACATTTATATGAGTATAATACATTTATATGCTTTCACTGCTGGTCAATAGCAACTCGTCACATTCATAGCTACAGATATACTTTTAATATTAGCATATCGGTGACGCGAAATCCATAAGATTTTCCCTTACCAATAATCGCTCAACGCGCTTATAGAAGTTTTCACTTCAAAATATATGTCTAGAGTTCTGATTGAAAGTTGAGAGTAATCTACTATTAGAATTCTTGACCATGAGTCTAATCTAACTTTTTGTTTTTGATTTTTTCGTCCAATTTTTCCACGGAGTCATGCTTTTAATTTTTTTTAAATATTTCTTCTTTATTTAATAATAAATTGGAAATCTAAAAAAAATTGAAGTACCTTAATTTTTATCGGAAATTTTAGGACTTTGAGTTACTTTTAATTAAAGGCATAAACTAAGACCCTACTTTAGGCTGTTTCGGTTTGAAATAAGCAACTTTTATATTCATTTATAGTATTACGTAGTTTAAAATATACTTTAAAATATTACGGAGTTAAATTTGTATTTATTACGGGTTCTTCAAATTAGAAAGGCTTCATTCCGTAACATAAATACTATATATATATATATATATATGTTTATATATATATATATATATACATATATATATATATATATATATATATGTATATATATATATATATAATAAAATGGTAAATATTTATTTCATTTCAAAATAATCGGATCGTAGAAATATTATCAAACTGTCTAGAAAGCAAAGGGTCGACAACAGCTTGTCTCCGGTAGTCTGTACGCTTTCCCGTCTGTATCTAATTCAATACCGTTTTCGCTTCCGTTTCGCTTCGAGTACCTTGATGTCAATTCAAGATGGCAAGTTGTGGAAACAGATGAGTGCTTTGATATAATGATACTTATTTTATTTAACGAAACTAGCTTTATTTGGATTACGTTGATGATGTATCGGGTAATCTAAGAGTTTCTTGTACTATTTTTATTACATTACGCCAAAAATCGAATTATATAACCATGTAACCACTTCTATTGAAAAAAAATCTTAATAAAATATATAATTGCTAGAGATCCTTAGCAAAAAGGCTATAAACTTTGTTGCTATCTGACTTGGAAAGCTGTTAAAATAAATTATTAGGAAACGAGGGTTAATCATTTTTCCAGTTTTTAATTTAGATGCAGGATTAGCCCGATTTACCAAAAAGAAGATTATATTAAAATTATCTTTCTTCCTTCACCTTTTTCTTGTTATGGCAGTTATTTTTCACAATTCACAAATTATTATTCAGAAATTTAGTGAAATTATTTTAAATTAAATTAAGTATGTGTGGATAGCCTCGCTATAAAGCTTTTTAAAATTTTTGGTAGATAACAGAATAAAAAACGGCACTTCACTAGCTAACACATGCGTAACATTTTTGTAACAACGGAACACCGTCATATATAAATGTAACTTTTTGCTATCATATCAATTAAATGGTTATAACAAGAGATAGATAAGAGATGATAATGATGGATAGATAGTTAAATAATTTAATAACAGTTTAATTAACTTGTGAGTGCTGGTGGGGTAAAAATTAGACTAAGAAGTAAATTTTGTTTCTGAGTGATATAATTAAAATTCACTGCCTTCGTTGTTAATTAATACCGAAAATTTTTAGACATTCCTTATTAAATAAATCAAGCAAACTTTCGCAAATAGTTGACGTATTTCCTTATATATAATAGCAAGAGTTAAAATTTGTCAAAAACTCATAAATCACTTTTACCCTTATAAGTCAAGGCGCAATCGTGTAATCTACTTACCTAAATAAAAAGTAAATTGTAAAATCTAAATAAAACTTCCCTTTTAAAAGTTACTTGGCACTATACTTATAAAAATATTTGGTATTTAGGTAACATAACTCTAATTTTTAAATATTTTGAGAAATTCGTTCGTTTTTCTTATAAAATAGGTGAACAAAACTGTTTTTCAAAACTTTATTAAGGTTCACCAGCGAATATTAATATGGATGTCATGGCGCGATGGTGTTATTTACTTATCTAAAACAAAAATTTTGTAGTAAAATGTAAATATAAACTTCCCTTTCTAAAGTTATTTGATACTACACTTATAGAAATATTTTGCATTTAGGCAATGTAATGATAATTTTTATATTGTTTGAGAAAATTCGTTTATTTTCCTTATAAAACAGGAAAAACATCTGTCTTTTAAAAACATTAAGGTTCACCAGCGAATATTTAATTTCGTGAAAAATATCGAGTAATTAAAAATATTATTTCTAAATACTTTTAGAAAATTATTAAGTATATTCCGTACACATTTTTTAGAGTATCAACATTTACAATTATTATTGTTTTTAAGCAAGTATAAAAATATTATTAATTTTACAAAATTGCTGAAATTTAGAATCATTTCTCTAGTTTTTCGGTAAACTTTTAGTAATGCTGTCCTTTTTCATAGTTTTGATAATATCTCTAAAATAAATAGTTTATAGAAGTTATGCAAATGTTGCAGTAAAACTAAAGCGATGATTCTAGATGTCATGTTTTTTTTAAATAGGCACCAGGTATTTACTGGAAAAGGTAAGATAGGCAATATATTTATACGTTGTGAAAAATTAATGTCTATGAGTAGTTTATTCAGAATACTATGTTATTTAAAATGTTTATAAGCATCTGAATGTATATGGTTATTATCATTAGAGATGTGGAATTTTAAAAATTATCTTAGCTCAAAATGCTTATACCAATAACATGTTTTCAGTAGGGTATCAATACAATTTTATTATTTTAATTTTATTGGTTGGCTTATGAATATTTTTTTACGTCAGGCTCAGAAAGTTTATAATCATTGCAGCACCGCCCATCTTGTATGCATTTTAAAAACGTACCATAAATTGTTTTACATAAGAGGTACGATAAATTGTTTTACATTAGAGATATTACAAATTGTTTTATATTAGAGGCATCGTCATTGTTTTGCATGCGAGGTACCATAAGGGAGTTACAATGTGAAGTGTTCGAAAAAGCGTACAGACATTTTTCAAAAGTCTATAACGAATGCAATTTTTTTAAGAAGCATTAAAAAATTTGAGGTTGTTATTTAAAAATGCCAGAAGATATTTTTACAAACACTTCCGAGTATAAAATTTTAGGTAATTTAATCCCCTAGTTTAAGCGTTAGATAGTACTGTGGACATACTATTGCACACACGTAAACACACGCATTGTGTGTGTGGGTGTATGTGTGCGTGTGCGTGTGCGTGGCGCGTGCTTGTGCGTTTGTTTGTTTTGTGTGTGTGTGTACGTAGAGTCGAGCGACCTAAGTAGAGAAGGTATTAATATTCGCGCGTGTGTGTATGCGCTCAGATAAAGTGGCATGTGTTCGTTATATCTATGGGTGTGTATATTTATTCATAAATATTGGTATGTATACAAATACACTTTTATATTTCATATATGTATACGTATAAATATATAAATTTAATAGCATATTATATCCGGAATAATACATCTGTATTTTTTATCTGCAACTGTTATTTCCCTCTAATTTCTTCATTAGGGCGATGTTTATGGTGCTTATCCGAACAGTTTACTTGAGCAAATCAGTTGTTCACTAGCTAGCTACCTTACATAATACAAGACGAAAACAATTTTTAACATTTTTTCATTTCGCGTACTGAAAAATAACTTATTTAAAAAAAAAATTAGTTTTTAACCTTACATTATCATATACATAATCTTCGTAAAGAAAACCAAATAAAACACTGATTTACTAGTGTAATTAACTTTTGTTAGAATAATACTGGTATTGCCTAATATTTACAACTGGTTAAAGTACTTGCAGCGTTGCTTTAATTGTGCCCCATGACTTGCGCTTAAATGGTGCTTCTCGAACGACATAATCGCAAAATAATACTGGCATCGCCCAATATTTAGAGCTGATTAAAGTGTTTACAGCGTTGCTTTAATTGTGCCCCGTGACTTGCGCTGAAATTATGTGTCTCGAACGAAATAATCGGATAACGGGTATGCCGACCGCCAAGTGATCTTTCATATGTCCATCCATGACTGACTATATCTCATTTCGTGTTCTTTCGTAATATAATTAGTTCCCCGTGCCATGAGGCCTAACGAAATATTTACTTCAAATATTTGTTTCCGATAATTGTAATATCGTTAGCTCCATAATGAAGTTTACAAAATCTGCGGTAGCATACTATAGCTAATAATAAATCCAAATAAAATAATACCGTTCTATTCTGAACAAATTTAGATCAAAAAACTTCTATTTGGGCAAACCTATTCCGTTTCTGGCGTTGTATATAAGTTTGTATGAGAAAAGATAAATTTTATCCAGTCTCACGTTCTTATAAAGCCAAATATTATCGTTTTGGCTTAAAATAAATGCAGTTCGATGTGTTTGTTGGCACGGATTGGGTAAACAAAATCGAAATGCATTTAAATAGGCTGTTAAGTATTAATACTAACAAAACGAAACGTAATATCTACACAGTATGCCAGACAATTGTGTTTTAATAAAGTTTAAGCAAAACAAATATTAACTAAAACGAATGTACTGATTCAACAAAATTGGGCGGTATTTTCACGTTATTGAACTGTTTGATTCGATGTTGATAGGCACTTATCACAATCGGCGCACCGTCTGTTTAATTTTAGGCGCCGCCCACTCCAACAGAGAGGAGTGATATTTATGAGCCATGGGCGGTTATTTACCTGTTCGTGACAACTTAATCACAATTGAAAAATACTAGATACGATGTTGGATTTAATGCTTGTAATATCAGTTCATTAAATTGAGATTTTAATTAATCCTCGGCATCGTTACGGTAAATATGAAGTATACGTTATTGATTTTAGTTGTCGTTAAATTTATCAAGCGGGTATTAAAAGTAACCAATGACAGGTTCGTTATTTAATTTTAGAACGTATAAGAGTGAAATATTAGAAAAGTGAGAAAGTGACAGGAAACTTTATTAATAAATGTTTCATCCATGTGATATCATGCGGACCCTCTATACTACATATAGTTTGTGTACAGTCGTTTGATGAAAAATAAAAAAGAGTAGTATTGTGAAACACATGGCAGATTAGAAAACGGTTCTGTTACAGGGAAAACATTATAGAATGGAAGAATTTCTGAGATACGTTACGTAATTATATTTTCTTTGTCATTATTTTAATGTAATAATGACGAAGAATATAATTGCTTTCTTTTTTTTTTATTCTTATATAATATTAGCTACATGTTGTGACTTGTCCAGGTAGAGCAAATTTCAGGAAAATACATTCTTTTAACCGATATATTGTATAATATTTATTTACGATTATTTAATGAAAGTGTTTTAACTAGTTAGTTGTTTATTTTATGTTCTAATCAAGCAATTTTAAATATTATCTATAATATCTTCATAAATTATTTCAGCGCAGAAATAAATGGTTTGAAAGTGTAACTCAACAAGCTTTCAGTCGCTTCGGTTGGCTTTACTTATGTAGCTTTTGCTCTTGAACTATGTGTTATCAAAATATTTTATTTATTTTATATCCATACGAACACTATAAGCTAGATAATGGTAAGTTTTATGTCAATCGGACTATCTGATGCTCCTTCAACTTAATTATGACGGAATTTTCTATGCGCTGGTCAGACTCACCTGTCCGTTTTTTTTCCTCTTCGCTTGTCTGTCTAATAGTTAGAGCAATACATAAAAGCTACTGGACTGATCTAAATTAAATAGAAGTGATATTTGGGGTTTAGATTAAAATAGACAACCTTAATTAGACAACCTTTTGATCATATAAAATGTCGCATGAGGAACTTTTTTGTGTGTGACTTAGAGCAGCACGCAAGAAATACTGAATCGATTTGAATGGGGCTTTCTTTGAATGCTTTAGATTGAAATAAAACGCTAGGTCTCATTTTGCTCACTATAGTAAGATAATTTTTATACATTTGCTTCTTTGTCTGTTCACATATTTGTTTGTTTATTAGAATAACGCGCAAATACCAATCTAAATGGAACTTTAACTAACTACGCGAGCCTAGTTGGCCACTCGAGCAAAGCCACCGGTAATTAATAATCAATGTCACAAACTAATTGCCAAACCCATTTGACGTGTTCTTGAAAATAATTACAATAGACTGAAGTATGAGCGAATATATATTATATCAAGTCTTATTAAGGAAAATTATTTCCAAAAGAATCAAGAAACAAAGTAAATACTTTTTTTTCATTTAAGAATAAAAGCGGTTGAAGATTTGTACTTGCCGCTAACGATATCATTGTCGAAGAGAAGAAGTTATTACTGAAAAAGTTTATTGCTAGAAGAAATGATAAGAGGCTTATATGTCATTGCCAATAATGCTAACTCAGCTCCTTCTCACTTTAATACAATAGATATAGTATCGAGTTACTCTTGAAATGAAATGAAAACGAAGATAATATTCAATTACGTAGTTGTTGTTCAGTTCACAGTGGTATAATAAATAATGCACATGGACTGTGTCGTATAATAAAGCGCAATAATATGGATGTTTCGGTTTAACTAGGTAGATATTAGAACGTTTTGTAACACATCTATTTATTAAACATGAAAATATACAAGTATATATAATGAGCTAAGGCACATTAATATTATTTCAAAGGGCCCAGGCGTTTCCATTCCAGTGAAAGATTAGTTGTAACACGTTTACCGATAATGCGTATATAATTCGAAATTATTTCTACAAGGATGGAGAATTATTAGAGATGGAGGCATAGTCTGATATAGATCTAATAAACAATTTGGATTTTATAATATTAATTAATTTTATTGATAACATTACAAAGGCCGCAGCCATATTAAAGGAACAAATGAGGGGACACATTTTACATATATAGTGTAGCATTTGACACTTATATCGATACTTATGTAAATATAATTTAAATGGAATATTAGCCTGAACTAACTTCTAGTTTGGCTAAAAAAGATAGTAACACAAAACTTGAATTGCGTGCTGGATGTTTCACTAACAGCCTGAGTATTTCAACTCTTGCTGAAGTAACGCATACCAGTTGTTTCGTTCATTTTTAGCAAGTTATGAGTTGACAATTTTTGTATATTAAATTCTGTAGAGCTAACTACAGTTTTACCTGGGTAGAATTATTTCACTTATCCTGCTTTTCCTTAGTGGACGCTTAACGCCACCAATTCTTTCACCAAACGATATCGGTTATCAGTGTTGGGCACATATATGTGTCCTGGGCGTTTTAAACAATTAAGAATCCGATGTGAGAAGTATAATAAGGCTATTTTAAATATTAACTTTATTATCGACATGACTCGAAACTTAAATAGAAATAAAGAAGAAATGACTTTGGCGTGTATTTTATTTGGTAATTAATTGATTAGTTACTCGGGAAATGAATAGGAAATTTGAAAAGTATTTTATCAAAAAATTGTAAATATTCACTTAATCAGCGGATTAACAGGTTAACTTAGATTATAAGCAAGAACAGGAAAATGAGGGAAGCATTTTTTAATGTGAAGTACAGTACAAAATTGTTATTTAAAAATAACGAAAATGTACTCAACTAAGTTTAATTACAATTAAACTGAAAATTAATTACAATTAAAATGAATTTTAATAAAACTATGAAAATGTTTTTTATTTCTAAAATTGTCTGAAAACTAAATAATATCAAAACTAATATTTAAAATAAAAATATACTTTGTTAATTTTATTGCGACAGAAACAACCGAATTACCACTTACACTTATAAATATTCCTTCATATAAACACATTCATCATTAACAGCCTACCACAGTTTACTGCTTGATATAGGTCTCTGTAATGCGCATAACATTAGAGATGGTGCCCATTATCATCACACTGGTTAGATGAGTAGACAATCTCAGAGCGTATCTTCTCATACCAGTGACGCTGTCATCTATCATTAGTCTGTGGCATTTAGTTACGCAATAACGAACAACATTCCAGACTCTCCGCAAGGTGCCGAGAATGGCACCTGGGTCCAGCGGTGCGCCACGCCGTCAAGCCTGTAAGCCATGTGATCAACGCAACATATCGGCGAAGATACATTCGTTCGGTGCAAAAAAACATGACTCCATTTCCTTATTAGAACACGAAAGTTAACAGATAATAATTGTAGGTTGTAATATGTTTCGAATACTTATATAAACGACATGTACAACGAAGGTGAAACCAACTTTATTACAATAAATTTCAAAGAAAATACATGTTTATTTGAGGGGAAAACTTCTGATTTAGCAAAATTTAGATGAATTTTTTTTTGTTATTGAGCTATTCAACATTATATCGGAGCAGTTATCACAATCAGCGCACCGTTCATTTTCCTTCGGGCGCCGCCCACCTTGGCTGAGGGGGTGACATTTATAAGCGACGGGTGGCACCGCACAGGATAACGACGCAAATATTTACCTGCGTATGATAATTAAATGTTGGTTTGTGAAATGCTAAAATATCATAAATTATTTAATATTTATGATATTCTTGTTTATTAAATCGAGGTATTAATGGATTATCGGTTGTTAGTGCGGAAATTGAATATGCGAATTAAAAAGAACCTCGTTAAGTATTTTTAATCTAAGTCAGTAGATTTTTAATCTAGGGGCATGTTTTCATCGTTTAGCAGACGGTGGCAAGTCAAGGTGATGGTGAATATATAGTTATTTCTTTGAGACCTGTAAATTTTAAAGTATTTATTTTCGTGATTTTAAAAAGGGGTTAAAAAGCCTTTAGCGAACCCAATAAATACAAATCTGAATTACAAATGAACGTAGAATATAATCTAAAGAAACGGTGTAGTAAAATTAAAATATTTCTTTTAAAAATAGTATCAACGATCCTCGTGCCTCAACAAAGCAAAGCTCTTGTATAGGAAAGCTCTTGTTTATGGTATAATAGCTTTCTCAGGCCCAATAAAGCAGCTTAGGTGAAGCAAAGCGCCGTACAAAAGCTTTTTGCCGAGGCCCTGGTGGGGCTTTGGATAAATCACAATAACTTATGCTTTCTGGCGCGTGATATCCAAGGATATTCTTTATATACTCGGATTGCTTTCGAGAGAAAATTTCAGCTAGCTGTCCTGGTAAAAATAAGATATATTTGACACAGTATAATTTTAATGGTAAAAAATTGGCCGACAGAACAGGAATTTATAAATAAAAGCCAATTTACTTATTGCGTTGGCAGAGTGACATTTAAGCAAACCCGGGAGAATATGTGTGTATATGTGTGGGTGTGCACGTGTGTGTGTACATATATATATATATATATATATATATATATATATATATATATGTATTGCTTTACAGAAGAGGAAAGCAAACGGAAACAACGACAGTAAAGTAATGTAACCAGTAAAAACATATAAATATAACGGAATTGGTAGGATCCAATTCGGTTATATTTATATGTTAGTAAGTAGTAAGAAGTAAGTACTAAAAAGTAAGCCTAAAAATTGCCTAACTATCAAGTTATATATATATATATATATATATATATATATATATATATATATATATATATGTAAATAATTTGATAGCTGCATTTCTACCCGTTTTTTGTATAAATACACATTTTGCTGACGTCCAATAAGATATATTCCCACGGTGAGAGGGGGGGAGGGGGGAGACGGAGGTTGCCATACGAGTGTTACGTCGCGATACATTATTATATTATTGTTAATTAAAGTAAAGCGCAGGGCTATGTTAAAGAAAATTTAAACAATTAAACTCAATTATATATGTACGAAGTCTTGATACAGATAGTTTTGGCGGCTGGGGAAGAAACCATTAATATATTCCATACTACTCCATATTTAGTAAAAAAATATTTTGAGACATTTTCTTTGTCTACCCTCAAATGTAACCGTCCAAAATCTCACGAAGGATCGCTACCTCGTTATTTGACTGATTGTGTATTGAATTTAAAGGTTACTGTTTTGAAAAAAGCATTAATTTTAGGGATAATGATCCATAATTAATTTCGACTTGCATTCGATAATTTTTTACAAACTCTTTCTCTCTGTCTCTTTACCTCTTTCTGCTCAAATAATTAAAATCTTTTTATGCAATTATGCCACAAGAATATCATCAAAATACTTTAAAGTTTGTGCAGTTCAAATTGTATGGATTTTCCTTTTTTTACATTAAAATACCATATAACATAAGTTAGTAAACATGTATTTCGAAATAACTTTACACAATGTATATATTATTAAACTGTCTATTCGATTAATACGATGACATCATCTTCACAGCGAAGGGTCGACAACAACTTGTATCCAGTAGGTTGCTCGCTCGCTCGCCTATGAATAATTCGATACCATTTCCACATGAATGACTTGATGTTAACTCAAGGCGGGAAATCGTAAAAACAGATAAATTCTTCGATACAACATTAAAAAACTTATGTCCATCCAATAAAATAAGCTTATTTGCTTCTATATTGAGACACAAAATAAAAAAATAATAAAAATTTTCCTTCGTCGAAGGCAAGATTTGTACGACTTCTACGTCAGTGGCTTTAAACAATATATATTCGCCCCTGGTGCTATGTTTTTGAGCTAAAATTATAGTAGCTAAAATTATATTAAATAACAAAGTTATCGCTACGTTAGGCCACAAGCAATGGTAAATGACTCTCTTAAAACTGCATTCGACAATGATAATAAATTATGAAAATACATTATTCTTAAAGTTACTTGACCTAGCTATTAATTTTCGTAAATGAAAATGACGTTTAATAGTTTTCCCAGTATTGAAAGTCACAAAATTTGTCAAATAATAAATGAAAATATTTATCTAAACAGAAAATACACGATCGCTCTTTGTTCCTTTCGTTCGGTCGTACCCGGCCTACCGCCGAGTATACCCGAAGAAGGTCGAATTGTTCAGCTGTATTTGGCCTACCGCCGACTATATCCGAAGAGCGTCCCACATGTGACATGACGCGATCTTGCATATATTTTCCCATCCAAAAAAATGGACATGGTGAGCTAAAAGAAATTTTCACTTCCAGACAACAGAAAATACAAGAAGCTAAACTTTCATGTAGATAATTGTACTTAAATTTAGTACTTTGGCCATTAATTGTTTGCTGAAAATATATAGCCTTTCCTCTAGTAAGCAAAGCAAGCGAACTTCCTTAACTTGTTTATATCTCCTTTATACTTCTTGACGGGCACAAAAATTCTTCAAAAGTTAATAAATTACCTTTATACAGGTGTTCACACGTTATCACTTAATTTACCTGCCTACATATTCGTATAATAAAGCGTTAAAAATACTCTTTTTATAAGATACTGGAACATGAAATTATTAAAAGTTGCTGTTTAAATAAAATCGAATATTGATATATATATTTTCATGAATTTTTTATTCATATCCACACAAAACATTGAAACTATAACCGTTTTATGGAAACTTCGTTAAGGTCCACTTCTTAATATTTGTATTTGTCAGAAAATATATCGTTATAAAGTATCACATAAAAGAATAAGCGCATGTCCTAATGAAACTTTGTTTGAATACATTAATAATTACATAAAACGGATTCCGGGTATTGTTTGTATGTATCTAAGTATTATTGGATTTAATTCATCAAATGTGGAATCAAAGTTTAAAAAAAAATTAACCAACTTGTTATTGGAATCTTAAAATAAATACTGGTTATATAAAATAACTACTACAAATTAATGACAAAACGGTGAACAATATGGCGAAAGACAGTGATATGTCTATCAAAAGTTGATAATATTATCAACAAAATTTAAATGTTTTAAAAGTGACATATGTTATAAGAATATAATAAATTTGTAACGATTATTATAAAACGTGTCACAATATGTGTATATATGTATATATATATATATATATATATATATATATATATATATATATATATATATATATATATATATATATATATAGTGAGACTTGTATGTATTCGTTTTTTGTGAGAAATATCAGAAGTTATAAGGGTAAAATGTTAGAAACACGCAAATACATTAAAAGTTTAATGTGGTGTATCAAGGTGGGCGAACGCCTATCAAGACATAAAGATACTAGTTTGATTGAACGCCTGTAAAGATGTAACTAGATGTAGAGATACTAGTTTCAAACTAGTATCTTTACACCTAGTATCTTTACACCCAATATTTAATAAAATAATACAATAATATTCAAATCAGGCAAACTTATTTAACATCTTTTACACTTGTAGAGAAATCTAAAAAAGATGAAACATAACTGCGCACACCACTCGTACTTAAAATTTGATGCATGATCTCTACTAGTTCTGCCTCCACAGAAAATGTTGATGTATATAAAAAACAGAGATGATTGTGGGATAAAAGTGTAAATAAAAAAATATGTAATAGTTATAAATTCCTATTATTTAATTTAAGTACATTATTATGTAAAATATTAACCTCCCGTTATTCTGTGACGGATTCAATTTCATTAAGTGTTCCTTATAATGACAGATTAAGTTCCTTTTACTATGTAAAAGTATATTTTATATATTTGTTCTGTTAATGAAAATAGTTATCTCAACGAAATTTACAGATTCTGCGATAGTCTATTATAAATAAATAAGACTAGAAAATTATTTTGGTTCATTCTGAAGAAATTTTGATCGAAAGAAATTTATGCAAACTTATTTTGTTGCTGATGTAAGATATAAGTTTCTGTGAACGAAAAATAAATATTATCCGGCCTTACGCTTTTATAAATCCAAATATTTTCGTTTATTAGAATAAACGTAGCTCGATTTGTTTATTTGCAAGAATTGAGTAAACACAATAATAATATATTTAGGTAGATTTTGTTTTATTACTAATAAAACGAAAAGTAATATCGACCTAGAAACAACTTTCAGTTAATAAACCTTAAGCAAAACATATATTAAGGTAAATATTCCGATTTCACAAAAAAATGATAGCATATTTGTATCATTTAAATATTAGGTTCTATATTGACAGACTCTTATCACAATCAGCCCACTGTTTGTTTTAATTTTGGCGGTTGTCTGCCCACGGTAGACAGGCAATTGATTTAAATTTACGAGCAATGGGCAGTTATTTTCCTGTTTATAACAACGCAATGGTGGTTTAGGAAATGCTAGATTATGCGATTATTGGATTTTTTGCTGAAATTAACAGTTCGTAGAATAATGATATTAATGGCTTTTGGGAATTGGTACAGTGATTTACGATTTACTCAAAATATTTATTAAAAATATTTAGTAGTGTACAATAATAGGAAGCTGATAAGATGTATATATTTATATATATATATATATATATATATATATATATATGTATCTTCTCTTTTCATTCGAAGATAATGTTATCTATGTGTATGCGGTACGTGCAGTTTACTCAATCCTTTATGAGCTGTATTTCTCTAATAATACGAATACGGTTAGATCATAAAATGTTTCGCCAGACAGGTTCCGCTTAAGCCGTATACTAAATTTGCTATTGAACGAGAAATGTCCGTGAAAGGCTTTCAAGTAAATACTAATATTTTTTTGTGATGTAATGTTGTGACATGTTTTATTACATTCGTTATGAAGTTATTATAATATATTCATATGTAAGATGTCATTGATTTATTTATGGTATTTTAAATTTTTAATAGACGTGTCGGTGCCTTTCACCGTATTGTTCAGCTATTTAGAGCCAGTTTGTTATTATTAACAGTCTGTGTTCATCTTGACATTCGAGAAATTCATTGGTAATAATTTAATCACAATCAATTGGACAGTGTTTTAAATAGACCAATATGAATATGTAAATATATTATTCAGAATCATTTTGTATACTTACCATTGTACCTAAACGAAATTTATTTTCACATCCATTTTTATAAGTAACACTTTACGGCGATAGGTACTTGACAAACTTTAAAATTAGTATTTTATTTTACTACAGTATAAATAATATCTATGCGTTTATACTTTAGTAACTTTAAGAAGTGGCAAGTTTATTAACATTTTAATATAAAGGTCTTTAGGCAAGTAAATTAAACGCTAATTCTTCAACGCCTTTATTAAAGGTGATTTATTATGTTTTGAAAAATGTTTGCTCTCGCTACAACATATAAAGAAGACGTCAACAAGTTATGGAAGTTCGTTTAATTTATTTACTGGAGGAAAGTTTAAAACTATTAAAAATTTATTAATGACCAGAGTAGCAAAATTTAGTTTAATTATCTAGAATAAAATATGGCTTTTTTGAGTAATAACTGAAGTATATTTGTTGCGTCATAAATAGCTTTATTTTACTATATTTTTTATGATTTAGTACATTTGATTTGTTCTTTTATATAACTCCATTTTTATTAGCACGTTTAATTTTGAAATAAATGTAACTATAATGGCGATACAACTTAAATATGTGGTTACCTTACGTAATATGACTATTCAACTTTCCTTTTCATGTTTTGTGGCTCAACGATGTCAGAAAACTGTGTCATTTTCTAGTTATATTAATTTATTTTGAATTTTCATTAAGTTGCTGAAATTTACATTAAGTTGTTGAATTTTGTTTCTTAATTATTTAATTATTTTTAGCCTTGCGAATAAAAAAGGAATAATTTTAAGAACACTCGCGTGTCTGCTCGTCTATCTGTGTCTCATAAACATTTTTCTCATAGCTTGTTTGGTGTATAAATATAAAAGGAGACTACCAAAACCCATGTGGTCTTGGGTCCAGGCGTTACAATAAAAATTACACTTTTAAATACAGAAAACAAAAAATAACCTTCCGTATAACTGGATTTTAATCTTCAATCAGACAAATAAAAACAGTTATTATACAATTATTATATTTTATAATGGTTTGGATCTTATTATGTACTCATTCTAGAGATGTAACACACTAACTCACGATACTCACAGAGCTGACTGAGTCGTCAAAAAATCTATGTAAAACTAAAAAAATAGGGAAATATAAATTCATTTTGATAAAAAACGAAAGTTGACGGTTTATTTTTAATTAATTTAAAAATAAACCGTCAACGTCAGGCAATGGCCATGAATAGAAAAAAAAAGTGTTGCTTGTATTTTATAGTCATTTTTAAAAAAATATTATATACAACAATAAATTTTTCTTATTCTTTTTATTCCTTATTGACAATGCTTCATAAATTATAAATTGAATATGTGCGCGCCAATGAAGATATCTTTTTTTGTTTTTTATTATGGTTCAAAATTGCGGCATATTTTATGCTCTTTCCTGATTATCATTTGCTGAACTGTTTGTTTTTTATATTCTAAAAAAATCCTGTTTTTACAATTATATTCTATTTCCTATATATTCAAATATCTGTATTACCTGGCTCATTTCCACCTGCCTTCTTTGCCATATTTATATAGCATGGAACCGTATGATAGAATCATACACCTTAATTTAATTTTAATTCAAAACTGTTTAAATGGGAGTTGTGGAGAGAGCAAACAAAGTACTTGAAAAACGTTTCATTAATTTTGCTGTTATTTTCACAAATTGTGTCATTTAGAAGAGACGTTATTAAGAATTCCAAAATTGTTTTTTTTTCTAAGTGTTAAAAGCTCAAGACTTGAAAATATCAACAAAAATTTGCCGAATCGTATCGTTAAAACAATAAAAGTCAAAATGACACCAGGAAATGATAACAGGATTTCTAAAAGTTCCCTTAAGATTTTTTTATTAATTCCTAATATTTTTGCACCTGATAAAGATATGATGGGTAACATATTTGTGTGGTGACAAATACTATCAGTAATTGTAAAAAATTTAATGGAACTACTATATAACCTTAAATGTTCATATAAGCCCAAGATTGAATGGAACCGATTGCTTACATCTACTGGTTACTGTAAAATACAGATATACCGATGTCGATACTGTCGTGAGACAGTGGGATATCCGTATGCAAATGTAGCGAGTATTCGCCTATCTCGCTCAATAATCAACTAATTAGAAAAAAATATATTAATTCCTATGAATATTAGTCTGTATTTTAACGTCTAACGGCTTCAAAATTTTCTTGTACTGCGAACTAAAATACATATTGGTCAAACTTTACTTCTGCTTATTCTTGATTATGGGGATGTGTGTTATTCTAATCTAAATGAACATTTACTCAATAAATTAGATCGACTTCAAAACCTGTGTATTCGATACATTTACGATCTTAAAAAAAATGACCATATATCCCAGTATCGTTCACCTCTCAAATGATTAAAGATTTGTGATCAACGCAACCTTCATTTTCTATATTTTGTATATAATATTCTCAATAATCCCGTAATACCTTCATACCGTAAATCTAGATTCCAATACCTGTCATTCCACGACCTCGAACTGCGATCCGAAAATAAGTATATCCTCCTAATCAGAAATAATAGAACAGAATTTTATAGCAAATCCTTCATCGTAAATCCAATCGATTTCGGAATGATGTGACTATGCAAAGTGCGCAATAGTTGTCTGCGTTCAAAAGTCGTCTGAAAATATATTATATATCATAATTTGGCAGATCCTAATCCCTTCCATTATTACCCATCCTTGTCCCTCCCTAATCCTAAAGCGTCGTTTTGCTTTGGTTTTTAATTAATATTATTTTATTACCACATAATATTATATATTTTATATTTTATGTAGAATTAATTAATGTTTAAAAATAATTTACAATCTGCCACAACATTTAATGTTCTTATCAAATTCATTGTGGTTGGCTGTAAGATATTGCTCTTATAGCAATAAGTCTGCCACTGTATACTTGGTTTTCTAAGCTTGCAAAAATATTAAATAAATAGATATATATATATATATATATATATATATATGTATATATTATATAAATAAATCTGTCAACTACGAGTGGAACTCGCACTACGAGGGTCCCGTATATACTTAAATATAAACTTTTAAGTGTTCATAATGTTTTCATTAAATTACAGATATTAAATTTATTTTTCACAATGTAGATATTATATAGCCTAGAGATTTTATGTTTATAAAAGTTATGCTAGCCAAAATATCGTAAATTTATCAAAAATACCTTGGTTCTAGCAATAACTTTTTTATTGTTATACCTTTAGCTCTTTTTAGTTTTTAATACTTTATTTAAATACAGGGTATAAGAGATATTGGTGCTGAATTACAGCTTCGCATGTAATGCTGTTTTTGAGTTAGAGCTAGTAATAAAATGGGTGTAAAAATATGATTATGATGGATTGATAAATTAATGTTTTTCAATAAAACAAATTAAAGTATATAACTGTACTCTAGTCAAAACACTATTTTTGATGATAGCATATATATCTACATAGAAAAAAGAATTCAACTTCTCTTTACATTTCTCTCGAAACATAATTTTAAATGCCATTTCTAGTTTTACACCAAAGAATTAAGAATAGTCTTTACTTTATTTCGTTTAGAAATTATAAACCTCTGACACACAGTTAAACAGGTGAACAGATGGATAGCGTTGCAACAACAATAGGTTTACGTTTGAAATCTTGGGGTGTAGAAATCTAAAAACGGTTACCGAAAGTACGGGAATATAAATATAAAATTAATTAACCATTTCAGCGAACATTTCTTTTGAACTTTATGTGGATGAAACACAGATTTTAATTTATACAAAAAAAGAAGTACGTGGCATAGATTATTGAATAATTTACAATTATACAATTTTTTATTTTATGAAAATAAATTCAAAATATGACGCTGCACTATATATGTACATATGCTGATAAAATTTAGACTAGGAGTTTGACTTGTAATTGTCCAATTTGTCTTTAGTTGGCGGCCACGAGCTCTTTATTTTTGATGAAAGATCTGGATATAATTTTAAAACTCCAGGTTTTTATGTCAAGACCAGATATAATCAAAGACGTAAATTTTCTATTATCGACCTCACTGACTACGTGAAAAAGTTATTATTGAAAAAAAAATGGCATCTTAGGACCGGAAAAAAGCTTGATAGTTTTTGCGATTAATGTAAATTAGCGTTTTTCTTTTTTTATTAATAATGTATTCTATAAAAGTATTACTTTATCTAAACCCAAGTTATTTAATATGCTCCTGGTGTTAATTCTAATTACAGTGTAACAATGGAAACAATAAATAATGCATCGGGTAATAAAGAAAGGAGTATGAGTGTTTGCTTTAACTTGGTAGATATAAATTTTTAGAAATATTATAACACTACGTTTTTAAAACTTTAAAAGAAAGAATAACGTATAATGTGCTAACGTGCGTTGATACTATTTCAATGTTCACAATTTATTTTACATCTAGAACCGAACCTGTTTACCCAAAAACTGTGCTTACATATGAGGGCGAGGTAATAAAAAACAAGGAGAAAAGCCACCTTATTATGGACTAATCAAACTAAGAGCAGACAAAAACTTTTAGTGTAACTTATATTTAGAGGTGCCTTTGATACGACGTAATATAACATAAGTATTAACAACGTTTTGCTTGCAATATTCTTCGCGTGTGTTTTCCATTGAGACGGTGAGATTTGTCAGTGACACCATCGCAACATTTCTCCATAAATAATGTTTGATCCTGTCACCATCTATTAACACGCTATTACAATGAGATTTTATTATCAAAAATACTCAGTTTCATTTCTTAGAAATAATTTTACGTCTTAAGTTAAAACCCTGAATGAAAATCTGTCGTGCTGTTTAGTAATTTTTGAGTAATAAACATTTAAACGTAAAGTACGTTATTACGGAATGAATACTGTGCGATTATGCATAGTCTATATATAATTCATTGCCTATATATTGCTCCGCTATATGAAATATATTATTTCCAAATTTGAAAGTGATTCGTTGCTTGGTCGCAGAGTTATTAGGTAATATATATTCAAATTTTTGCAATTGAAGTATTAATGGCATGCAACAACAAGGGACGCTGTTTTACACGAGAGTACCTATTAATATAAAATTGCGGCCAACCACAATTGACCTTTTCCGAGTATTCGATCATGATAATCGACATTTTTTTTTATTCAACTGTATTTATTATACATGCCTATTTAATGGCCGTGACATATCAGTTCCAAATCGTAATTTCAAAGACTTCTGCATTGCAAAAGGCAAAAATTGCAAAAGGATACAAATAATTTCAACACGTTAAATTAGACTTACCCGTTAACATTTCATATACATTCAAAGTATGTATATAATAAGGAAATACTTGGCGTTTATAGCAGGTAATATCTTTTTAATTGGGCCCGAAGACTGGACGCCAACTGCACACTTCAATAATAAAGATACACAGGTAAGAATAACAAAAAAAGACAGAAACTTGAATACTTTGGGCACGTGATCCGATATCCAGCAAGATAAAACGTACATTTCACATATTAATACGATACAGAATTATAGCATAAAGAGGTCCAAGTCAAAGAAAGGTGTCATGGTTCCAAACCCTAAGGAAAGGGTTTAACAGATATTCGACATCATTTTCCAGAGCTGTTACCAACAATGTTATTGTACCCAATATGATAGCCAATATACGATAATTGGGGAGGACACATAAAATATATTTATTAAATATGTTGATTCAATTATAGTACATACGGTTTTCTCCCCTATTTGAGTGACAATTGTAAAATTAAGATAAAATAATATAGTTTCTAAGTGTATTATTACATGTTTCAAAAAAGCTGTGGTTTTCAATAGTTCTATTTTACTTTTGGCGGTTTTCATAAATTTATTTATTGAACATGTATACGTAATATATTATATACTCTCTTATATTATGTATGAATTAATCTGACTATGGCTAATTTGGAAATACTTGATTTTAATTAAAGTTTTTTCCAAATCAAGTTCTTGGGAACGTAGACTGAACTGTTTGTAGCGTAAATTTATTTGCAAATCTTATTTTAAGGAAGTTTCTAGAAAGTGTCCTAGAGTACCACTACTTAATGTTAAACAAAAATAGAAAAAGTGATTGATAACTTTTAATGAAACAATGCCATAATTTTAATAATATTTGTATTGATACGATTAATTTATTATAAGCGTAGGAAACTATTTTTTTTAAATATTGTAACTTTTTTACATCTGGTATTTTATATTAATTTTTGATTAGATTTTATGAAAAGTTACCCATCTATTCACAGTATAACACTATACTTTATGTAACAGAAAAGTTTGTATGTTAATTTATGTAACAATTAGTAATAATTAAATGTAATTTATGTCATTTACAAAAAACACGGCTACTGTATATTGAAAAAATTATTCAAATTTTAACAGAACTTCTCTTATTCCTGTTTAATAACCATAGTTTTTTATTAGTATTTACTAATGAAAAATTTTATATTATATTATTAATATTTACTAATGTGAATATTTATATTATTAGTATTTACTAATATAAAAATATATTATCTTGAAGTTTTTAAAAATTATCAAATCAAGTTGTTACTGCAATTTATATAATAGAAAGGTGATTATTCTTATAAAATTTCAAGCGATATATTTTATTAGATACATCAAAGTATGTAAATAAATAGATCAATAATATTAGACATTTTTAACACATGGTTTTGAAACGATGCCTTTCCCAATAAATATTTAAAGATCATTGTTCATAACTTCATAAAAAGTTTGAACCTCGCCCACTAAGCTCAAGGATGAAGCAAATATTTTTTAATGATTCACGTTAGTCAATAACTTTTAATAATAATTAATTAGTTGGAAGCTTTTTTTTATTTCAATTTGTTGAGTAATTCGTTACACCTTTTTACTCTGAGCTATTGGTGTGATATCTATTGTATATGTCGTTGAAATTTTGTTCTCTCAAGCATTTCATAATAAACGCGGCAGAATGATTCAGAAAGTATTATTTATTTTCTTTCTAATATATGTTTCATCATTCCTTGATTTACAACGTTCAAAATATGAAGCACTAATTTAGAGGAGACGTTATTTGTTATTTTGGTCAAAATTAGGTAATAAATACAATAGAAAAATGTTTCTCGATTTTTTTTAAAGATTAAAAATTATAATGCATTGACAAATGTTTTCAGGTGCCCTTTTTGAGATCGGGACTAGTAAAAATTGTTAATTATGTAAGGTTAACTATTAACTCTTCAATTTTTAGTTAATAAATATATAATTATGTTGTATTTGTCAGATATAAGTCAACATGAATATTAAAAATCCATTCTTGCATAACAGGTAAGTTATTTTTATTTTAAGCAAATGCCTCACATTCCACTTATTATGGGAAGAAAAAATAGTAACACGATCAACCATATTAATTTAGCGTCACATCTCTTCTTAAGTTGATATATCTCTTTTGATTTATGAGATTCGGCACGTTCTACGATGCGCCCTCGTCTTTCGTTGCGTCCAGCGTAGCAGTGCACTACAGCGAAATTGATATCGACAACTCAACTTCCTGTCATCAGTTTCTAATTAACGTATTCGCGGTCATTATTATTTTAATACTTTCACTTCTTTTGCAAAATGAATTTCTGAATACACAACTAAGTCTACACGTGATTTTGTAAAACAAAAAGTTCATAAATTTTTAACTTTTTCACCAACCTACGATAATTCTTGATAAAAAATTAGGCCTTCTGTACTACGACCAGGATAATTGCGGCGTTTATTCAACAATTTCAAATTATATTACACATTATTTCATTATATCACATTATTTATATTCAAAAGAGACATATAACATTATAATAAAAAAACGAGGCATTTGCAATTAACCAATACCATGAAAAATGCATTATTCGATGTTATAAATTAAATAAATGATAAAGAATTTTCCCATATGTGTATATGTATGTATGTATACATATATGTAAAATGGGCTAAAGGAAAAGAAAATGTAATGAAAAATTAAGAAAAGAAAGACTACAAGGTCCGTTTTTCGTACATGAGAATTTTAATTATTTCAAAAGTGTATACTGTAAATTTTCATTTAATACAGTGTGATATTTTATAATGAGTAATAGTATTACACATACAACTTACAATTGTATGTGTAATATTATCTAAAGAATTCTTCAAATGTAAACTGAAGTTCATGAGTACCGACCCGAGAAGGTTAATGAACTTCGAATGTTTTCCTGATGTCTTTCTTCCAACGTTGAGCTTAAATGTTAAGTCAAATGTATGATTTCAATTCTTATATCTGAATAAATATTGGATATAGATACACACACACAAACACACATGCACACACACACACACACACACACACACACACACACACAAACACACACACACAAATATATATATATATATATATATACATATCTATATACATATATATATATATATATATATATATATATATATATATATATATCTATATATATATATATATATATATATACTGAACACGGTTTAACTTATCGATTTTAGGAAATTGCCACATATTTGTTAAGATTTTGACCTGGTAAAAGAACATAGTTTTCAAAATTTTGATTTCAATCTGAAGAAAAATAAAAATGATGTATTTTTTTTATTACTAAATAATAACGTTGTTCATAACTTGAATAGTTTATTCCAGGCAAAATTTTTAACTTGAAATTGTACGAGACAAACACCTTTTTATTATCACTGACATTTCAATGGGTACATAAATTGAGTTCCCATTTAATAAACATGTTCTTTGGATGTCTTGCCTTTATTTATAAAATCATAGGACAATACATAAATGAAAAAAAATTATAAACATTCATATGATAATTCTGTAAATTAAATTAAAGGTTCGTCCACCGCAAAAAAACTTAAGAAAAAATAAATTTAAGGTCCTTCAACCTCGAAAAAAACAGAAACCTTATAAAATCAATTATGTGTCCGTTGTGACAGAATGGCTGAAGCAGATGGGTGGTTGCAGCTATTTTTTTTCAAAAAAGCTTCATGTTTTGAACTTGAAATTTGGTGTAGTACTAAAATATATCAACCCAATAGCTAACATTCAAACACAACAATTTTAGGAGGACAATTTTTCTTTCAAATATACTGCGGGGAATTGTTTGAAACTGTTAGTTTTATGGGTCCATATTTTGTTCATAATTTCAGATAGTATATCTCCAGAAATATACTGAAAAATACGCAAAAGTATATATTTTCCTCCTTATCATGGAAACTACTATTACTTAACCCAAAATTAAGAAAAAACGGAATATTAATAAGCCTACGCAAATTTTCCAGAAAAACTGTAACAATAATTCTAGGCGTCACAATTTTTGAGATATTCACGTTAATAAATATGTACTATTTAAATACATTTAGTATTATTCCGTATTTATTGTACTTCATAATCATACTTCAAGTTCATGAATCATAACTAATACAACCGTCTTGGTTGTATTAGTTACCATTTATGAAAAATGTAATAATTTTACATCAAGCCCGGTACGGAACTCTCGATGCACGAGCTAGACTTGCACTTGCACATTTTTTAATAACTACTTGTTAAATGAATACATAGCTTGTTCTAAAGAAAATATTAATAAAGTATCAAAAACAGTCGCTAATATATCAATGTCCTCGAAGAAACACTGCATGAATAACGAAATAAAGACATTAATATGTCTTCGTTTTTTTTTTAATTTTATGACGTAAATACACCAGTTCATGTTTCTAAAAAACTAATTTGAAGTTCACCGAATGAAAAATTGGTTCCCGTTTGTTTACAACAAAACACACAAAAGTCGAATAAATACGAGTATAAACCCATTTCCTCGATTGCATTAGTAGTGAAGGAAACGGAGAGATAAATATTATTCCGCCCAACGCCGTTATAAACTCAAATATTTTCTCTCCACCTTAAGTAAACAGCTTGACCTGTTTATTGGAATACAAAACAAACATTGCAATAATAAATTTAAATAAACTAGAAGTATTTACACAAACGAAATGAAACGTAGCGCTCGATATAACGCGGCCAACTTTCTTTCTTTATAAAATAAAGCGAAACAAATATTTACTTGGAGTAAAATTTTCAATTTACCGAAAGTTGGATGGTATTTTTATGTTACCGGGATATTGGATTCGATGTTATCGATCAGTTGTGTATTCGTCATTTGCTTCATTTACATGTTCACGAAAATTTGATAGTTTAGACAACTTTTAGGTTTGCTTTTTAGTACTTTAGGATCCGATTCGCTTATATTTATATGTTTTTACTGGTTACGTTACTTTACTGTTGTATCTGCTTTCCTCCTCTATAAATCATCAATATGCATACACACACACACACACTTACACACATATTCTCCTGGGTTTGCTTCAACGTCACTCCGCCAATGCAATACGTAAATTGACTTTTATTTATAAATTTCTATTCCGTCGGCCAATTTTTTACCACTAAAATTATACCGTGTCAAATATATCTTATTTTTACCAGGATAGCTAGCTGAATTTGTCTCTCGAAAGCTATCCCAGTACATAGGGAATATCCCTGGATGTGACGCGCCAGACAGCATAAGTTAATTTGATTTATCCAAAGTCCCACCAGCGCTTCCACAAAAAGCTTTTGTACGGCGCTTTGTTTCAACTAAGCTACTTTATCGGGCCTGAGAATGCTGTCATACCATATACAAGTGCCTTGTTATTCTATACAAGAGGTTTGATATGTTGAAGCACGAGGATCGTTGATACAATTTTTAAAACAAATATTTAAATTTCACTAAAGTTGAAACATAAAAATTTACAAGTTATCGTTTCAAGAATGAAGCGTTCATCCTCGTCCCTTATTTTCGAAGCTAGGAAGCCAAAAATTATGAAGAAACAGATTTGGTAAAATCTGACTAGGTGATTGTAGGAAAACTATAGCATTCATCATAGATTTTATAATATTCGAAATATGCACCACGTTTTTGTCTGTAAAAGGTATTGCAGGGGAATATTTACGTCGCGAGAAATTAATATTCGTAAATATTTTAAGAGAAATACTATGTACTATTAAATGTATATGTGTCTAAATGTGGACAGATCCCTCGTTGTGCGAGTTTTACGTATGCTTGAAAAAAATTCCAAATTTTCCATGGAATTAATACGAAATTTTACTTATAATTTTCTGAAAAGTACTTCATCGGATTTTGATGGCACTTTCATTCATTTTAAATCTTTATATTTTTTTTATTCTCATTTTTGTTAAATAAATATTAAATGCTCGCTATAACGATGCTTTGTATTAAAGTGATTGTCGTGGCAACAAGCAAAGCTGAAGCGCCGTAAAACAAACTATACTGATTACTAAGTTATGAACTTCTAAATGTAGGTTAAACTCAGATATTAAATGCTTGCTATAACAACGCCTTGTAGTAAAGTAACTGTCGTGGCAACAAACAATGGTGAGGCGCCATAAAACAAACTACAGTGATTACTAAGTTCTAAATTTCGAAATGTAGGTGAAACTCAGATATTAAATGCTTGCTATAACAATGCCTCTTAGTAAAGTGATTGTCATAGCAACAAACAAAACTGAGACCCAGTAAAACAAACTATAAATGTAGGTCAAACTCCTACATAGATACTTTAAATCGCTCAATACTAATCTTAAACTTGACAAATATAAAGATAAACTCGATTTAAAATATCTTATAGCACTTGATCATACACGTGCGGGAAAGGATTAAGCGGTTTTCTAATTGGGGGCGTGAATCCATTTAGTCCCTGCGTGAGTTGACTATGCGCCATTAATTCTGTTCAATTAATTTCCAACTTCGTGAGAATATCGTGCAACTGTGTAGCGGTCTGAGTCAACCAGAAATGCTGTGGTCTTGAAATAAGCGAATCTCAGTCGCGGCGTAGTAAATTAATAATGGGATTACGGGTAAAACGGAGCATTAACTAACCGCCGAATGAGAGTTCGTTACCGATTTCACTCGTTCCATATAATTTTATTACGGGTATATACCAGTTTATACTGTCAGCTTTCCATTGATTTATTGTCTTGATTATCAAGATGATTTTAAGTGATGAGATGTAAGTAGCAAATATTACTTCCTACCGTATGAGGAAATAAAATCGCACCCAGTTGAACAACAGTTTTTGTTGAACTAAATTCGAACTTTATACCTCAGCTACGAATAGAGGTATACCGTTTTTTTAAAGAGAAAACATTAAATACAAATTTAATCTCAAGAAAAGTATTAAGGCAACATGGCAGTTGGAAGTTTTAAACTGCCCACGCTCAGAAATGAACTCACCATTTTCAATTGATATATTTGACATTTGCAAAAGGCACTTAAATAATTTGAAAACTGTATGTATCCTGCTTGTCATTCGGCTACCTTGTATTAAACAAGTATAATCAATTTAAAATATCAAATAATGAAAAAACAAGTATAATCAATTTAAAATATCAAATATGGAAATGAATTAAATTATTCAAAACGACACATTGTTTAATACACTCGTTTTATATATAATTGACGTCGTCCAATATTGCAATTTCTTTTTTAATTATTTTTAGGGCTTCATAGGTCTAAAATAGTATTCAACTCGTTGGTCTCTTGTGTTTTCTCGTCAACATAGACTACAATCTTTTGAAAAATTAAAAACCTTTTATGTTTTGAATAAGTTAACATAATGGTAATGGCAATGAGTATCAAACATTTCTGGTTGACTGAATAACAAATTTAATGAAAATTATGTCATCATTACCAACAGCCTGTTCACTATTGCGCATATGCCCTTTCAATGCTCGTATTATTATAGATAATTCACATAATAGCCACTCTGGGCAGGTGAATTGGTAATCGCAGTTTACAGCTTTTCGCAAAAGTGATTTTCGCCGCTGTCCGTCACTGGTTTGTGGAATTTAGTTACATGATTACAAACATCACTACCGTCAAGTCCGTAAGCCTTGTTATCAATGCAACACACGGGCGAAGATATATTCTGCCTGTTCAAAATTAATCTAACCCCATTTCTTTATTGAAACATTAATGGAAATTTACATGAATGCATGGTTACGATTCTTATATCTGAATAAATATTGGACGTGAATCTATGAAAAAGGTTTAATTTATCTATTTTATTTATTTTATAAAATTTCCACACCTATAATAGGACGTATTTTTCAAAGTTAATAGAAAAACAGTAATAGATTAATTAATTACAAATAAAATTAGTTTAACACAGCTTTTATGGCTCACGACAAGTATTCTGTAGACGAGGATTCTGCATACTATTTGTCCCATAGTTTTCTTTTTTTATTTCAATCTGAAGAAAAATTAAAATGATAGCATTTTTTAGTTTTGTTACTAGAACGTTGTTTATAATTTGAATAGTTTATTCCAAGCAAAATATTTAACTAGAAATTATGCGAGACAAACCCTATTTATTTTCACTGAAATTTGACTGAGTACATAAATTGAGTTCACGTTTAATATATATGTTCTCAGGATGCCTTGACTTTATTTATAAAATCGTAGGATAATACTCCTATGATTACGACATTAAAAAAATAAATTTATTATTTCTCAACCTCAAATAAAACAGAAACCTTATACGATTAAATGTGTCCGTTATGACAGAATGGCTGTGACAGATGGACAGTTACAGCCATTTTACTTAGAACTTGAAATTTGGTATAGTAATAAAAAATATTAACCCAATAGTTAACATTCAAACACAAAAATTTTAGGAAGAGGAATTATGTCCTCAATTTTTCTTTCAAATTGTGTTTCTAGTGTGCCCCACACTATTGCACGAAATCACTAGACCACTTAATCACTTTAAGGGTTCATATTTTGTCTATAATATTAGGTAGTGTATCTCCAGAAATATACTGAAAAATACGCAAAAGTATATATTCTCCCCCTTATTATCGAAACTTTAAACTTTACGTAACGTTATGGAAATAACCGGATATTCAGAAGCCTACGCGAATTTTCAAGAAAAACAAAACGATGATTTTACACGTCACAATTTTCGAGATACATATGCATTACTTAATTGCATTTAGTATTTTTCCGCACTTATTGTACTCGTATTTGTTATGATTTATGATAAATGAAGTAATTTTACTTCAAGCCAGGTACGAAACCCTTGATGCGTGAGCTAGACTGGCACTTGCCCATTTTGTTACTAATAACTTGTAAAATTAACACATAGCTCGTTCAAAAGAAAATAAGAATAAAGTATCAAAAATTGTTGCTAATACATTAATGGCCTCGAATAAATACTGCATTAAAAATGAAATAAAAACATTAACATGCCTTCGCTTTTTTTTTTAAATTTTCTAACGTAAATACGACAGTTTATCTTTCTAAAAAACTAATTTGAAGTTCCTCGAATGAAAAATTGGTTCCCGTTTGTTTACAACAAAACACATAAAAGTCGAATAAATACGAGTATAAACCCATTTCCTTGATTGCATTAGTAGTGAAGGAAACGGAAAGATAAATATTATTCCGCCCAACGCCGTTATAAACTCAAATATTTTCTCCCCACCTTGAGTAAACAACTTGACCTGTTTATTGGAATAAAAACAAACATTGCAATAATAGATTTAAATAAACTAGAAGTATTTACACAAACGAAAAGAAACGTAACGCTCGATATAACGCTGCCAACTTTCTTTCTTTATAAAATAAAGGGAAACAAATATTTACTTGACGCGAAATTTTCAATTTACCGAGAGTTGGATGGTATTTTTATGTTACTGGGTTATTTGATTCGATGTCGACGTACAGCTTACTGTTATCAGTAGATCGTTTATATTCGTGTGAGCGTCGCGCATTCTTCATTTGCTTCATTTACAAGGTCATTTGTTAGTTTAGACAAATTTTAGTCTTATGTTTTAGTACTTTAGGATCCGGTATGGTTATCTTTATATGTTTTACTGGTTACGTTACTTTACTGTTGTTGGCTCCGTTCCTCCGTAAATCATCACAATTTGTTTCCACCTATATTCCTCAAGGAGAGATATATATATATATATATATATATATATATATATATATATATATATGCACACACGCACACACATACACACACTAACACATATTCTCCTGGGTTTGCTGTAATGTCACTCCGCCAGTGCAATACGTAAATTGTCTTTTATTTATAAATTCCTGTTCCGCCTATCAATTCCGCCTTATACCGTTTCAAATATATCTTATTTTTACCGGGACAGCTGAATTTTCTCTCGAAAGCTATCCGAGTATATAGAGAATATCCCTGGATGTCACGCGCCAGACAGTGAATATCGAAATATGAAGGAAGTTATTCTCAATCACCGATCAATAGACAAGATCTACGCTTCATCGGTTCATAAAAGGTTGCTGCCGACATTTTCGAGTAAACAATTGCGAAAACGAACTTACGCCGGCCATCAGCATATTAAAGGATTTTGAAAAAGATGTGGATATAATTCCGACGAATTTAAATGTTTCTTTATATAAAATTGGATCACATCGGAACATTGACTTAATCATTCACGCTAACACGGGAATCTCGTTCAACAAATTAGGGTAATATTTCTTCAATTTCTACACTAAATAGCACAGTACCTTCTCGAATACTTTCGCGTGATAGAGTGGTAAACGGACCATAATTTAATAGTTTATGATTTACTACTAAAATTATAGACTGATGAGGCACACGATTGTCGTTTATGAGTCCTTATCTTTTTTGAACTCGGTAAACTTTCACTTTCATACAACCCCGGCGCACCACCTAAACTCTCACCGCTTAAGATGTGGCAACGTATCATCCCTTTATAAATATTTTTCCCCTCGTGTACAAAATTATTTCCTTTGTGAACAAAATATTCATCATTAGCTTTATTTTAATTAACATAAATATAATATATGACCATTTGCGCCCTCCGTTCCCCTCTTCATTTGCGATTATTCGTACTGAACGTCACTAAAATGCGCAATTGTATATTTATTTAGTTTCAAAAGTATTTTTATTTCCCTTAAACCACTACCCTGAATTATAAAGGGTCAGAGCAGAAACGCGGCAGATTTTCCGATGTTACTATAATTTGGCTACCTGTTTTACCTGTAGTTTTATAACGCATTCATTTAGATTACTTTCTACGATCGTTTGTAATTCAGATAAATAAATCTCAGAGTTAAAAAACAGTTATTGTTGTTTATTTATTAGTTTCTTTAAAAACCATTAAATTCCATCTTGAGCTTACAAACAATCATTTTAAAATTTAAATGTTTCAATGAAATCAAACTATATATGCGCCATCTATATTTTTTGCGCGCTGCCATTTGGTAAAAAATGTGACAATACCTTTAGCCTAAAAAATCTGCTAAATTAGATTAATATAAAATTCACAAGTTTTCTTCCGTTTATACATTCAATTTTCCACTCTAATAATCAATAATCTATTAATGTTTAGATTTAATAAATAACGATATTGAAAACATTAAAACCATTATCATATTTCAGCATTTCAAAAACCAATATCCAATTTTCATATGTACGTAAATATCTGCGTTGTTCTCCTGTGCGATGCCACCCGTCAGTTGTATATGTCGCCACTCAATAAGGGCGGGCGGCACGTGAACTAAAATAAACGGTGCGCTGATTGTGATAAATGTCCCAAACGTAAAGTTGAGTATTTAAAAAAAAAATTGTCTAAATGTTGCTAAATAGGAAGCTTCTTCTTCAAATAAATGTGTGCTTTCCATAAAGTTTAAAATAATAACGTTGGCTTCCCTTTGAACATTACGTAAAATTTTATTTCTGTAAATTTTTTAAACATTATTAGAATTTATTATTATTAACTGTTAATTTTCGTGTTCCAATAAATAAATGGGGATATGTTTATTTTGCACCAAAAGAATATATCTTCGCCCGTATGTTGCATTGACAACAAGGCTTACGGACTTGACGGTAGGGCGAACCGTGTGGTTGCGGTTTCAATTTTCGGTCGTTCGTCGAGCGGGCTAAGAACAGCGCCACTTTTGCGAACCGCGATTACCAATCCACCTGCTCAGCGTAGCTATTATGATCATTACCTCCAATAATACGAACATTGAAGAGGCCTATGTTCAATAGTGGACTGAGACAAACTGTTGGTCAACCGGAAATGTTTAATACTCATTTGCACCATAACCATTAAGTTAGCTTAGTTAAAACATAATAAAATATTTAATTGTTCAAAAAAGCATGAGTCGAGTAATGATTAAGAACTTCGGGGATGAAGCTCTAAAAAATAATTAAAAAAGAAATTGCAATATTGGACGACGTCAATTATATATACAACGAATGTATCAAAACTATGTCGTTTTAAATAATTTAATTCATTTGCATATATTGATTATACTTGTTTAATACAAGGTAGCCGAATGACAAGCAGGATACATACAGTTTTCAAATTATTCAAGTATTTCTTGCAAATTTCAAATCAATCATTTGAAAATGGTGAGATCATTTCTGCGCTTGGGCAGCTTAAAACTTCTGTTGTCTTCAGTTTAAAAGACTGCTATGTATGTCGTAACATTTTTCTTGAGGTTAAATTTATATTTAATGTTTTTGTTTTAAAACAAAAATAAGTTATGAGTTATACGTCTATTTTTAACTGAGTTTACATCTCATCACTTAAAATCATCTTAATAATCAAGATAATACATAAATGGAAAATCTACTAGTATAAACTGGTATATACCGATAATAACATTACACGGAACGATTGAAATCGGTAACGAACTCTCATTCGGCGTTTAGTTAATGCTCCATTTTACCCGTAATCCCATTATTAATTTACTACGCCGCGACTGAGATTCGTTTATATCAAAGTCACAGCATTTTTGGTCGGTTCAGACCGCGACGCAGTTGCACGATATTCTCACGAAGTTGGAAATTAATTGAACAGAATTAATGACGCATAGTCAACTCACGCGGGTACTAAGTGGATTTACGCCCCCAAATAGAAAACCACTTAATCCTTCCCCGCACGAGTATGATTAAGTGCTATAAGATATTTTAAATCGAGTTTATCTTTACTTTTGTCAAGTTTAAGATTTAATATTGAGCGATATAAAGTAGGAAATGGTTCTTAAATCAATGTAAGAATTTGAATTACATTTATAGTTTGTTTTATTGCGTCTCAGTTTTGTTTGTTGCCATGACAGTCACTTTATTACAAGGCGTCGTTATAGCGAGCATTTGATATCTGAATTTAACCTACATTTAGAAATTCAGAACTTAATAATCAGTGTAATTTGTTTTACGCTGCCTCAGCTTTGCTTGTTGCCACGACAATTACTTTAATACAAGGCATTTTTATAGCAAGCATTTAATATCTATTTAACAAAAATGAGCATAAAAAAATGTATAAAGATTTAAAATGAATGAAAGTGCACTCAAAATCCGATGAAGTACTTTTCAGAAAATGGTAAGTAAAATTTCATATTAATTCCATGGAAAATTTGGAATTTTTTTCAAGCATACGTAAAACTCGCACGACGAGGGATCTGTCCACATTTAGACCCATATACATTTAAGAGTACATAATATTTCTCTTAAAATATTTACGAATGTTAATTTTTCGCAACGTAAATATTTGCCTGCAATATCTTTTACAGATAAAAACGTGGTGCATATTTCGAATATTATAAAATCTCTGATAAATGCTATAGTTTTCCTGTAATCATCTAGTCAGATTTTACCTAATCTGTTTCTTTATAATTTTTGACTTAGTAGTTTCGAAATAGACGTAGAATGGGACGTGGATGAATGGTTCATTTTTACATATTTTTTGAAATATCTTTTTAAATATGCAAACTAAAACTAGGTAAAATTGTTTTTGCCATCTCCATAATAGGTACTTTCAAATGATACTCCATGTGATACACAAAATTTAAAAAAATTAAAACCTTTATTAACCCTCCCTTAAAATTTTACGTTCTGGAACACTTGAAACATTAACTTGTATTTTTTTATTTTGCAGCTTTAGTGAAATTTAAATATTTGTTTTAAAAATTGTATCAACGATTTTCGTGCATCAGCATAGCAAAGTTCTTATATAGAATAACAAGGCTCTTGGATATGATATAATAGCTTTCTCAGGCCCGATAAAGCAGCTTAGTTGAAACAAAGCGCCATACAAAAGCTTTTTACCGAGGCGCTGGTGGGACCTTGGATAAATCACAATAACTTATGAGATAACCGATGAAGCGTAGATCTTATCTACGACAAATGTTTTAATTTAGATTTACGTTCCAGAATATCATATTTAATATTGATCGGTGATTGAGAAATACTTCCTTCATATTTCGATATTGCTTCAGCATGAATAACTTTATGCCAACTCGAGACAGAAAATCGTGAAAACGGATGAATTATTTCATACAACGTGAATGACTTAATTTTATACAATAAAATAGGCTCACATGCCTTGATATTGAGACATAAAATAAAAAATAATATATTTCCTTCATTTGAAACGATTTCTATTTCTGTGATCTTAGCTGATAGAAACGCGTTAACCAGCGCACTATATAGCTTTGTCATGATAGCTCTTAGAGTTAAAATGGTGGTAAATGACTACCTTACTACCGCGCTGGACCAACAGTGATAGTAGACGATCTCATAACACACCTCTGGATGAAAATACTAGTGTATCTTGAAAAAAAACACTACCCTGAAAGTTACTTTGTCTCGCTATTATAATTCATGAACGTAAATGATGTGGTAAACATTTTTACACTTTCCAATCTCACTTCGAAGATTTGTCAATTTTAGCAATATATGCAGCGTATCAAAATTTCCTTTTGTTGCATATTCTACGCCAATCACATTAATAACTTTTGGCAGTTGGCAAGTAGTTTTTTAAAGGTCCAGTAATATTTAGTATATAAAAAGTAGTTGAAAATTGTCTGTGTTCCTTAATATTGCTCTCGGAAACAAATCCACAACAAAATTAAAGGCACGGTACTGTATGTACATATACATATATATATATATATATATATATATATATATATATATATATATATATATATGTATATGTATATATATATATATATATGTATATATATATATATATATAAATATACTTCACTGTTACGTCATGTAAAATAAAAAGATATTGACTTGTCGTAAGTAAATTTTCACCTACATAATTTAACTCGAATTAATTGCTTGGTCATTAATTATTTGCTGGAAGTTTTTAGTTTTTTCTCTAGGAAAATAAATCAAATAAACTTTCATACGTGTTGACATCTTTTCTTTATAGTCTTTATCGGGAACAACAATTTTTTAAAACCTAACAAATTGCTTTAATTTAGGTGTTGACGCGAAATCACTTAATTTACTTACATAAACTTCATTATAATAAAATATTTAAAAAAACCTTTTCTTTTAAATATCACTAAGCAATAAATTTGAAAAAAACGATGTTTAAGTAAAATAATACATTGGTTTATATACTTCGTAGATAATTATTTATTAAAACTAAACAGTCTTATAAAAACATCATTAAGATTCACCTTCTAAGATTTTAATGGAAATGGTCGCTTTCTACAGAAGGTTTGGCCTCGAAAATTGTGTCCTACACTCAGAAATATTCAGATTAAATAGTTTTATAAAATTATCATTAAGATTCACTTTCCAAGATTTAAATGAAAATGGCCACTTTCTATAAAAGGTTGGCCCAAAAAGAGATTCCTCAAAACTTAGAATTTAGCAATATTTTTCTATAAGAACTTTATCAGAATTATACGTAAACAATTAAATATGGTCAATAATTAATTTAAAACTGTGAAAAACTGTCACTAGATATTTTGGTTATACCTCAATAATTAACTACTGAGGCATAACCAAAACATGTAGGTTAAGCAAATATAGGACATATAGTCACCTTAACTTGGGATAAATGGCAATATGTATTAATTAATAAAAATATCAGATCAAGCAGAGAATCAATCCCAGAGAGTACGTTTTCACAATATTTGGCAAGACAGCTGCAAGTCGCCAATAATATCTGCACCGATTCTAGCATGGTACTGACACGATACGGCCTATGTCACACCGATGTAACCCACTTCAATACCGATACGACAGTCTGTTGAAAACGGTTGCCCCAGAAGGTTGTGTATTTTTTTCTTTAAAAAAACGAAGCGCAGAAGCAAGGGCAAAGCGAATAAGCAGTCATTTCGTGTTGTCGATTTCACGTATAACGTAATTTTAATGTTGCCACAAAAAAGTGTTTAATTAATATTATAGTGTCAGATTATTAGCAAATACAAATATTTTTCGCAAATATTTTTTTAAGATTGTATATTCACGAGACAGCAATTATAATTAATAATTTGGAAATTAATATTGAAATATGAATATTCCTAAAAACTCATTTTTTTGCCGATTGATGGATTGTAGCTAGAATAGTTCTGTGCAAGTTTCTAGTTATAGTTGAACTTTTATTTAACTTTTAAAAACTTTTTATTTAACTTCAGGAAAGTTCTACATGAATATGAGTGTCATGAAAATTGTTTAATAAATTTATAGCTTTTTGACATCTAACACATTCTTGTTCGCAGTGGAGCCAAATTTGATCATGCCCCTTTCGATCGAAAAGAAATTCATCCAAATCTATTTCGTTGTTGGTATATAAGTTTGTGTGAATAAAAGATAATTATTATACAGCCTTACGCTGTTATAAAGCCAAATATTTTCGTTTGGCTTATATTAAATACAGTCAGATATGTTTATTGGCACGAATCGAGTAAACATATGCATTTATATGAACTATTTTCACTTATAAATCGAACATAATATCTACGCAACGAGCTAGAAACAATTTTCCGTTAAAATTCTTTAAGTGAAACAAAAATTAATGCAAATCTTCTGATTTCATAAAAACGTGGGCGGATTTTTCTGTCATTTCAATATTGGGTTCGATATTGGCAGACTCTTATCACAATCCGCCCGTTGTTTGTTTTAATTTGACGGCTGTCTGCTCCGAACAGAGATGAGTAATATTTATCAGCAATAAAACCCTTATTTACCTGTTTATGACAACTTAATGGTGGTTTGGAAATACTAGACAATGACATTACATTTAGCGCTTATAATACCAGCTTGTTGATTTCAAATTTTGATGACTTTTGGGTACCGGCAAAGCGTGTGCGATGTAGCCTAAATTAACTCTGGTTATTAAGTAAATAAAAATATTTTTTGATAAAATATTTAGCACTGCCGAATAAAAAAAGTGACATGAAATATATGTGTGTGTGTGTCTGCGTGTGTATATGTGTTTATACGTTAGGCAGGTAAATTAAAAAAATACGCTTCAACGCCTGCATTATATCCTTTTTGAGTAACAAACATCTAAACATAATTTTCATAGAATTAATAAGTACGATTATGCATAGCTTATATATTACTCTATTATATGAGTTATACTTATTGCAAATTGGACAGCGATTTGTTGCTTGGTTGCAAAGTTATTAGATATGAAATATCTAAATTTTCGCAATTTAAGTATTCATGGTGTACTACCGAATGGGCACTAATTTGCACACGGATAACCTCTTATTATAAAATTGCACTAAAACTATTTTCTCGGTTATTAAGTAAATACGTAAGAAAACTTTTAGTAAGTATTTTCTGCAGGCACTCCACTCTAATATATATGTTAAACTAATGCGACATTATTTTCAAATAGATATAGAAATTATAAAAATGACCATACTCTATCATTAAATTAACAAAATTTTTATATGACGCAATTAATTTTATTTTTTTATACTTAATTCAAAATTGGATAATGGTATATCCATTCCAGGGTGTAATTAAAAATACTTCGCATCTAAGTCTAAAGTGAGTTTACTCGTAAACATTTCAAGTCGCAGTCAAAACTTATAATAGGTAAATATTTTATAATAGGTAATATCTTTTGTATCTTATTGTATCAGAAAGTTAGACGCTAATTGACATACTTCTTAGAAAATTGGAGCGTGCACAAAATGTGGATAGTGGGAATATTTTGATAGACAAGAGTCGAAACAAAGTAGTTCTGCAGCGCAGGAACAAAGATACAGAGGTAAAGAAACGGAAACTCGAATGCTTTGGGCCTATAACTTGATATCCAAAAAGATGCTAGGTATATTTCATTTAATAATACAAGCTTATTCCATAAAGGGGTCCAGATCAAAGAAGCCTGAGGGATGGTTTAAGATATATTCGGCATAACTTTTTAGAGCTGCTACCAGTAAAATTTTTGAAGTAGATATAATAGCTAAGACGCATTATTAGAACAGAAAATAAGAAAAAAACATTTAGTACATATTTTAATTCACTGTAAATCCATAAGGTTTGTTCGTAATTTGATCGATCACATTGAAAAAAAAATTGAAATTTAATAGGATCACTTTGTTGTACATCCGTCCGTCCGTCTGCGCGTAAAACCCTGTTTCGCAGAAACGGCTCCAGAAATCAAGTTAATATCGTAAATTGAGGCTGGTGGCCTTATATTGCTGAAGTAATTTGAAGTTTTTTGGTTCACGCCATAAATCGACATGATCATTAAAGGCGTATTTTTTGTTATTTTTGCAAAACCTATAGAGTGTTTCCGGTCAGCGTAAAATATTGAAAGTCGGCCATTTATTATATAATATATTTATGTGTTTCATGTTCACAACAAAATTTTATCAGGAATCATGCGACGTAGAAACTTAAAATTTGGTACAGTAATATAAACCTATATATTATGCACTAGCTATTGTTTTTAAAATATTTATGTTAGATTAGAGACAAGGTAAATAAAGACTTAATTTTTTATAAATTTTATGTCAGATGAAGCATCATTTGCAAGTGCGTGTCATGAAGAATGCAAAAGTATTTTTTCATAGTTTTAAATTGTATTTTTAAAAAGATATTTCAAGAGAAATGTGAGAACAGAACCCTCCGACCTCTCTTATTTTCGAAACTACTGAGCCAAAAATCATGAAGAGGCAGGTTTGTTAAAATCTTACTGGACGATTACAGGAAAACTATGGCGTTTATCAAAGTTTTTATTGCATTTGAAATTGTACCACGTTTTTATATTTGTCTAAGATATAGTAGCAATATATTTATGTTGTTAAAAATTAATACTTGTGAATAATTTAATAGAAATACTACGTACCATTAAATTTGTATGTATATAAATATGTGCGGAACCCTTGTAGCGCGAGTTCTACTCGTGCTTGAGATATTTTTTACAAATCACCCTATTTGTTCTTCCTAATAAAATTTACCATTTTATAGCGTGCTAGCAGCTGGGAAAATTTTAAATTTGTAGCCTAACTAGATTTTCATGTGTTTCGAAAGTGTCCCATAGTACCATTATTTAGCAGCATACCAAAAATGAAATCTTATTTTGATTCATCATTAAGTATATTTTATCAAAAAGTCATCCATCTACGTTCACAATATTGAAATACTATACTTTCTGTAATAGAAAAATGTCTATCGTAATTTATGTGTTGCTAACAAGTACACAACATGAAAATTCTTACTATATAAATAATTACATGTAATATATGTCATTAATGAAGGTCACGGCTACTATACAATTAAAGAATTATTCAAACTTGAATAGAAATTATTTAGTTTGTATTTAATATTCACAGCTATTTCAGAAGTTTTTCATTTATATTGTTAGTTTTTACTAACGTAATAGTTTCTTACGCTGAAATTTTGAAAACATCAAACTACATAAAATTATCACCGCAATTTGTACCCTAATGTATAAGGATGGTTACACTTATTAAATTTATGTTTTAGAAATAGACTTTCCAGGTTTAAAATGTTCACATCATATTTATCTAATATAATTTTAAGAATTGTTAGGATTTCGTTTAGAAACGGTAATTTTCCCTAACAATATTAAAAGAGCATTGCTCGTAACTCCATAAACTTGTGAGTTTCACTCCCGGATCAAGAGAAATTTATTTAGCGGTTCATGTTAGTTGAAAATTTATAACACTCGTTAATTATCTCGAAGCATGTCCTTTTTGTCTTCTTATTTCGATTTTTTCAGTAATTTATAGTAATAAACTAAACAAAGTTTTACTCGAAGCTATTGACGTAATATAATATATATATATATATATATATATATATATATATATATATATATATATATATATATATATATATATATATAGTTGAATATTGTTTTGTCAAGCATTTCACAATTTAACGTGGCAGAATGATTCAGATGTCGCTACAAAAGTTTCACTTGAAAAATATTATTTATTTTCCTGTTAATATTTCTTTCAATATATCTTTAATTACAATATTGCAGGATTTTGAAAGTATTTAGAAGGTATATTGTATATTATTTTTGTTGAAAGCAGGTGCAAAATACAAACGAACACTTCAATAAACGTGAACTCATATCGAAAACTTTTTGCGGCCATTTTAATGATTGTAATGATTACACATATGTTTTCAGGACTCAGAGAAAATTGGAAATTATGTAACGTTTACTATTAGCTCTTGAATTTTTGTTTCCCAGAAATTATGTTTTGTTTCCCACATAACAAGGTAAGTTATTTTTGTTATAAGCAAATCACGTACTTTTCACATATTATGATGAGAAGAAAAATCTAAAAAGAAAAATCTATAAAAACTCTTCCTAAATTGGCACACCTCTTTTGATTTGTGAGATTTGGCACGTTCTACGGCGCGTCTTCGTTCATCGTTGCGCCTGGCGTAGCAGTGCGCTACGACGGCGCGGCACAGCGAAATTGATATCGGCTACTCAACTTCCTGTTTCAAATTTCTAATCAAAAAAATTTCTATCAAAAATCAATATTTTAATACTTTCAGTTCGTATGCAGATTGAATATTCGATTACAGAACTGTGTCTATGTGTGATACTGTAATACCAACAGTTAATAAATTTTTTACTTTTTACCAACCTGAGAATATTGCTGATAAATAAGTGGATCTTATGTACTGTGACTAGGATGGCTCTTACATTTAGAAATACAAAAAGAGACCTAAGGCGGATAACATTACAATACCGCACGAGAAATCTGTAGTTAACCAAAAATATGAAAAATGTGTTATTCGATGTTATATATAAAATAAAATAATATATTATAAAGACTTTGCACATATATACATTGGTACACATGTGTACATTATATGTAAAAGGGGCTAACAGAATAAAAAAATGTAATAAGGAATATCTTTATATGCAGCTATTAATGACAAACGATAATATTCTGTATACTTGCATTCTACATACAAATGACAAACAGTGTCCCAGAATTTCCTTTTTTGATTTCAGTCTAAAGAAAAATTAAAATAAAGTGCGTTTTTTAAACTTTTATTAACAAATAATAACTTTACTTACAACGTTTTTTAAATGGAACTTATGCCATACATAGACATTTTTTTACCACGACTGAGGTTTGAATGGTTAAATAAATTGAGTTCACATTTAATATAATAGTTCCTTGGATGTTTTGCCTTTATTTATAGGTTCATGAAGAAATATTTAATTGAAAAATAATTAGAAATCTTTACAAAATAATTCTGTAAATTTGAAAAGAAACACTATTTAAGATTCCGCACCCCAAAAGGAAAAAAAAACAGAAACTTTATAACATCATCTAAAACAGTCAATTTTTTCAAAACAGCTTCACGTTCTAACTTTAAATTTGGTATAGTTACAAAAGATATTTAACCCTATTGTTAACACTTAAACACGAAAATTTTAAGAAGGAAAATTAAATGTTGCAAATTTTTCTTTTAACTTCTGAATGTAGTGTGGAGCATTGTTTGAAACGGCTGGTATTAAGGGTCCACACTTTGCTTATAATTTTAGGTACTAGATATCCAGAAATATACTGAAAAATAGGCAAACAAATAAGTTTTTCTCCCTTATTTGCAAAATTATTACCAGCTAGACCCACACTTGGCCTTTTATTTTGTCAAATATTGTATATAACTAACCCAAAAAAAATTAAGAGTAAAGTATTTTTACGAAAGTTGTTGCTAATATATTAATTGTCTCAAAAAATATTTCACCGACAATGAAAGACAGGCATTAACATGTTATCGGTTTTTTACCTACATTAAATATGCTAGTTTACGTACCTAAAAAGAATTTGAAATTCCTGCAATAAAAAATTGGTTTCTGTCTTCCGAAAATATATTTTGCGTTAATTTTGCAGAAGTTCATTATTCACGATTAAATAAAACTACATGATGGAGTATTATTTCCACTTTATTTTAATACTTTACCACGACCTAGGTTTTGTTGTATTACAACATCTTCAGGTTGAAAAATTAGCAAAGACCTTTCAGGTCGTGGTAAAGAATTTAAATAAACTAGAAATAATACTCCATCACGTAGTTTCATGTAATTGTAAGTAGTAAAGCGAAACAAATATCAACTTCGCGCAAAATTTGCAATTTACCGAAAGTTGGGCGGTGTTTTTATGTTATTAAGATATTTGATTCCATGTTAACGGGCAGCTAAACATTATTTGGCAGAACATTTATCTTCGTGTGAGTTCCGGTCGCTCCGATAAAAAAGAGCTTCGTTTTTGAGTTAAATTGTGATCAAATTTCATATTCTCGTAGATCAAATTTCACAAAGTTAGAACTTAATTAATTTGTTCAAGTGTATTATAGTAAATAGTGATTAGTAAAAGTTTATATAATGTTAACAGTAGGATTAACAGTAAAATGATTTTTAATTTCGTAGATAATGGGTGTTTCATAGTCCTATTATCGACGAAATGAAATGAAATATATATCAGTTTATCGACTGTTTATATTGTTTTTGATGAAACAAAGAGATTACGTTTCAGAAGAAGAATAGGTTTTTTTTAAATTTATCTGTCCATATTTATACAATGAAGTACCAAGTAAAGTAGGTTTTAGTAGTAAAAACTTAGGTTTTACAATATGCACTTTTGTATTAAGTGCATAAATAGTGTGGAGTATTTAATTATTAAAGTGTTTTTATTTTTTGTGCTTTTATTTTTTAGAAGTCGAGCTGAATGAATATCTTCATTCAAGATCATTTAGTGGCGGTAAAGTTAATACATTTCTAAAATTTCTTTGCAATTGTCGCAAAGATTTACTTCTGAATTTCGAAATCGAAACCGGGACCACCGCTGTACCTCCAAATCCGTAAGCCTTGTTATCAATGCAACACACTGGAGAAGATACACTCGTATTGCTCAAACTAAAAACATAACCCCATTTCCTTATTTGAATACGAAAGTTAACCGGTAATAGTAATAGATTCTAATATGTTTTGAAAATTTATGTAAACAAAATTAAAAGTAATGTATAGCAAAGTTGAAGCCAACTTTACTAAAATAAACTTTAAGGAAAATATATATTTATTTCGGGGAGAAACTTCCCATTTAGCAAAATTTAGAGGATTTTTTTTTACTGAGATAATCGACTTTATGTCGGGGTACTTATAACAATCAGCGCACCGTTAATTTTCGTTCGGGCGCTGCCCACCTCGGCTGAGGGGTGACATTTATAAGCGACGGGTGGTAGCGCACAGGATGACGGTGCAGATATTTACCTGCGTATGACAATTTAATGTTGGTTTGTGCAATACTGAAATACGATAATGGATATTCTTGTGTATTAAATTGAGGTATTGATAGGTTCATTATCCGCCCGCCCTGACTGAGGGGTGACATTATTAAGCGACCAATGGCATCGCGCAGGATGACGATGCAGATATTTGCTAGCATATGAGAATTGAATATTGGTTTGTGGAATGCTGAGATGTAATAATGGTTTTAACGTTCACTTATTTATTAAATCGAGATATAAAGAGATGATTGTGCGGGAAAATGAATGTGCGAATGGAAAAAAATATGAATTTTATTTTAACCGTTTTAAGCAGATTTTTAGGCTGAAGGTGTACTTTTACTATTTGTGCGATGGCGTAGATATAGAGATTGATTTTATTGAAATATTTAAATTTTAAAATAATTTTTTAGTAACTTATAATAATAAACTAAATAAGTTTTTATTCCAAGCTATTAGTATAATTACATAAAAGGTGTGAACATCATCCACGTAAGCTCACTGACGAAGTGAAATTTCTTTACCGCTTCATGTTAGCAAAAATTTATAATAATCCTGAATTATCTGGAAGCATGTTCTACTTATTTTCTTATTTCGATTTTTTCAGTAACTTATAGTAATAAACTGAATAAATTTGTACTCGTAGCTATTGGTACAATACATTCCGTCAAATATATTCCGTCGAAATGTTGTTTTCCCAAACATTTCATAATTTAACGTGGCAGAATTATTCAGATGTCGCTACAAAAGTTTCACTTCAAAAATATAATTTAGTTTTCTTCTAATGTTTATTTCCTAATATCAGTATATCTTGAATCATCATATAACGAATACTTTGATAAATGTAGACTCATACCGAAAATATTTCGCATTCATTTTGAAGTATTAAAGATTGTGATGGATCGACATATGTTTTCAAGTATCGTTTGTGAGACCGGGAGTAGTAAAAATTTGAAATTATGTGACGCTCTTGAACTTTTCTTTTGCAAACATGTAATCATCATGTATTTGTCAATAGTATATATAAGTCAATCAACATGAATGTTAAAAATCAATTCTTGCGTCAGAAGTAAGTTACTTTTATTTTAAGCGAATCACGTACTTTCCACTTATTATTACAAGAATAGCAAAACGTTCGACCATATCCATTTAGCGTCACAAACAACAAAAACAAGTTTTTACATCTCTGTTGATTGGTGAAATTCGCCACGCCCTACAATGCGTCCCCGTTTATCGTCGCGTCCGGCGTAGCAGTGTGCTACGACGGTGGCCTGCAACGATTGATAATTGATACCGACCACTCAGCTTCAGTTTCCAATTTCCAATTTATGTGTTTGTGATAATTACAATTTTAAAACTTTCATTTCGTACGAAGATTGGATTTTTAATTATACTACCGAATCTATGAGTGACACCGTAATACCAAAAGTTAATAAACTTAACTTTTTACCTGCTACGTCATTTACTAATCTATTTCATGTAGAAATTTTAGAATATATAAAAGAGACGAAAGGTGGGCGATATTTTAATACAACACGAGGCATTTACAATTTTTGTAAAATTTATTATTTTTTATGGACAATTCACGCTTGACTAAACATTTTACTATATAAAAATGTTTTCTATAAAAAAAGACGGATTTCCGTCGGATTTCTCCATAATGTTCCAGTGCGAAGAAAATACACTGTAAATGAAAAAGGAGCTAAGAGGAAGGAAAATGTTATAAGAAATTAAATATTTAATTGATTGCCTATCTATTGAAAATAGTTTATCTTTTTAATTTACAAATTTAAAAAAAAATTGAGATATTTCTTTACTTTTTGGCTCTGAAATAGGCCATAGTTAAGAGAAAAGCCAACATATACTAATTAATGACAACCTTTATTAATTTGACACTGCTATTATTGGTCCATGATAAGTAGGTGTGCTGTGGACGTGGATTTTGCATACTGTTTATCCCAGAATTTCTTTTAATTTTATTATGAAATAATTAAATTATTTATAATTTGAATGTTTTATTACCGGCAAAATTAGAAATAATGCAGCAAAAAACTTTTTTTATCACGACTGAGATTTGAATGGTTACACGTATACATAAAAGTTCTTATTTAATAGAGTTCTTGTATGGCTTGCCTTTATTTATAAATTCTTAGGAAAATATTTAATTGGAAAATAATCAAAAGTCTTCACAAATTTATTCCGTACATTAAAAAGGATCACTTTTGAAGGTTTCGTACCTCAAAAGAAAAAAAACAGGAATTTTAAAAGATAATTATGTGTGCGTCTAATTATCTACCACAGTCATTTTTTTAAAAATAGCATCACTATAAGAAATGTCAACATAGAAACTATGTTCACATTCCTTATAGTAATAAAAGAAATTTAACCTAATCGTTAACATTCAAACACAAAAATGTTAAGAGGAGGAATTAAATATTGCAAATTTTTTTGTTAAATTTTGTATGTTCTGTGGATCATTGTTTGAAACGGCTAGTCGGTAAAGTAGGTCGATATTTTGTTCATAATTTTAGGTACTAGATGTTCAGAAATATATAAAAAAATAGGTAAAAATAGGTCTTCCTCACTTATTTAGGAAGCTATTTCTACTGAAACTGAATTTATGAAAAAATGTAGCTTTCAGAAGTCTACGTAAAGTTTGTAAAAAAACTGTAACGATGATTTTAGATATCACTTTTTTTAATTATTTACGATAATATAAAGATTTCCACTACTTATTTGTATTAAATATTATTGTATATTTATGACACTAGGAAGTTGATATTAATTATGACTTATAATAAATTAAATAATTTCAATTCACACAAGGTACGTTGTCCTCGAAGCGCGTGATAGACCCTTACATACCGTTTTTTTTATAATGGTTTGTCAAATCTAACACACAACTGACCTAAAAGAAAATAAGGTTAAAGTGTCAAATATTATTGCTAATATGTTAATGGTCTCAAGGTAATACTTCGTCAGGAATGAAAGACGGGCAGTAACATGTGTTTGATTTTTTCAACACATTAAATACGCTAGTCTATGTACCTAAAAAAGAATTTAAAGTTCCTCTATTGAACAGTTAGTTTCCGCCTGTTTATAATAAAATACTTAAAAGTTGAAACGCTTGTCACTGTATAAATCCATTTCCTTTACTATATTAGTAGTGAAGGGGACGGAAAGGTAAACACTATCTCGCCTAACGCTGTTGTATATTCAAATATTTTCTCTTCACCTGAAGTAATCAGTCTGAGCTGTTTATTGGCATACAAAATAAACATTACAAAAATAGACTGAAATAAACTAGAAGTATTTACACAAGCAAATTGAAGCGTAACGCTCGGAATAATGCGTGTAAACCAACTTCCTTAACAACGTAAAATGAAGTAAATATTTACATGGCGCAAAATTTGCAATTAACCGAAAGGTGGGTGTTTTTTTGTTATTGAGATATTTGATTCGATGTTAACGGGCAGTTAACTGTTTCCGCAAAACGTTTACCTTCATGTGAGTTCCCCTCGCTCCGATAAAAAGGAGCTTTATTTAAAGTACTTCAGAATCTGATTTCACTACATTTTTATATTTTACTAGTTACGTCATTTTACTGTTGTCTCGATTTGCTTTTCCCCCCTACACATCGTCACATTCTGTTTTCACGTGTCTGTAATATATACATATATATATATATATATATATATATATATATATATATATATATATATATATATATATAATATACGTATATATATATGTATATATTATATATATATATATATATATATATATATATATATATTTGTGTGTGTATATATGTTTTCCTCGGTTAGCTTCCATCTCACCCAGTCAAAGAAATATGTAAATTGACTTTTATATATAACATTCTCTTCCATTTGCAAGTAGAGTTAGACAATGTCTAATACTATTAAACAATATGTCATTGCCAAAGCGCTAGTTCACCTTTGGATAAATCACAATAAGTTATTGTGATTTATCCAAAGGTGAACTACCGTTTTGATAAACAACTTTTCCATTCCGCTTTTCCACTCAACTAAGCTACTTTATATTCTGCACGCTGAGGTACGATGATTGCTGATACAATTTTTAAAGCAAATATTTGAATTCTACTAAATTCAGTTCCAAAACGAAAATGTACAATGGTTTATGTATCCGAACGGTTCGAATCGAATTAGATTGTTGTGACGACACCGTCCGTCCGTTTATCCATCAAGCGGTTCTGTAGTGGATTTAGTAATATAAGCTCGCAAAGTGTGACAATTTTCTTTACATTTTCTCTAAAAATGACTCTCATATAACTCCGGGAAAGACATATTACTGTGTTTGAAAATTATCTATAAACTTAACCGCATTCAGCTTGCTTATGATCTAAATTCAGGATACCAGAAACTTTATTTTGATTTATATTTTGGTTCAAATTGGTATGAGCTAAATAAGATTGGAACTCTCTATATAGATCCTTCAGAGATGTGTAAACGTCATATTGTTTATATTAGGAGAAAATAAATATCGAAACGTAAAACTAAATGCATTAAGTTTTTCTTAAAGTATAACATTCATCCTATTTTCGAAAATTCGGTTTATGCTATTTGTCGTTTCAAATGTGTGTAAGAAGGGTGATACGAAATTAAAATCTACATTAAAACGTTTATTTGGTTTCTGGTTTTGAAAGTAAATGTCAGTGCTTTGTGATGATGTCACAATAGTCTTGGAACTCTAAGTGCAAGGGTAAACATTTTAACATTAGAACTTTCAGTAATATTCAGTTTTATTGAATTAATGTCTAGAATTTTTTGGAATTTAGTAGATATGCATGCAAATCTTAAACTTATAATGTTTTTCAAATACTTAAAAAATGTCACCCAGATTAAAAAAAAATATTTCGTAACCCGTAAATTAAATACGAGATATTTGAATTTTGCTATGACTGAACTGCGGTTCGGACTATACAAAATTATTTTTTATAATATAGTAAGTAGATTACAAGGTACATCAAATTTCATATGTCTGTAGAATGAATTTCATAAAATTAGGATTTATATAGTTTCTAACGTAGTTCTTTCTTCATAGGCTATTTGTACTTACAATAGCGATTAGTAAATGTTATAATGTTATGTTGTTTAACATTATGTTAATAGAAAGACAAACAATTGATTTCATAACGAATTTTAATTTGTTTGAAAATAGGGGTATATCAATTTATCAACATCATGTTATTGACGAATCAATTCGCGATATTTCAGATAGAGAGTAGCATATTTTTAAAATTTACCAGCCCAGATTTATAAAACAAAAATAACAACTATATATATATGATAAAAAGAAATAAAGTACAAAAAGAAAAACCAAAGATTTACTTTGCACACTTTTACATTAAGTGGATAAATATTCACAATCAAATGAAAATACGTGATGTGTTGTAAAATATTTGATACAATCTGAATAAATATTTTCCTGCAAACTCATTCAATGCGTGTTACATTAATACATTTATATTTTTTTATGGAATGAACAGGAAGTTTTCCTTCTACTTTTTCCGAAATGTACTTCATCAGTTTTTAGAGTACTTTCGTTAATTTAATGCTTAATTATTCAATTAAAATTTTATGCTCATTTTTTCTAAATGAATATTAAATGCTTCCCATAACGATGACTTGGAGAATTGTAGTATAGAGACTGTCTTGACAAAAATAAAGCTGAAATACCGTAAAACAAATTAGACTGAATACTGTGTTCCGAGATTTCTAGATGTAGTTCGAACCTATATATTGATTTAACAACCTTCTTCTATTTTAAATTATTCAATACTAATTAATTAAACTTAACAAATGTAAAAATGAATTCCACTCAGAATGCCGTATAACACTTGAAGATACCGATGCGGAGAAGGATTAAGTGGTATTCTAATTAGGGGCGTAATTCCACTTAGTTCCCGCGACACATGCGCCATTAATTCTATTCAATTAATTCCCAACTTCGTGAGTAGGCCGCGCGACCGCGTCGCGGTCTGAGCCGACCAGAAACGCAGTGGTCCGGAAGTAAACGAATTTAAGTTGCGGCGTAGTAAACTAATAACGGGATTACGGTAAAATGGAGCTTTAAATAACCGCCCAATGAGTGCTCGTTACAGATTTTATTCGATCCGTTTAATTTCATTACGGGTACATATTTGTTTATACTGTTAGGATTTCCCTTTATATATTATCTAGATTATTGAGATGAGTTTAAGTGATGAGACATAAATAGAAAATATTATATTCTACACCCATATGATATGAGTATTTTCACATGAAAACTTTTTCAAAATCAACACCGTGAGGGTGCAATTCCATCGCATCCAAGCAAGTAACAATCCGTCGAAGTAATTTGGAAGTTTATTATTAATTCGGCTAAAGTTAGACACACCACTTCCACTTAAGTCTTGTTTTAAAGCAGAAAACTTTAATATTATTATAAAGTAATTGGCAGTTGGAGGTTTCAAACTGTGGTAAAAACAATTTGGGTTTTTAGTCGATAGATTTGACACTTGCAAGAGGTAATCACATAATTTCAAAACCATTTGCATCCTACTTGTCATTTCGCTACCCTGTAATTTATATATATAATCAATATATATTATATATAGGATTGACCTCATCTTACACTGAAATTCCTTTTTTAATTATTTTTAAAAATACTAAGAGGTAAAGCATGCAAAGAGGTATGAAATAGTTCTCGTCTCGTTCATCTCCCTTCCCTTCTTGTTATCGTAGACCGCTGTCTCCTGACCGATTAAGCATTTTCTTTTGCTAATTTAAAGGTTAAGATGCTAATGGATATCAAAAATTTCTGGTTGATTGAATCAAAATTGTAATTAAAATGATGTCATCGTCAGCAACAGCTTATCTTAGTCCACTATTGGAAATAGGCCTCACCGATGTTCGTATCGTTGGAAGTAATTCAAATAATAGCTAGAGCTGGTAGGCTGATTAGTAACTGCAGTACATAGCTTCTTTAAAGGGCGATGCTACTACCCTTTACTGGACTATGGCATTTAGTTACGTGGTTACAAACATCACTCCAGACCACTCGAGAAGCGATCGGAAATCGAAACCGGAACCCCGCGGTGCGTCTCATCGTCAAGCCTGTAAACCTTGTTATCGACGCAAAATACCGGCATAGATATATTCGCTCGGTGTAAAATAAACATGACCCCATTTCTTTATTGGAACACAAAAGTTAACAGGTAGTAGTAATAAATTCTAATAAGGTTTCGAAAATTTACATAAACAAAATTAAATGTTATGTACGACGAAGGAGCAGCCAACTTTATTAACTTTAAGGAAACATATATTTGAGGGAAAAATTTCCCATTCAACAAAATTTTGACGATATTTTTCTGTTATTGAGATATTCGACTTTATGTCGGGGACACTTATCATAATCAACACACGATTCACATTCTTTCGGGCGCCGCCCGCCCTGACTCGGGGGGGGCCACATTTATAAGTGACGGGTGCTACCGTGCAGGACAACGACCCCTGTATTTACCTGTGTGGCAATTTAATGTTTGTTTATGAGATGCTGAGATAAGATAATGGTTGTACCATTTCACACGAAATTATAGTTTATTAATTGAGACATTAATATATATCGATAAAATATAGATTATCGGCGTGGGAAATTGAATTTGTGAACGGAAAAAAATTTGTGAACTATATTTTGATCTAATGCGGCTGATTTTTAGGCATAAGGTACATTTTCTCTGACTATTAGATGACGGCAAGATAAAAATTTAGATGTGCGGGTATATAATTTGATTTATTAAATTTTTTTTTATTTACCTTAAAATTTAAATACCCCAAACATTTGAATTTTAAAAAAATTGTTTTTAAGATCAAGTTGGGATTAAAAACTATTGGCGAACCCAATGAAATTACAATTTAAGTATTTTTGAAAATCTACAATATAATTACCTGAATTAATAATAATAGAAGGATTTAATCAAAGAAATGGGTAATAAAACTGTACATAAACAAAAATATAGATTAAGTCAACATAAGTCATATAATCACCCAAAACTTGTAAACAATTCATTAATTAAGATGTATTAATATATGAATATTATTAATACACAATAAATAATAGATTTTGCAATATGTAATAATTGATAAATATAACGGACCGATTCGAGAATAAATCCCGATTAAATTTTTATTATATTTTAATTTCAGGGAAATTCTACACGAATATGAATGTCTCGATAAACTTTTAATTGACGTCATAATTATTCTAGTTCCAGGTGGGCCAAATTTGACCATACCTGTTTCGGTTAAATTATCCCAAACATATTTAGTTGCTGGTATAAGATATAAATTTGCATGAATTAAAGATAAATATTATCCGGCCTTAGATTATAAAATAGATAGATAAAACCAAATATTTTCGTTTGGCTTAGAGTAAACAAAGTTCGATATGTTTATTGGCACGAATCGAGTAAACACAATACTAGTATTTAAATAAACTTTCGACTCTTTACTCTAACAAATCTAAAGTAATATCTACGCAACACGTTAGAAACAACTTCCTGTTAATATTCTTTAAATGAAGCTAATGTAAGTCTTCTGATTCTACGAAAATTTGACAGCATTTTCGAGCCATTTACATATTATATTCGATATTGGCAGACGCTTTTCACAATCCGCCCACTGTTAGTTTTGATTTGGCGGCTGTCTGCCTCCAGCAGAAGGGAATAATATTTACGAGTAATGGGCGTTTATTTACTTGTTCATGACAACTTAATGGTAGTTTGAGAAATGCTAGATTATGAACATTGTATTTAATGTTTATAATAACACTTTATTGAATTGAAATTTTAGGTAATTTTGAACGACGATACAGTGAATATGATGTAGATTAAATTAATTTAGCGTCGCAGAATAATTAGAAAGTGGGACAGCAAGTGATATTAAAAAGGGGCAAGTTTATTAAAATTTTACTATAAAGACCTTTAGGAAGGCAAATTAAGAGATTATGCTTTAACAAAATATGGCAAAAAGTAATGGAAATTCGCTTAATTTATTTGCTCTAGGAAATTCTAGGAACTGTCAAAAATTGTTAACGACCAGGAGAGTGAAATTTAATTTAAACTTTTAGAAGGAAACTTACCTTTTTTAGATAAATTACGAAGCATACTTTTTGCGTGATTAATAAATAGCTCTATCTTATAATATTTTTGTTATACCTTCCTATATTATATTTCGTATATATTATTCGTACTTTGGTATGTCTGTTGGAGTTTGGATAAAGCTCACGCAATGTTAAAGGAATAAAAATTATACTCTTAAGTATAGAAAATAAAAAAGACTAAGTATAGAAAATAAAAAAGAAATATTATTTAAATCGTCAATCAGACAATTCAAAATATTGTATTTTTTTAAGTCTGGTTATTTTTGATAATAATTTGTAAATGGTATTTTTACGGAACCTGTTGAATTAGCTAAATGGAATAAAGTGCAGAATGTGTCTTTTTATATCCTTAATACAGGTTTATCTATGAACATTGCGGAACTGAGAGTGTCGTCTAAAAAGATCATGTAAAACCCTAACAAACCGAAAAACCCTCATTTGGACGATAACAAAATGAACGTCAGTGTTAATTAACAGTTTATTTTTAATTAAATTAAGTAAATAATGAAAAAAAACCCATAAATGAAAAAAAAATCCATGGGCGTTGCTTATCTTTTATAGTGATTTCTATAAAGTTATAAAGTGTTTTTCATTAGATTTTCACTGTTATTTTTTTTTCTTATCGGTAATTCATGACATATTCAAAATATATGTGTGCGTTTATGGGAATGCATTTTCTTTTATATTATGGTTGTAACTTGTTTTTTATTTTTTGCTCTTTCCCGATTAGTATTCGTTGTTTGTTTTTTATATTTTAAAAGTCCAGTTTTTTTAACTTTTATATATATATATATATATATGTATATATATATATATATATATATAAATATATATATATATATATATATATATATATATATATATATATATATATATATATATGTATATATATATGTGTGTTTATATCTGTATCGTTAGCTCAATTTCCGTCGGCTTCCTTTGGTATATTTCAAAAGCACGTATCCATATGTCTCAATAGTCCACATTCAAAAACATTTAAATAGAAATTTTGGAGCGGCGAAAGTGTTCAAAAAACGTTTATTTAATACCCAAAAAAATATGTCGCATCTTAACTCTAAAACTATGAGTAGGATACAGGATTACGATATGTTCAGTTAAAGACATTTTTTAGTAATTTCTGATAATTTTGCGCTTTTGTTTATTATTATATTTTTAGTATATTTCTTGTGTATTAAAGTTAAATAGAACTACTACGTGACCTTAAATGTTCATATAAGCTCAATATTGTATTAAACCGTTTTTTTAAACTGTTGGTAACTGCCAAATATTATGAATCTACACAAAGTTCTACAATATTCGAAAAGATAAAACAAATGTTAATATATTGATAGAGGCACTTTCGTTTGATAATGGGATATGGATTACCCCAAACGAAGTTAGTACTTGCCCATCTCACTGAATAATCATTTAATTAGTTAAAAACATTAAGTAAGTATTTTCTAATCTTAATCTGAATATTATTAAATAAATCTGTGAAGTAAGACAACAGCGGCAAGACTTAGCGTAAGAAGACCCATTATAGCAGACAATAAACCGAAAAAACACGTCAAAATGCCCTCTACATACAAATACGAGTACATACCGCTACAGGTGATCGAGTTCCTAGTTCTTGCCCCCGCTTATTGAGCCAAGTAGTAGTTATCTTTGTGCGAGGTGGAAGTTGTCGCAGTTCGTTGTAAATATTTACGAAACTAACAGGTAAATTTTGTAATATTTTATGAGTATTTTAGTTTGTTAATGTAATATACTACTAAAACTTCAAGATTCCTAATTATGGTACTACTTGTATTTCCCTAAAATGTTACGTACATAATTATTTTAAAACATCGAAGTAATTTCGGTAAAAGGCGATTAATAAAGCCTAATCAAAATGCGTTATTACACTATCAGTAGGTCTTGATACCCTTCTTATCTTCTTTATGGTTTCTCTTGAACAATATATAAGGGACTTAGTTCCTAGACTAAGTTCCTTATATATTGATTCAGATTTTATAACATGTCACCACCAAAGAAAAAGCGCGCTCTGTGGTTTGACAGACATAATAACAAGACATAGCAGCAAACTGCTGCTCACAAAGATGTTCTCCTATCAAGCAACTGCGCGAAATGGGATACCTCGGAAGACATTGAGGAATCATTTGAGTACTGGGAAAATTACCAATAATATAGGAAGGAGAACGGTTCTGAACCGTTATTCATCAACAAGCTTTTGCTTTTTGTGAAGCACATAAGATACTTCATGATTTTAATTCAGAAAAGCCTATACTATTATTAATACTATTATTACGAAGAAATAGTCGAAGAAATCAGTTTTCAAATCCAGTGCCCAGAAACGTGCCCAGAAACTAAATAGTCGTATCGTATTTCACAAGCGGGCTTCTGAACATGGAAAAATGTGACGATGGTTGAATATGCTAATGCAGTTGGTAACGTTATTCCATCTATGAACCTTTTTAAATGAAAACCAAAAAAAACCTGAGTTCGACGACAATTTACCGACTGATAATTACTATATTGTAAAAATGGTTCAAAAAGGTAGCGTGGAAATTCAGTTGTTTGTAGATTTTGCGAAGCTACTTGCCAAATATAAAACCGCGGTTAAATGTTTGTTGTCTGTGATGTCTGTGATGTCGATGGAACACAGACTATTACAGTCTATTGTCATTCTATTGTCAGTATATTGCAAATAATGGAAATTAGAGTTTTTCTTTCTTTATTTACAAGGTATTATACAGAGTTTTACTTAAACTAAACCTAAGTTATAATTCATATTCCTACTGTTGATTCGATTCATAGTGCAACAAGGCGAAAAATAAAACACGTGTGCCGTACAACAAAACAAAGAATTTGAGTGTTAGCTTTAGCTAGGTAGATAGAAATCCTCGAACTTTTGTAATACGTACGCTTGTAACACTTTAAAATACACAATAATATATAATGAGCTTACGTACGATGATATTATTTCAATATTCATAAGTTCCTTTTCAGCTAAGAATCGAACTAATTTGCAGAAAAGCTGAGTTTACACAGGAAGGCGAGGTGATAAAATTTTTTTTCAATTATCGTGACGTAATATAAAAAAACCCACTTTATGGACTCGTTTAATAAAAGAAAGATATTTTAAGTGTAATCCACATTAATTATTTTAGTACTTATTATTTTAGAGGTGCATCTGATGTGGTGTAGTTTAAAAATATAAATTACAAGTTTTGTGCTCCCCGCAAAGTTCACGTGAATTTTCCATTAAGAGGGTGAAATTTGTCAGTGATACCTTCGCAACATCGGTCTATAAAAATACAAAATCATTGCGTCATCTATTAACATGTTGGAGTAATAAGATTTTATTTCAAAAACAAATTTACATACCATCCGTACCAAACCTTATAAAAGTTTGTAATGATGTTTGGACTTTCCAAGCAAGAATTATTTGAGTGGCAATTGCAAAATTAAGACGAAACAATATAGTTTCTAGGGACATCTTTATGCGTCTTAAAAAACCAGATTTTTAAATACTTTTTTTACGTCTGACGGTTTTCATTAATTGATTTATTGAAAACCATTTAAGAGACAAACTATATTTTGAATGATAACATTATATACATAAGAGATTACTAACTTTGTCTTCGTTTATATAAATTAATAGCCCATGGCTAGATTTGAATTGCCAGGTTTTAATCAAAATTTTTTCCAAAGTAAATTATTTTTCAAACTTTTAAATTTGTATTATAACTAGATTTTAGTGATACCTCTAGAAAGTTTTCTTTATTAATATTAATTAGCAAGGAACAAAAATACTACTTGCCAAATTATTTAATTTTAACAATAATTATAATAAATACTGAAGTAAAAAATATTTCTACATACTCTAACCTTTTTACAGCTGGTATCTTAATTTAATTCATCTTTAATTAAATTTTACCAAAAAGTCACCGATCTAAACTCAGCATAATAGTACTAAAATACTTTACGTAACAGAAAAATGCGTATCATTATTTATAGGTTTGTTAACAAGTTCATAACAGGAAAATCCTTATATTATAAATAGTAATTATATGCAATTTACGTGATTTGTGAAGAAAAAATATTCCAATTTGAATAGAAATTCTATAATTTGTGTTTAATAGTTATTTACGAAGTTTTTAATTCATTTTATTAGTTTTACTAATGTAAAAATTTGTTACGCTGAAATTTTAAAAGCATGATCAATTTATATAAAATTGTTAGTACAATTAGAATTACGATTTTGAAAGATGATTATTTTTATAAAATTTATATTTGTGAAATAAATTCTCTAGGTTTAAATTGTTCAAATTATAATTACCCAATACAATATGAGAAATGGTTCCTTTTTAAAAGATAATTTTTAGATTTTTTCCTATAAATATTGAAAGGGCATCATTTATAACTTCATAAAAGTTGTGGGACTCACCCACGTAGGCTCACGAATGAAGTGAAACTTATTAGCGGTTCATGTCAGTTAATAATTTACAATAATATTTTTATCTTCCGATTTTTTTAAATAATTTACAGTAATTAACTAAATAAATATTATCGAAAGCTATTCATATAATATGTGTGTCGGCTATATCTTTTCTTAAGCATTTTACAATTTAACAAAGCGTCAGAATGATTCAGACGTCGCTAAAAAGAAATTTCACTTCAGCAATTTTATTTATTTTCTTTCTTAAATTTGTATCATTACATCTTGAAACACAAAGTTAAAGGTATCAAAGATTTACTTAGAAGACACATCGTCTATTATTTTCGTTAAAATAAGTTACTTAACACAAACTAATATTTTCATAAACGTGTACTCAAATAGATAAATATATCGTGACTATTTTAAAGTATTAAAAATTACATTGGATTGATATATCTTTTCGGTATACTTTGCTAGTTTTCTACTAGTGAAAATTGGAAATTATGAAAGTTTATTATAAGCTTTTGCATTTTTGGATAACAAAATTTATTTATGTCTTATTCATCAGATATAAATCAACATGGATTTTAAAAATCAATTCTTGCGTAACAGATAACTCACTTTTTATTTCAGGCAAATGATGTATTTCCCACGTATTATGACAAGTAGTAGTAGGAAAACAATTTACCATATTCTTTTAACACCACACCTCTTCATAAAATGACATACCTCTTTAGACTTATGAGATTCGGCACCTTCTACGATAGGTCTGCGTTTAACGTCGTACCCGACGTAGCATTGCACTACGACGGTGGCCTACAGCGAAATTGATATTGACCACTCAACTTCCTATTTCTAATTTACGCAAAAATTGTTACTAATATATTACCAATCACAAGGGAATATGGTATCGAAAATGAAAAACTGATATTAAGATGTCTTCATTATTTTTTAATTTCAGAGTATAAATATACCAATTTATGTATTTGCGAAAACAGTTTGAAATTCTTCAAAAAAAAATCGGTTTCCGTATGTTTATATTAAAATACGTAAAAGTCGAAACGCTTCATCACTCCATAAATCTATTTTCTGGCTATATTAACAGTTAAGGAAACAGAAAGGTAAATATTATCTTGCCTAACGCCGTTGTAAGCTCAAATATTTCCTCTTCGTTTGAAGTAAACAGACTGAACTGTTTATTGGTACACAAAAATAAACATTACAATAAAACATTGAAATAAACTATAAGTATTTGCACAAACGAAATGAAACGTAAGGCTTGACACAAAGCATGCGGGTCAACTTTCTTTTTTAATAAAATTTAGGCAAAACAAATATTTACTTAACGAAAAATTTCCCTTTCGGCTAAAGTTGGGCGGTTTTTTTATGTTATTGAGATATTTTGTTCGATATCAGCGGGTAGTTAACTATAATCAGCGGAACGTTTATGGGCGCCGCCAGCTTCGATAGAAAGGAGCTTTGTTTTTGAGTGAGTTGGGTGAATCCGGAAAGAGGACAACGGTCTTTTCATTTACATGTTCACGACAATTTGATAGTAAAGACAGCTTAGTGGCATTTATATATTTATTAGTATCGCGAATATATATTTAAAATTTTTAAGGTTTCGTACCTCAATAGGAAAAAATATATCCTATAGGATTGATATAGAATCATGAAATTTGGCTAGGAGCAAGTAAAGAGAGAAAATCATAAAAACGTTAATTTGTTGTTATATCTTATAAAAAAATTATATTTCCGAAAATGCGCCTGTAAAAAAATAACAGGTTATATTAAAATTTTCGTTAAAATGTTGAATAGTTTATAGGAATATTATGTACAGTTTATAGGAATATTACATACCATTAAATGTTTATAAATGCCTGAATGTGTATAGAACTCTCGTAGCATGAGATCGACTCGTGCTTGACATATTTCTTTTTTCTGCTGCTAAAACTCTAAAACAAATTCTGACTGCAGCTAAAACTACAGAAAAATTCTGACTGCTGCTAAAACTACAGAAAAAGTTCACGATGACATATAGTTATTTTCGACAAGCGTTTTAATGACAAATAGAAGTATTATACCATTTTCACAGATGTTTATTGTGAAACCCAAGTTTTCAATTTGTGTGCAAATAAATTAACTGATCTTTTATTGTTTTTTAGTTGTAAATTAATTTAACCTAGCGTATTTCATCGGAGAGGAAATGCTGGAGGATGTGACGGAAAATTAAAACTTTAACTTAAAATATTAGTATTTTATCAGAGCTTTCAACGAAAATGCAACACAACAGTTGCACATATATTTTTAATGAAAACACATGTGCGACTAGATTTAACAATTTAGCTTCAGCTTCAGATTTCAACAAATTGCATTCTTTTATGTTTAATTGATCAAATGTATTTATGCGGGAGTCAACTATGTGTATCTTTTTTTGCTATGAATATTTTAAAAATGCCAGAGTATTAAATAACATCTGAATATATTCCCCTAATAGGATCAATTAATGTTTATACTGGTATTAAAAAAAATATAGCTGCTGTGGAATAGATAATACGATAATACAAAAATATTTCATTAAAAATACCGACGTAATTGAAGAAAGGTAATTATTGTTATTTTAATTAAAATTATATACTGATTGAAATAGGGCGTTATAAGCGATTATAACGCGCTACTTCAATCAGTATATTATTTTATAATTAATTATAATTATAAAAAAGTTACACAAAATATTAATGTCCTTATAAATTGTTTCCCTTTGCTTGTACGCGTTTGTTAATCGTCTTGTTGCAGCATAGGTTTTTCATATCAGAGTTTTACGTCAAACACCAAAACAGAGATGATACTGAACAAATCTACGAAATGAGATTAGAATAGGTACAGATGCTATCATTGAATAGGTTTTACATCCACACCAAAATTATTTAACAAGATAACCTATATACAATTTACAAGTATATTCTGTGAAAAATTTATAAGTGATTTAATATGATCAAAAACTGGAAAGTTCGATTCTGGCTCACGCATCGAGGGTTGTTTACCTCATTTGGATCATAAAATATTTAATAATTAGTGTGGAATACTTAATATTATAAATATTTAAAAATCTATGATATTTAGAATAAAAGTTTGATTTTTCTACAACTTGGTGTAGGTTTCCGATAACCCTATTATTTCTTTATTTTAGATTCGGTAATTTTAGAAATAAGTGGAGATGAACCTGTATATTTCATATTCTTTCCTATATACCTAAAAATGTGCTACATAAAATTAGGAAAAAATATTATAAGACGTTTACAAATATCTCTTTCATGTGATACTCTACACTACTATATACGACATTTAAAAAAAAATTGGGTTACTTAATTTACTTCCTCCAATGAACCTTTTTAAGTCTAAGGTATTGATATATTTTGCGAGTTAATATGTTTTATTATCATTCCAAATTTACAAATTCAAAGTTTTGGAAAACGGCTGTGACTTATAAATGATCTTATAGGAGTCCGGTTTTTCCTTCTGAGGCATGGAAAATTAACAATATTTAAAACTGCTGAAAATGAATGTAATTTTTTCTCATTGCTGTATTGGTTGTAACGTCATTAGGCTCTCTTTTATTATGCGTGGAAAATCGAGTAAGTTTTGTAGTTTTCTCGAGGTAATAAATATTTACAGGTTTTAAAGCAAAATTTTACCTGAAGTAGATCGGAATTTATTTCTTTCGCGAATGGTTTTTTTAAATTTTTGTGAAAATATAAATCAAATTAGTTTTATATTTCGGAACATTTTTGTTTACAATAGAAACCAAGTGACGTTTATAGATCTTGTTAGAATTGTTGAGGAATCTTTTACTACTGAGTTTCCTACACTTATTTATTTTCTATGAATTTAAATCAATTATTAACCGAAACTAATTTTTCAGGTATCCTGAGTATACATCATAATTGAACTAAACATGGCTGATTTATAAGTAATTTTTATCATAGTCATATGTTTTCCTGGCTTTAGACACTTCAAGAATAGGATGTAATGTAAGTGGCCACGTTTTGAAAGCTTTCGTCTCTAAAACTATTCATGAGGTATTTGATGGACGACGAGCGTTAATATTCACGATTCACGAACCTATAAATGGACACTTGTTTTGTACATTTTTTTACAAATAGATCAAGCAAAATAGAAATATTTGTTTCAAAAATTGTGCCTATAATTTTTGTACACCCACTTTCTCATTTTTAGAGTTTCATAGCTAAACTAGGAATTTATATAGTTTCACCAAGGCCATTTGTCCGTTTGTCCATTATGTATATTACAGCTGTTGTGCTCGCTGACTAATATTGCTATGTAGCTGAAATTTAGAATGATTATACATATTTATAAAGCTTACAAAACTTTGAAATATAATCTTTTAATAAAGTTTTCTAGAGTATCTCCCTTAAAGATGAAGTGGGGTAATCTTTTTTCTCATACCGTTGGGTATCGTTGAGTGGATTTTAAAAAATATTGGAGGTATGTCATGAACAATTTTTTGGTACAGGGATCCGTTTACGATCTATTATGTTTCAAAAGTAGTCATTACACCTACAAGCTAAATAGCATTTCTTTTAATTTGTGAAAAGTATTTATAAAAATAGTGTATATAACGAAATTGAGAAAAAATTGTCACAGTTGAGTAGGCCATTACTAGTTTATGAGTAATAGTCAACTAATTTGTGACACGTCGTTGGGTCTGTAAAAAGTTCGAGAGTTAAATCAATTGCAAAAAGTTAAATCAATTGCAAAAATAATTCTGTTGTTTACCACTAATGTTAGACTATGTAAAGTACATCACATTTTATTATTATCAAGATAGCTATTTGAGATTTTCTTTCGAAAGCAATCCTCATATATAGGGGATAACTTTGAACGTCACGTCCGAGACAGCATAAATTAATGTGATTTATCCAAAGCCCCAAAAGCGTGTTGGCAGAAAGCTTGCTTGTTTCAAATAAGCTGTTTATAGAGTTCGAGAAAGCTATTATACCATATAAAATTGCATTATAACTCTATGTGCTTCAGTACAAAGATTGTAGGCACAATTAAAAAAAAAAAATTAGTATTTGACGGATCATTCATGGATCTAAAAAATCCGAATCAAATTCTAATATTAACGCTCGCCGTCCATCAAATACCTCAACAATGGTTTTAGAGATGAAAGTTTTCAAAACGTGTCCACTTTTATTATATTTCACCCTGGAAGTGACTAGGGTCTAAAGCCAAGAAAACATACGACTATGATAAAAATTACTAATAAAGCAGCCATGTTTAGTTCAATTATGATGTATACTCAGGATACCTGAAAACTTAGCTTCTGTTTATAATTCGTTTAAATTTATAGAAAATAAGTAAGTTTAGTAAGCTCGGTAGTAAAACGATTCCTCAACAATTTTAACAAGATCCAGAAACGTAACTTAGTTTCTATTAAAATCAAAAATGTTCCGAAACGTAAAACCAATTTTATTTATATATTCATTTAAGTAAAATTTTGCTTTTAAAGCTGTCAATGGAGAGATTACCGCGAGAAAACTACAATATTTACTTGATTTTCCAATTTCCGTTGACGCGACTTGTTGTCTCAGACATATATAAGAAGGGTGATGCGGGATTTAAATTTACATCAAAATATTGGCTTTAGGCTGGTTTTACTGTCGCGCTGACCGTCGGCGCTGACAGCCGAAATGTATGAAATTCTATGGAGCGTTTTTGAATAACGCCTAGCTGTGAGCGCGGACGGTGGTCAGCGCTGACACGTCAGTGGCCGTGCGCGTCGCGCGTCGGCGCCGCGCAGCCCTCAGCGCTCACCATCGCCCGCGCGCCTCTGTCTTTAGAGAGCGTTTTAGTGTCGAGCAGAGCGGACGCCGTCAGGGTGTACAGACATGTCGAATCGCGATGTAGACACGAGTAGAGTGTTTGACGAAGTACGCCTGAGACCGATATTGTGGAATGCATCCGATCCACTCTACAAAAATAAAGATGCAAGAAACAAATCCTGGGAGGATATTGTTGTCACCCTTTTCGAAAATGTTTCAGAAAAAGAAAAACAACAACTTGGCAAGTGTTTATTTTATTATATAAGAATATCTTTATTATATTATTTACTAGAAGTATTTATTTATTACTAGAAGTACAAAGCATTTTACAGTTAAAATATACACGAGTCTTGACAAGGCACACTACCAAGAGGGCTCAAAAAATACTCGGCAAAATGTTCTCGCAGAGCGTTGCCAGACCTGTTTGTACTCGTAGTTGCAGTTGGTATCTCTATCATACCCTCAATTGTAAGTGTATCTTCAATAGAATAACCATCTCGAATTCTTATAAAATTATGCAATATGCAGCATGCTTTAACTATATTCTTTGCAACTTTAAAACTCACATTAATAGGTGTATGAAACACTCTAAACTTGTTTGACATTATACCAAAGGTCGATTCTATATATCGTCTGCTACGGCTCAGTCTATAGTTAAATATTTTCTTCTTGTGGGTCATATTGGTTCGCGCATATGGCTTCATAATCTTTTTAGATAATCCAAACGCTCCATCACCCACAATTATATGTTCAACTGGACTATTTGTTCCAGGCAGTGGCTTCGGTCCTGGTATATTTAAAGTGTTATTTTCTAGGCACCTGTATAGTGTACTGTCTTGGAATATAGACGAGTCCGAGTTTTTTCCATATGATCCAATGCTTACATACGTAAAACAATAATCTGCATCGCACATGGCCTGAAGAACTATGGAGTAAAAATGCTTATAGTTGTAAAACATTGAACCACCACCGTTTGGATTTACGATTCGGATGTGTTTGCCATCGATAGCACCGATGCAGTTTGGAAAGTTGGTCTTTTGTAGAAACTCATTTGAAACTTTTTGCCACATATCAGAAGTTTTTATCGGTATGCATTCATCACGTAGTGTTTCCCATATTACCTTACACACTTCGTCCACGATTAGACTGATTGTTGTAATTCCAATCCTAAAAGAATAATGCAAATCTGTGTATGTCCGACCGGTAGCACAAAAACTAAAAAAAAGAATTTTTTTTCAGGAAAACTGATTCAACAAAGATGGAAAACAGCCAGAGACGCCTTCTTTAGAACGAAGAACGCTACGAAAAGAACACCTTCTGGAAGTGCCGCACCAAGGTATAAAAAGTACATTTATTACGACGAACTAAGCTTCCTTAATCCGTCTGCTGAGAAGGAAGTTGATGAATCACTAAGCGAAACCATGTCGCCCTCTTCAGTAAATAATGATAATACGGCTTCACAGGACAGTACGGTACCTTCAGAAAATACGGTACAGGAAGAGCACAATGATCATGTTTTTGATTCCGGATCATCACAAAGACCTGGGATACAAAAAAGAAAAAAAAGGCAGCAACAAAGAAACCAAGAAAATTCATTATTTGAAACACAGTTATTGACTGTATTAAATAATCAAATCCCAAATCTTGCCGCTGACGACATGGCTTTTTTCTCTTCTTTAGGTCCAATTTTAAAAGGGTTTGATATAGAACAAAAGCTGGAGGTTCGGTCGAGAGTGTTGCGGGACATCACGGAAATTAAAAATTACAATTATAGAACAAATAGCTCGCTATCCTCTCACTCCCAAGACATAACATCTTCACCACAACAAGACCCATATGAGCCATTGTCATATTATACGACGCCAAGTTACTCAGGGTATCAAACAGCCAGCCACAACGATGAATGAAAATGATCTTTTCTGGATAATGTTCGTGACATTCAATATTACAATTTATGTACCTAACTATATATGTTTTATTTCTTACCTTAAAGTCACCATCAGTCGTTCAATCGGTGGTATAGGCACACGTCGTAAGCTGCATTGGACCAGTTTATATTGTGTCTTTGCCAGTAATTCGTCGAAAGTTCTAGTCGACATTCGAAAGTAATTAAAGAATTTTGTTTCGTCGGCCCTCAAATCGCCGTATAACGTGACAAATTCTCCTGCGACGGCTCTCTGCTCAACTAATGGATGGACATGCAGTCTTCGTCGCAAGTTTTTCCTTCTTTTTGATAGGTAGTACAAAGCAGCAATAATTAATGCACTCCGCATTTTTGTTTGCGGCTGTAGCCCGAGGCGGTCAGTGCGACACTAAAACGACCAACGCTGTCCCTCAGCGCTGACAAGCTACGCGCTGAGTTCTCAGCGCTCACGGTCAGCATGATACTAAAATCAGCCTTAACGTTTTACTTTAAAATTAATATCAATATTTTGAGATAAAGTGAAATAATCTTAGAAGTTATATTGTCAGCAAAAGGATAAATATTATAATATTGAAATTTGTAGTAATATTCAGTATTATGATTAAATGCCACAATTTTTTTAGTTTATAGATTATCTTAAATAGTCAAATACTTCAAATATGTCACATTGATTTGAAAAACATTTTATAACTTCTAATTCAAACATTACGTATTTAAGTCTGATAGTTATTAAGCTATTGTTCTAACTGTCTAAAATTCTTCTTTATAATGTTGTAGGTAAATTTGAAGATAGATCAATTTCACGCAGTTTTGTTCTCGTTGTGTTTTGTGATAATCTTAGGATGAAAGTAATTTGTTAACATCGTCTTTTATTTGCACTCACGAAAATTATTAATAGGTGTTTCTTTACCTAATATTAATAACGAACTAAAATTAATTGTGTCATAACTAATTTCAATGTTATTGATAACAGTCTTGTGGCATCAATTTACCAATTTCTTATTATTAATAAAACAAACCGGCGACACTTCAGTATTCAGATGGCGGATACATTCTTTTGAATTTACTATTCACCAATTGTATAAAAAGCAAAATAAAAAAAAAACAATTTTATTTCTCGCACTTTGGCAACAAGTGTATAGATATTGCGAAATATTTAAATGTGTGTTGAATGAATACTCTCATTTGAAATCACATTAGTGAAAGATGCATACAAAATTTACTGAAAATTTGTGGAATTAATGCGAAATATTACTTCTGCATGATTTGAAACGTACTTCATCGGATTTTAGTATTTGCAGTAATTGTGAATATTTTAATTCTTTATAAATAATTTTCGTCATCATTTGAGATAAATAAAGATTAACCGCTGTCTGAGAAAATGTATTATAGAGATTGTCGAGGTAATAAGGAAAATTGACGCGTGTCAATATAAAATGAACTACAGGGAATATCAAGTTCTTGGATTACTGAATATAATACGAACTAAATGTTTGTATTATATTCGTATTGATTGATTGAATGGCCTTTTTCTACTTTAAATCACTCAGTACTAATTCTTAAACTTGAACAAAGTAAAGACGAACACAATTTAAAATGTCCGATAGCACTTCAAGATGTAACCGTGCCGAGATGAATTCAGTGGTATTTTAATTAAGGGTGTAATTCCAGTTAGACTCCGCTACACATGTGACTATGCGAAATTAATTCTGTTCAATTAATTCTCAATTTCGTGAGTAGACCACGCAACCGCGCCTCGATCTAAGTCGGCCAGATGAAATGTAGTGGTCCGGAAGTAAACGAATCTCGGTTGCGACGTCGTAGACTAATAACGCTATTATGGTAAAATGGAGCTTTAACTAATCGCTAAATGAGAGCTCGTTACCGATTTTATTTGTTTTGTGTAATTTCATTACGGGTATGTACCATTATATGCTACTATACTTTTCATTCACATATTATTCAGCTAATTAAGTTTTATCTATATGATGAGATGTAAATATTCATTTTTACTGTCACACGGGGCCAATATCTTGACCACTTAAAAATTTTGATATTTAAATTGACTTTTATTTTTTTACACTGAAATTAGAATATGTAAAATATATCATATATTATTATTATGATGATAGCTAGCTGACATTCGAAAGCAATCTGGGGAGATACTCTTGAATGTCACGTGCCAGACAACGTAAGTTATTGTGATTTATCCAACACTCCAACTGCGTCTCGGCAAAAAGCTTTTGTACCCAGCTTTTTTTAAAATTGTTTCAAATAAGCTGATTTATCGAGCTCGAGAAAACCATTATACCAAATAAAAGAGCATTATAATCCTACTTACTTAAGTCCAAGGACTATGGATGAAATTTTTATAAGTAATATTTTTATTTCATTTGATTTAGTTGTAAAAAAATGTGCAAAACAAGTTTCCGTTTATTGGTTTACGGATCTGATGTCCGAATTAAATTCTAATATTAGCTCTCGTCATCTATCTGCTAAATACTTTAGCAGTGCTAATGGGTATCAAAATATTCTAGTAGATCGAGTAAAGATTTTAGCGAAATGGCGTCACATTTTAGCGAAATTACATCATCGTCATCACCCCATTGCAGCCAACTATTGGTTATACGCATCTTTATGCTCGTACCTTTGAAGGTCATATTTGTTATAGATATTTAAGATTAATTCAAAGCCGCAACGCTGGGCAGACGGCAATCGATTGCACAGTTTCATGCAAAAGCAGCGCTGCTTTCCGTCACTGGTTTGGGATATTAACTACGCAATTACAAACATCCCCGCTCGTTGAGAGGCTGGGAAGCGCACCCGCAATCCCTGCAGTGCACCATGCCATCAAATGATGCCATCCTTGTGAGGAACTCGACACATCATGCGCCAATTTTTTGTTATATATTGGATACAATATTTTTCAATTGCATATTTTATAAATATTATATTTGTCGTAGTTTGCTCTAAAATGTATATTAATTAATGTGCCCTCATATATAAGCTTAACACGCTCAATTGTGACAGACATACATATTTCTCGAATTTTCGAAAGTCTTTTGGACTTATCCAATGGGTGAAAAAGAAAGGTGGAATGTGCTGGAAATTCCTGGAAGATTTGGTGCTAAGGTGTATGTAAACCGCTTGCATATAGTAGAAAAGTAGGATACATTGTTGTCGTTATTATCGTTTTGTTGCTCTTTGACTATTCCACTACGAGGACACTTATAGTTCACTGTGTCATTATATTTTTATGATAAAAACTATTTCAGTTATAAAAAAATCAATCTTTATTTTAAAGGATATGCAATTGGTGAAAAAGAAAGGTAGAATGTGCTAAAAATTCCTGCTAAGGTGTATATAAAGCGTTTGTATATAATAGAAAAGATGGAGTCATTGTTGTCGTTATTATCGTTTTGTTACTCTTTGTCTATTAGAATACGAGGATATTTATAGAGGATATTTATAGTATCCTGTGTGATTATTTTTCGCCAGAAATTATTCTTTTATGATAAAATGATTTTAGTTATAAAAAAAAATCAATCGTTATTTTAAAGGACTCAATATAGTAAGAGATAAATATCGACATGTTAGCCATTTTGTTTTAATTGTGATATATCGGTAAATGCGTGACAAATGTGAAAGGTACACATGTGGTTATGCAAATACACTAGTTTAAAAATATTAATAATTTAAAAGAACATAGTAATACGAGTACACATATTCAAAACCGCAATTTAGTCTCTTGTATAATAATTAAAACAATTAATTGAAATTAAATTGTATATGTCGAAATAAAAACTATTTATATGATAATTTATCTATCCAGGGTACTTGACTTTATTAGGTATTATTAAATATTTACTGCCCTGCAGTCCATATTAGCGTTGATTTTTGATAAATGAAGTAAATTCATACGACGTACAGAATCTTCTATACGCATGCCAGACTCGTACTTGTCCCTTTGACAGAAAAATGTGAAAAATTGTTGCTAATTTATTAACGACCTCAAGGGAATACGGTATCAAAAATGGAAAACTGATGTTAAGATGTCTTCATTCTTTTTCAATTTCAGAATATAAATATACCAGTTTATGTATCTACAAAAACAGTTTGGAGTTCCTCAAATAAAAAAAATAGATTTCCGTATGTTTATTTTAAAATACGTAAAAGTAGAAACGCTTCATCACTCTATAAATCTATTTTCTGGCTATATTAACAGTTAAGGAAACAGAAAGTTAAAATATTATCCTGCCTAACGCCATTGTAAGCTCAAATGTTTCCTCTTCGTTTGAAGTAAACAGACTGAGCTGTTTATTGTTACACAAAAATAAAGTTCACAATAAAACATTTAAACAAACTAAAAGTATTTGCAAAAACGAAATGAAACGTAAGGCTTGACACAACGCATGGGGGCTAACTTTCTTGTTTAATAAAAGTTAAGCGAAACAAATATTTGCTTGATGAAAAATTTCCCTTTCGGCTAAAGTTGGGCGGTTTTCTTATGTTATTGAGATATTTTGTTCGATGTCAGCGGGTAGTTAACTATAATCAGCGGAACGTTTCTGGGCGCCGCCAGCCTCTATATAAAGGAGATTTGTTTTTGAGTGAGTAGGGTGAATCCGGAAAGAGGACAACGATCTTTTCATTTACATGTTCATGACAATTTGATAGTAAAGACGGTTTAATGGCATTTATGAATTTATTAGCATCGTGAATACTTCTTTTCAATTTTTAGGGTTTCGTAACTCGAAAGGAAAAAAAGGAATCCTTGTAGTACCCCTTCGTTTTCCATCTGTCGGTCTGTAAAATCCTTTTTTTTCAGGAACGTAAAAGTATTAAGGTGAAATTAAAATCAAATACTTAAGTCTACAATTCTTTGAAGCTATTAAAAATCAAGTTTCTAAATCAATGCAATCAAGAAGAACCCCAGAAATACGATCTATTATACCTTAGATTTCTAGTTATATCACATAAATTTTTTTTTTTCAAATGCGCATCTGTTAAAGATATAGCAGAAATATATTTTCGTTCTAAAAATTATTTTTTTTTAAAATAGTTTAATAGGAATATTACGTACTATTAATATTATATAATATAATATTAATAGTGAGAGTTTTACTCGCGCTTGATAGCACATACAACTTCTTTGAAAAGATATACAACTTCAGATTTTAAATCGTAGTATAATTGTATTTTACAGTTTGATGATTTTTTTAGATCTTTCCAGAAAATTTTAGATTTCACTTTATTTTTTAATTATTACTTCGATAAAATTAAGTAACATGAAAAATTCAACGAAGCGCGGAATGAATGAATACCATTACGTTACATTTGTTTTACTGTCAACAAAAACCAAATACAAAATCGCCCATTATGACACATTTGCAATCGATTTTGGTATTGAGAGAAAATAAGATATTAAGGTAGACTATAATAAGTATAGGAGAAATTGATTAATAATTTGAAGTGTAGAAATATACTTCTTATCTTAGAAAACTTTCCAGAATATCAAAAAATATAATATTTTTAAATTGTGCCTTGATTAAACATAGAAATAACCAAACAAAAATACATTTGGAAAGTAATTTCTGACGAAATAATTTAATTTTCTGAATTCATATTTCTTCTATTATTTATGTAATATTTACAAATTTGTATTAATAACGTGTAATAAATTATGCTGAAAAGAATAATATCTATATGCGATAACATTTGATTGCGATTACATTTGAATAATATCTATATGCTAAAGATAGGTGTAGAACTAATATGTCTGTGAACAGAAAAAATATTTACGAAAAAATTATTTAAAAATGTTTCCATTAATTACAATATTTACATGAACATTCCTTAAATCATTATTTCGTCAAAATGTAATGAAAGAAGTAGGACAAAGAATATGTTCTTGAACATTTTGCTTTTTTTGTCTATGAATCTGTTCATTTGTTGCAAAAAAAAGAGATTTTGGTGGAGTACACTAGTGAATCCAGAAGGGCTTAAGTAGTATATGCGTAGGTTTTGTTTTATTTTAATTGAGCTTCTAAAATAAAATACAGTAATTTGAATTTTCAAAATGAAGGACTTTTACTTAAAAACATTTCCTTTTATCATTTTCACCCAATGCGTTACTTTTAACAATTATTGATTATTTTGTTCCTTCAGTCTATTATTTTCATATACAACTATATATACAACTATATATCTTCCATTACTAAATGTTCGTTTTTAAAACACGCAAGGAAATGATGTGTGGAAATGGTAATTAGGTAACACAATCATATATCACTGCTTTTATTACTCCGTATCTGAATGTATTAAAATGCGATTGGTTTATATTACTTTGGTGATCTTTGATATTAATTCGTTGGCCGGGATGTTATGTAGCATCCTGTTAAAGTATATGAAAAAGTTTCAAAAGCTCTAAAAGTATAAATATGAAGCCCACGTGAATGAAGTGGCAGATACAGCCAGTAGATTTATCTGCAGTATGCTTCCCCAGGAGTCACTAAATGCTTCCGCTCAATTCCATAAACGACATAGATGGTCATAGTTTGGGGTCTAATGGCAGGAATACTCGGGATTATCTATAAATTAAAAAGTCGGATTATCTCTACGTTGACCAATGTTTTACGACTTCTACATTTTTCACTACTTTCTCCCTATGAATATGCCAATACAGTCTTGCAGACATTGAAACATTCAAATTTTTTTTTTGATTTCAAAAAATTCAAAACATTTTTGAAATTGGATGTGTGGTTCTAGAGATAAACAGGGGCAAATAAACAAAAAAATAATTTTAAGTTTTAAATATGTTGGGCTGTTTTGCGTTCCCTGTAGTGATGCCAAGTCGATTGGCGATATATCAATAAGTCCGTATGACATATCTACGATGAACATCCAAATACAGACTCAGGATACAAGACTTATCTGATAGCACTAAGGAGAGAGACAGGGAGATATATATCTCCCAAGTTGTTCACAAACGCGTTGGAAGATGTCTTCAAGACCTTCGATTAGATTACAGAGGACAAATTCTCTTCGATTAGAGACAACTTCTCTTCGATTAGAGAGGACAACAATATAAATGGCGATTTCGTCTCACACTTGAAATTCGCCGAATAGATTGTAATTCTGCTCAAAAACACGCTCCAGGAGTTGGAGATGATGTTGACTGGCTTAAACGATTCTTGCAGACGAGCCTCGGTGTGAACCTGATCAAGACAAAAGTCATGTTCGTTTAATATGAATAATACTTATGTGGTGGCATGACCGTGTTTGGTGGCGTACTTTGGAAAAAATGTATATCCAGCAGTTGATAGATACAGGTCGAAGATTATAGTTGATTATGATGAATATATTATTATAAATTACCATAACTTTGGATAGCTATTTATTTAATTATTATTAATGGTAATAATGGGTACCAGTTGGGAAAATAGTAATTTATTTACTGTACAATGAATATTTTCAGGGTTATGAATATTTTCAGTATTAGTATTAACACAATAACATCGTTGGATGTAACTTATTATTATTAGTTGAATTCCTACTAATACAGTAAATGAGAAACATTGTCTGTTTTAGTGTTCTGTACCTCAAAATGAAAAAAAGAACCCTCGTAAGATCACTTCGGTGTCCGTCCGTCTTTCTATCAATCAAGACCAATTTCCTCAGGAACGAGTGGAGGTATCAAGTTGAAATTGATACAAAATACTGAAGTACACTGTCCCTTGGACTGTAAAATATCAAGCTTCTAATCAACCCAATAAACCAAAATCCTAAAAATATGGTCATTTACGTCGCATTTTTTGACACTCGCAAATAAATGGAAACCTTTAGGGTACTTTTCTTTGACCTAGAATCACGAAATTTGGCAAGAAGCAAGTTCTCACAGCACGAGTAAAGGAGAAAAATCACAAAAACGTTAATAGTCGTAGTCATACCACGTAAAAAAATATTTTTTTTAAAAATGCACCTGTAAAAAACATGACAGGCAATATATTTTCGTTCTAAATAATTAAAATTTTGTAAATAGAGTATAGACATATATACCATTAAATGTTTAAAAATGCCTAAATGTGCATGGAACTCTCGTAGTGCTAGTTCCACTCGTGCTTGACAGATTTTTTTCTTCTGCTGGTAAAACTACATAAAAAGTTCACGATGACGTATAGTTATTTTCAATAAGCGTTTTAATGACAAATAATAGTATTATACCTGAATACCATTTTCATGGATGTTTATTGTGAAACTTGGGGATATATTTGCACACATAAATTAACTGATCTTATATTGTTTTTTAGTTATAAATGCATTTAACCTAGCCTATTTCAACAGAGCAGAAATTCTGACAGATCTGGAACATTTGCGCAAAATTATAATTTTAACTTAAAATATGAGTATTTTATCATCGTTTTCAATGAAAATACAGAAAGCGCTATAAAAAAATTACTAATATCCAACTAGGTTTAACAGTTAAGGTTCTACACATATTGCATTCCTTTATGTTTAATTGATCTAATGTCTTTATGTGGTACTATGAGTATCTTTATTGTGTCATAAATATTTTAAAAATACCAGAGTTTTAATTAACATCTGAATATATTCCCCTGATAGGATCGATTAATGTTTGTATTGGTATTTGACAAAAACGTGTAGAAGCTATAGAATAGTTAATACGATAATACATAAATATTTCATTACAAATACCTACATAATTGAAGAAAGGTAATTAGTTATTTTAATTAAAAGTATATATTGATTGAAATAGGGCGTTATAAGACGATTATAACGCGCTATTTCAATCAAGTATATTATTTTATAATTAGTTATAATTATACAAAATATTAATGTGCTTATAATTTGTTTCCCTTTGCTTGTAGGTGTTTGTTAATCATCTTGTTGGAGCATAGGTTTTTGTTATCAGAGTTTTATGTCAAATAGCAAAACAGAGATGATACTGAACAAACCTGTTTACAATTTATAAGTATAACCTGTGGAAAGTTTATAAGACATTTAACCTGAACAAAAACTGGAAAGTTAGATTCTGGCTCACACATCGAGAGTTTTTCACCTCGTATGTACTTTAAAATATTTAATAATTAATACATTCTTCGCAGATATGTATTTTTGCTTCTTTGCTTCGATCTAACACCGTCAATATAATATATGTAAATTGACTTTATGTATAATTTTCTGTTCGATTAGTCACATGCATAACTTCTTTTTCGACATAGCTTAGGTAGTAAACAACAGAAACTACATAACTTTCTGTTGTTTACCATTAAAGTTAGATTATGTAAAATACATCACATCTTATTATTATCAAGATAGCTACCTGAGATTTTCTTTCGAAAGCAATCCGCATATACAGGGGATACATTTGAACGTCACGTCCCAGACAGCATAAGTTATTGTGATTTATCCAAAGCCCCAAAAGCGTCTTGGCAGACAGCGTTTGTAGCCCGCTTTGTTTCAAATAAGCTGGTATATCGAGTTCGAGAAAGCCATTATACCGTATAAAAGATCATTATAGTCTTACGTGCTTTAGTACAAAGACTGTAGACACAATTTTTAAAACAAAAATGTGCAAAACAAGTGTCCGTTTGTAGATTCATGGATCCAAAAATTCGAATCGAACTCTATTATTAACGCTCATCGTCCATCAAATACTTCAATAATTGTTTTAGAGATGAAAAATTTCAAAACGTGGCCACTTTCACTACATCTTACCCTGGAAGTGACTACCGTCTAAAGCCAGGAACCATGTGAATATAATAAAAATGACTTATAAAAGCAGCCATGTTTAGTTCAATTATGATTTATACTCAGGATACCTGAACACTTAGCTTCGGTTTATAATTGGTGTAAAATAATAGAAAATAAAAAAGTTTAAAAAGCTCGGTAGGAAAAAGATTCCTCAACAATTTAACAAGATCCAGAAACTAACTTGGTTTATATTAAAAACAAAAATGTTCCGAAACGTAAAACTAATTTTATTTATATTTTCATAAAAATTAAAAAAAAACCATTCGTGAAGGGAATAATTTCCGATCTACTTTAAGTAAAATTTTGCTTCGAAATCTGTCAATAGTGAGATTACCGCGAGAAAACTACAATATTTACTCGATTTTCCAATTTCCGTTGACGCGACTGGTCGTCTCAGACATATATAAGAAGGGTAATGCGGGATTTCAATTTCCATCAAAAGATTTGGTTTAGCGTTTTGCTTTAAAATTAATATCTATATTTTGAGACAAAGTGAAATAATCTTAGAAGTTACATTGTCAGCACAAGGGAAAATATTATAATATTAAAATTTGTAGTAATATTCAGTGTTATTGAATTAAATGTCAGAATTTTTGTAGCTTATAGATAAATATTTTATATTTCATAGGCATACGCATCTTAAATCGTGGTTACCCAAATACTTCAAATATGTCACATGGATTAGAAAAACATTTTATAACTTCTAATTCAAATATCACATATTTAGGTCTCACAGTTATTAAGCTATTGTCCTAAGTGTATGAAATTCTTCTTTATAATTTAGTAGGTTAATTTGGAGATAAGTAACATTTTATGCACTTTCATTCAGTTTGTGTTTGGTTATAATCTTATGATGAAAGGTATTTGTTGACGTGGCCTTCAGGTTACCTGCATTGACAAGTGTCATTATTAGATATTTCTATATGTAATATTGATAAAAAGTTAAGAGTACTCATTTAAAAATTTATTGCAATTTTATCGATAACAGCTGTATGGAATTAATTAGCATCTTGATATTGATAAAGCAAACTGGTGACACTTCAGTGTTCAGATTGGGGGCAAATTTTTTTTAATTTGCCTTCCTTCAATAAAATAAAATGCAAAATAAAAAATGGAAACGAAAGTTTTATTTCACGCACCTTGACGAAAAATGTATGGATATTGCCAAATATGTAAATGTAGCACACATTATTATCAAATACTTTTATTTGAAATTTAAGTAGTAAATAATGCATAGAATGTTTCCGAATGTTTTGTGGAATTAATGCGAAATATTTCTCCTGTATACTTTGAAACGTAATTCAACGATTTTAGGCATTTGTAGTAATTTTCTTCATTTTAATTGCTTTTAAATAATTTTCATATATATTTGTGATAAAGACAGATTAACCGGTGTTTGAGAAAATGTATTATAGAGATTGTCGTGGTAATAAGCAAAACTGAGGCTTGTCAATATAAAATGAACTACAGTGAATACCAACATTTATATTGATTGAATAGCCTTTTTCTACTTTAAATTACTCAATTTTAATTCTTAAACTTGACCAAAGTGAAGACGAATATAATTTAAAATGTTCTATAGCACTTCAAGATGTAATCGTGCTGAGATAGATTCAGTGATATTCTAATTAAGGGCGTAATTCCACTTAGTCTCCGCTACACATGTGACTATGCGCCATTAATTCTGTTCAATTAATTCCCAACTTCGTGAGTAGACCGCGCAACCGCGCCGCGGTCTAAGCCGACCAAAAATACTCATGAAACGCAGTGGTCCGGAAGTAAACGAACCTCAGTTGCGGCGTCGTAGACTAATAACGCGATTACGGTAAAACGGAGCTTTAACTAATCGCTGAACGAGGGCTCGTTACCGATTTTACTCGTTTCGACTAATTTCATTACGGGTATGTACCATTATGTACTACTAGACTTCCCATTTATGTATTATTGAACTAATTAAGTTGTTTCCATATGATGAGATGTAAATAGCAAATATTACTTTTTAGTCACACGGAACCAATATCTTGACCACTTAAAATGTTTAACATGTAAATTGACTTTTATACGTAACTATATATTTATTTTTTAGCATTGTAGATAGAATATGTAAAATATATCATATCTTATTATTATGAAGACACTTTCTGACATTTTCTTTCGAAAGCAATCCGGGGAGATACCCTTGAATGTAATGTGCCAGACAACGTAAGTTATTGAGATTTATCCAAACCTCCAACTGCATCTGGGCAGAAAGCTTTTATATCCTGCTTAGTTTCAAATAAGCTGGTTTAATGAGTTCTAAAAAGCCATTATAATGTATAAAAGAGCATTATAGTCCTACGTACTTTAGTACAAGGATTATGGACGAAAACTGTAAAAGAAATATTTTATTTTATTTAGTTGCAAAAAATGTGCACTACAAGTTCCCTTTATTTGTTTATGAATCCGAAGTCCAAATTGAACTTTAATATTAATTCTCATCGCCTATCGTATATTTTAACAGAGGTTTTAGAGATATAAATATAGAACCAATACCTTGACGACTTAAATATTTACAAAATTGTGAAAACGTCTCTAAAATACCGAGTACGGAAAGACGATTACGCCCAAGTGAACGACATTTTTTATTGAGTTAGTTTCAAACTTAAATAACTAAGGTAAAAAAAGACATGTAACCTCCATGTTAGTTTAGTTTTAAAGAGTAAAGTTAGAAATTTTTCTGGGTATTACTCCGATATTCGTGGCGACTGAAGGTCGAAAATTGAGTACACGCAAATATGAATTCACTATTCTCAACTGATAGATATCACGTTTGCTGGAGGTGTCCATTAATTTCAAAGCCACATGTATCTTACCTCTCATACTGCTACCCTATTTCAATAAATGTAAGTTGTAAATTAACTAAAGGATGGAAAATCGAAATTTAATTTAATTTCAATACATTATACACGATTTATGTTTTCACAAAAATAACTGCGGCAGTAACCGATACCATGTGAATTCTTTTTAATTAATTTTAAGGCTTATATATATGTATATATATATATATATATATATAAATATATATATATATATATATATATATACATATATGTATTTATATATAATATATGGTCTGAATTAAGGAGATTAAGTATTTTTTGTCTTGTTTGAACAAACTTGAGAGTTATGATGCTAATGGGTATCAAAGTGTTCTAATTGATCGAATAAACATTTTAACGAAAATAACGTCTTCATTGTCAACAGCCCATTTCAGCCGACTGCTGTATATATGCATCTCCAATGCTCGTACTATTGAAGGTCATGTTCAAAGTCGCAACGCTAGGCAGACGGGTTGGCAATCGAGTGTACAGTTTTATGCAAAAGCGGCGCTGCTCTCCGTCACTGGTCTAGTATAAGCTGTATCAATTTACGGTAAATAAAGTGCGGAAATAAGAAAAATCACAACTAAATCTTGAGACTTTGAAAGTTATTTTATGTATGAAATATAATTTGACCAATTCTTGTGAAAAATTTCACGACCTTGTCAAAAGAGAAATATGCTTCGTTTGAAAGGGTTAATAATAAGGACCTCAAAATATTTTATATTTTATAATTTTAGGTAGCATATCTGCAGAAATAAACTGACAAATATATAAAACATATATGTATATCCCCTACTTTATTTCCGAAATTATGCAAAAATAGGACTTTTCGAAGCCTATGCAAAGATTGAAGGAAAACTATAACCATTTTCATAGATCTTATATTTGTTGAAATTTGCATCATATTTTAACTCTTGTGAAAGATATAGCAAGTGATATATATATATATATATATATATATATATATATATATATATATCTTTTTATTTAACTGAGTGTGATAACAAAATAAATTTCATATAATTGAAAATTGTCTAGCTTGCTACTTTAAATTGAAGGCACATGACAAATAAGATGACATACTAAAAGAAAATAGATCTACTTCAGTGCATGTGAACTTTTATTTTCAAAAATCTTTGTTACCAATACAGTAGTTTGATATTTTCCCGCTATTATATATTCTTGTCATAACTTACGTGTTATGTGTAAAACGGATGTTAACAACTTAAATAAATACAGAAGTATCTAGATTGTGTTAATTGATACAGCTTACACTAAACTCGCCGTCACTGGTACTTAGCTACGCGAATACAAACATTACTCTAGCCCCGCTCGTTGAGAGGCTGGGAAACGCATCTGCAACCCTGCATTGCACCAAGCCATCAAATACGTCATCCTTGCGACGAACTCGACACATCATTCGCCAATTTTTTGTTATGTATTGGATACAATTTTTTTCGATTATATATTTGATCGTATATAAGCATAAAACATTTACTTGTGATAGATTATATTTCTCTCTTCGAAAATCTTTTGGACTTATCCAATGGGTGAAAAAAAGGTGGAATGTGTTAGAACCTATTCCTACTCCTGGAAGATTTAGTGCTAAGGTATATGTAAACCGCTTGTATATGGTAGAAAAGTAGGAGTTATTGTTGTCGTTATTATCATTTTGTGGCTCTTTGCTACTTCACTTCGGGGCCACTTATAGTATTTTTTATTTAGTTATCATAAACTGTTTTTCATGATACAAATGATTTTAGGTATAAAAAAATTAATCATTATTTCAAAGGACCCAATATATTAAGGGATAAGTGACGAAATGTTAGCCATTTTCTTTTAATTTTGATATATAGATAAATGCGTGGCAGATGTGAAATGTGATGATAGACGTAGTTACGCAAATTCACTAGTTTAAATTTTTGAATCAATTATAAGAAATAGTAATTCGAGTACTAATATGTAATACTGCAATTTGGTCTCTTGTATAATAATTAAATACGAATAATTATAATTAAATTGTATATATCAAATAAAACATTATATATATATATATATATATATATATATATATATATATATATATATATATATATATATATATATGTGTGTGTGTGTGTGTGGGTGTGTGTGTGTGTGTGAAAAATACATGTATAAATATTTTATTTATATCATTTAAAAACTTTCTTTGAATAAACTTTTACATTTGAATTATATTCTCTTAAAAATTCTGAAAGCAAAGTTAACGTACTTCTCATCTAAAACGAGAAAAGTTTTAATTGACAAAGCGCTATAAATTACAATAAGTACACACAGAACTGAAAAGGGAAGTTAAAACTGAGGACAGACGAAAATGAGGAAAGAAGGAAATTAAAGTTGATAAGGTTTTCACGATGTACGATATCGACTTCGTGGAACTTTCGCGGGAGAGGGAGGGGATCCTTTGAGTGTGGCGATATTTATATACTGTAATCTGGATCCACAATACAGTCCGGAATCTACTATGTCTTTATATGTGTATATAATATAAAGATGACATTATCGGTTTAGGCGTGTTTGTTGTAAGTGGCGTCGAAGCTCAAGGTGTATTTTGTAGTACTTGAATTGATGTAATTGTTTTTTTTACAAGCCACACTTTGAAAATTAAATATTAATTAAAATAAACCGTGATAACAAAATGTTTCTTTTGTAGTTTTCCATATTCCTCAATTAACCATTAGTGAATGAAAATCTTGGGGTGTGAAAGTCCGAAAAAAATTTGGTACTTTCTAAGTAATTGATTGGTACTTTTAATTAAAATAATTCCGGTTAACTTATTTAATAATGTGAATAAATATAGACAACTGCGCACACAATTTGAACTTAAGCAGTTTTATTTGTAGACTAAATGGTATCATATTTTATAAGAAATTTTTAAAGAATAAAATTTGGATGTTATGAAATAGTAACTATTCATACAAAACTGCGTTTAGTTTTTGTTACTGTTGTAAGTAATCTTATTTTTAAAGTTTAATATTCAAAATAGTTGTATATTAGTATTGCTACACCTGAAACTACTCAATCAGATAAATTTAACTTCAATAAAGGAGTTAATTGGAAAATTCAACTAGACTGAGCATTATTGGGAAACTATGCCATATTGTTTCTTTGGTACATCAGCGTTGAGTGAAAAAGGCTCTACGATATACGTCACTCTGCGAGCTATGGAAGGAGCTATGCTTAGAGGTCATCCACTAAATATGATTCGTAATGCGAAGGTCCGTGAGCCGGGTAAGCCATACATAGGGAGAAGTAGAGTAGGACGGCTCCATGCTAGGTGAAAAATGACCTAATAAAGGTGCGGAAAGACATTGGATGCGAAGGGTACAGGGTCAGTCTTCATGGAAATCTACGGGGGAATCTTATGTTCAGCACTGAACCTTTTCGGATTGATGATGATGATTAAAATGTCTTAAGAAATTTGAAATGAAATATATCTATCATTATAAAATGTCGTGTGCAATTAATTCAGTTCGAAATTCAATGTCTAGTTTCCAAAATTTTCCATTCTTATGGATAATAGGGAAATTCTCTTGGAAATAATTATGTAAAGTAATATTACTTTTCTGTCTTAATAATTTTTTTAATAAACCAAACCCTACATAATATTATAAAATCATATATCGGACTTTATAATTGACTTTTTGTCGTAATATTTACAGACATTTTAGAAACTGACGAAATATTATCTATTCTACTTTATTTATCTGGCTTGGGGTATGTTGGTGCTAAAACAGTTAATATATTTTAACGAACTAGACAATTTTGGAAAAAATACTTCCAGATATAATCTGACCCTCATTTCATCTGCATCTTCTTAGAAGAAGCCGGAATAAAGCTTGAATTCTGAGTAGCATGCGTTAATATATTAAGCAGAAGACCTGATATTGCGATAATTGATTATACAATACCATTTAATAAAATCACCGTGTCTCTGTTTTCTAGGGAACAATCTATGTATTAATATGTTAAGAGAAAACTTATACACTTTTATACGGAGAAGGCTTAGAAGAATGAATACTCCAGAAGATGAGAATACTTGAAACGGTATGTCCACAAAAACTACGCATAAAATGCATAGTATCAAAACTCGGCTGTCAGTGCAATCTAAGACACAGCTATGAACGGTCGTGTGGTTTGTATGTGACAACATTGATTAATATGCCAGCTTATGCTAATCTCACCTGCAAAAAATCACTGGACTGCAAAAGAAACAAATGGACATGCATTTTTATACGTAAATACTATTACGTAATTCCTTTTTCGATAAACTATGCAATTTTAAAATATGGAAGGAGATTATTAACCGAAGCGCGCTATTTTCATTGGTGTTGTCACCTCTTAAAAAATTTTTTACCTAAATTGAAACTTCTTAATTGCTTGATACTGAAAAAGGTAAAATTTAATTTGTTAAAAAATCGGGATTTGGGAGATGTCGTTAGAGAATTTGTGTAACACTTGGAATTTCCGTTGTCATATTCAATTTTAGAATATTTTACCTATTGCATATATAATCATTGTATGTAACATTACGAAGACATGCGAAAGAAACAAATGTTATACTCATTCATATTTGCCGCCTTTAGTTTCCTGAAAATGCGAGCCTACGTTGTTTAAAATAAGTAGACATTTTGCCACGACATTGAACGCTAATTAATGTAAATAATTTTTTTTTCTTTTTTTGAATTTCTTTATTACGGGACCGAATACTTTCAAAATTTGTATAGCGGGCTTTATAACCTCTCTTTTTACTTCAAGACACTAAGGTAATTATTTCCTTTTTGTATTAACAAAAAAAATATTTGCAAAATTATCAAAATAATCTTGTAGATTAGTGAATACATACACACTCCTTCGTACGCAGGCACATGCACACATGCCCACGCGCACGCAAACACACACCCATATTTAATGATAATGTATTTTAATACTCATTTTAATTAAAAAAATGGTAAAATGTGATGTAAGTTTTTAGTAACTTTAACCTAAATTCTGTGGCTAATTGTTGTGGTTGGAATAAAAATTTTACAAATTTAACGTGGCGCCCATAATAATATTTGATATAAACCTAACAACGCACCACATAAATCGATACAAATCTGAATCGTACTGCCGCAAGCAGATATATTTATATGTGTCGATTTCGCGGAGATGGTGGGCAAAATCTGTGTGCGTAGGGTGGGGCACTAGCAGAAAGAGCGCGGTGGAGGGAGAGAAGATTTTTGGCTTCAGGCGGCCGCGAATAGATTTGTGCATATGCGTCTTCTTTCAGGAATGCAGGAATGCCGAAAGCTAAAATTTATATATTTTTAGTGTTACAAATACATTAAATTGTATATTGCAAATACATTAAAAGATTCGTTGTTTACGTTCAACAATAAACGATTCATTGTTTACGTTCACGCTACCAATATCAAAAATAGTCTGTGGTTAAACAGTCGCACAGAGTAGAGACTGTCGCCAAAGGATATGAAAATGTCAGATTGACTGAATGAGTTTCAGGCCGTGAATTTTATGTGATTTCAAATGTTTCTTTTTCAATAGTCTGTGGAGTGTATTTCAAGAGAAAAAAGCGTTTACTTTGTAGTTCGAGTAGTAGACATTTGTGTAACTAATATTATATATTTAATTTCATAGGTATTGCTGGGAACTAGCCAAACGACTTACTCCAATGACGTATTTGTATGCACTTTTAGCTGACGTAATATAATAAAATAAAACAAAAACTGTATATAAAGATTACAGAGATTATACACATTGACAAAAGAACCTCAACAATGCTCAAACTTAAAATTTAATGAATTACCGTCGAATTTCAACCAGTGTAAATGGGCGACCACTAGTAAATATTTTGAGCTGTATTACTATACTCGTTATATTGTCATTATTTTATTCAAAAGTCATTACTTGTTCAGTGGTTGTATTTTGATTTCATAGATTTTGTTTACATTTTCATACGTGATATTTTTAAATGTTTGTATAGTTGTTTGCCATCGTCAGTGATTTTTTTAATTAAATTTATTAAGTTAAATATTGAACAAAAATTTAAAGAAAGAAACAATAATTATTACCAATACTGTGTTTTGTTCTTACAAACATTTTCAGGTATATTTTAAATTACATTATTGTGTGTTCATCGTTGTAACTTTTTCGTATTTATTGTGGTAGAAATAACTATTTTTTAAACTATTCAATTTCCATAGCAATTCAATGAATTCAATTTAGGTAAATTTTGGTGTTAGACATATATTTGTTATGATCTGGAAAAAAATTGTCATCAAAGTGGGTTAGTAAGAGAATTATATATATATATATATATATATACATATATATATATATATATATATATATATATATATATATATATATAAAATTGTCAAGCTCGAGTGGAACTCGTACTGGGAGGTTTTCGTATGTTTATAATGTTTTTAAATACCTAAATGGTTTACATTTAATGGTGCATAATATTTCTATTCAACTATTTACAAAATTTTATTTTTTAGAATGAAAATATATTGCCTACCATTCTTGCACAGGTGTATATTTAAAAAATATATTTTTGTTATGTATTGTAACTACAAATTAACGATTTTCGGATTTTTTTCTTTACTTATACTGCGAGATCTGATTTTTTGTCAAATTTCATGATTATATGTCAACGACAAGCATATGCGGCACAAAAGGGCCGTATTTTTAATTTTTTTACGCCGACTTGGAAGCTTGTTTTTTTTAAACCTCCAAAGAACCATAGACCTAAGTAGTTTATATTAATTTCAAATTCATATCCCCCCGTGTTCCTGGTCTTGACAGACTGACCGACAACGAAGTGATCCTATAAGGGTTCTTTTTATTTTTGTGAATGGAACCCTAAACATTGAGTTGATTTGCTATTCTTGCATAGCAAATAATTTTAACAGCAATTTTTACGTACTTTTCAAAATAAACAGGAATTTTAGATTTTTAAATCAAATAGTTTCTTTTTTCCTAAAAGAAAACAGGAACGACCCTCATCGCATTAACAATTAAAGATTGATCATTTAGATATAACAAAGATTAAAATTGTAATACTTTATACAATTTTATGTACACAATTACTATTAACAAATAATTTGTAATTAATCCCGTACAGTACTTATACCACAATATTAGAAATTTAAACTGTTTCTATATTATGAGATATTCTATTAGAATATATTAGTTACTGAGTTAGTTTTATGGAGGTATCGATCACGCTGAAATAGGAACTCATATGTCTCCGCTTTTTTTTTCGTATTGCACATTATAGAATATGAAATACGAAAAACAAAGCCGAAATTTTGAGAAATAACGAATAAATTGATTATACCCAATTAAAAGAAATCTTTTTAATAAATGAGCAATTTGCGATCTATTTTGTAAACATTACTTGCAAGTAAGTAGTAAGATATCATACCATCAAACATTCCTTTTCAAACTTTCTAACCTGAATATTCGTTGAAATGTTGAATTGTTTTAACGTACATGAAAATTCAATACTATTTTATTCCTTATATTTCATGCACGTATGTAATATCATAAACTTTTTTCATATGAAGTCCTACGAGTGTGTCTACAATTGTTCCCCTGTGAACCTTCCATCACGGTCGCCTGAACGAATGGGCGGACGGCTGGCAACTTCAGATAGTTGGATTACTTTTATTTCGGAAAATGGACACTTGGAGATCAAAAGTCCCTTGGGTTGTTTTATGATGTAATATACATTGTTAGTATCCTAATAAATTGTTCCGTTGGAATGGAATCTGCAAAACATATTAATTTTATGGATACGTGATGGCAAATTTGAATAATCGCTTTATATTTAAAACTTTAAAAACTACGTTTATTTTTATAACGATTTACGTAACTTTGAAGCAGTTACGTAAATCGTAACATATAAATTTCACCACTCTGAATTATAGCGTGGCCTAGGTGAACGGAAAACAACTTCAGATAGTAGGATTACTTTTATTTTGGAAAATGGATCTGGAAAAAGTATGAAAATGACTTTGAAAAAAATACATCCACTTTCATAACGATTTATGTAACTGATTCAAATATTTTAGCACTCTTAATTATAGCCTCAGTTATCTACGTTAGGGAGAAATATAATTAAATATATGTTTTATTTAAAAGTGAATTATATAATAGGTATTTTGCGGTAAAACTAGTTTTTATATAAAATATGGCCAGAAAAAATTAATAAAAATAAATTAAATTTTCGCAACATTATTTTTAATTTTCGAATTTTATTTTTACTACGCAGATGTCGGACAATTTTCTAAAAAGAAGAGATGTTTTTAACCAACAATCATAGACAGAGTAAGTTTTTTAATATAAGCTTTAAAACTGTACATACAGATTGCACAATATTACTAACAAAGCACAAACAATTGTACATACATATTGCACAATATTACTAATAAACTTAATTACATAAACAGGAAAAAGAAAAGTTATACAAACGACACATTAAGAAGCAAGGGAAAGTTTATAACTTTACAAAGCAATGCAAAAGAACCAATTACTTAATTTTATTTTGCTTAAAAAAGTTTAGGGATTTTTATGTCGATATAAATATGTTTCAGCCCTTGTATCTGCTTATGATATTATGTTATTATTAATAATATTACTGTCATTGCTAAGATTACCAAAAATATTTATCATTTAAAATTAGTGTTTCCATTTTGATCAGATAAGGAAACAAACTGTAGAGGAATATTACCAAAATTTAGTCCATACAGTTAAATTTTCTCTTTATATAACTGCGATTATTCAAAGGATAAACATTTAAAAATTATTCACTGTGGCAATATGTGCGATATTCAAAGAATCTAGATGCGAAGCTCTGACTCATTCGTCTACGCTTCTTTCTGTAGAAAAACTCTGTAAGAATTTGATTGCTTTTATCTTACTACTTGTTACGGCTAAGTTTTAAAAATGAACCCATCATTTTACCACATTTATACGTTTGTATTACTCATTTCCATTTATAACATCGAGACAATTTTAAGTGTGTAGATGAAAAGAGGTGGGCTTTAACACATATAAACACATTTCTATTTAGTTTATATCACGTAGTCAAGTCAGGTAGACGTCATGTGTTTAATAATTAGGATTAGATACTTTCATAAAACAACATTAATTTTTCAGGAATCAGTTTTACAAACTTAGGTATTTTTTTGTAAATAATATTATCTAACTCCAACTTTACATGGAATTATTGTATATTGGTATGTAAAGGGTATGTATATGGATGCTAAAAAAACTCTTAAAATTAATAGTTCATTAGATTACTTTTTTATTATTTTCTTTCATCGTGTCAAGAAAGCCTTGTTGGTAAGCATTACGGCCAACTTCAATATTTATCTCAAATATTTTAAATAATTAATAATTAAGAAGTAAATGATAAGATATTACGTAAACATAATTATCATAAATTAAAATTAATAATATTTGGTTTCACTTAGATTTTCGTTCGTCTGACCCTTAACCCTTAACCCTCGGAATACAATATTTAGGGAAAAGTGAAGACTTTAATGTATATAATAATGACGAAGAAGACAAATTTTTAACCTGCACGATACGCTTTAAGGTCAGTTGGAAAACATTTTAAATAATTATTTAAATCTGACATTCTCGAAAATATTCGAAAATTGAACATCCCCTTTCCCTCCCCTCGATTAGATTCATTTTTTAATTACCATTTGTAAAATTATATGAAATGTTTTTAAGTTTTCGAATATTTTTCCAGTCTCTGTATATCAAAACAGACTAATATCGATATAAACATATCTAAAATTCGTTTTATGAAATCATCAAAATGTCAAACTCAATTCCTTTACCGGTCGGAAAGTGGTGAAATAAAAAACACAGACACGGAGCGCGCAGCACGTTCGCAACACACGCAACGAATCAATTCCTTCAATCTCATTTGATTTCTTCGTCGATATAGCAACAAGAAGACGAAAATAGTATTTGAGACGATACATTTGTAATTTTCACATCGACATATCGAATCACCCAGTCGGCGCCTACACCTTCCCTCACAGGCGGAACTGTCAAAAAACAAAACGAATAGGCGAACACAATGCGGAGGCCGGAATGAGATACAATGACGCGGTCGACGGGTGAGTGCGTGGAATTATTGTTGGCTGAGTGAACAGGAAACTTTACTTACAATAATCAAGTCTATTTGTGCTGCCGATGTGTCTCTGGCGCCATTCGTCGCCTATCGATAACAATTCTTCATGTCGCCATTTTATTTGTTCCTTGCCGTCGATGGATACAATGGAGGCATTGCGCGAAATGTTTATTATGATGCGAATGATTTCTGCGTTGAATGTGTCGGAGGGTCGGATTGGGAAAATATATTTATTTCGCAGAATTAATATAATGGGTAAAAAGAATTCATGAATATACATTTAATCGTAACTGTAGTAGCTCCTCGTCTCTTAAGTACGGGAAAACTAAAAATGTAAGAACATTTTTGAGAGTTTAAAAATGTTCGATTTTTAATTTGAAAATTCTAGATCAGTCTTTCAGTTTTAAGCCAAAAGTGAAGTTGAGACGACGTGTTTGTTCTTATTTTGTTTATATTAATAAACGTTGTATAATTTTTTCTGTAAAAATATGTGTAAGGACGTGTGTGTGCGTGTGTGTATGTATGTGTGCACAAAACGGTAACAGTTAAAATATGTACCTTAAATATTTGCTTGAGAAAAAAATCTTTGAATTATAACTAAGCTACAGAGAAGTACCTGACCTTTTTAACCTCAAAAAAAGTATAATAATTTGTCAGTCTTTTTTTTTCAGAAACCCCCTTTACGTAAAAACTTCAAATTTGGCATATTAACTCGTACAATAGGTACCACTAAAAATATTTATGTTGAAATTTTAGAGTGGAGGGGTAAAATTAAATACTTTAAAATAATTTTGTTTTATTGAAAAATATGTAAAAACAGTATATTCCCTCACTCTTATTTCTGAAAGAATGAATGTAAAATTATAAATAAAACAGTTATTAGAAACAGTTTGTATTTAGAAGACGTAGTTTCCTACAACCTTTATTCCTAGGAGATTATATATACGTGACTAGAATCCACGTATACGTCCATTCATACATGCGTGGATTCTAGATGTCATAGCTTTTGAGATATTTACAATATGTACATACATATATATATATATATATATATATATATATATATAGTAAATATCTCAAAAACTATGACATCTACAATCAACGTTGTAGTTCCATACGTAATTCAATTAAGTATTATTACATATCTATTACGCTGTCAAGTCCCTACTAATGACCACTTATGATAATTTCGCTTCCAACGAGGTATGAAATCCGAGCGAGCAGACTCACGCTTGATAAAAAACGGGTCATGCGAGCCGACTCACGCTTGACCCGTTTTTTTATGTTGTGAATAAATTTATTAAAAATGAGTAAATACGAACTAATAATAATTTAAACCTTCAGTCGACTTACGGATTTATTTCAATGAGTTACGGATTGATTACAATATAAGTCAATAACAGGCAATAAATAAAGTAAAACAGTGAAAGATATAGGAAGAAATAGCAAGGAGTCATAAATCATCTGAACACACAACACACATACCACTAAAGCAAATTGCGGAAAATTCAATATCAGTGATTACAATAACAAAAATGTCATCAGATGGTGTTATCAACTTGTTTTCTTCAATAACCTAGACAAGGTTATTAATGACCGTGTCAGTGCGACTAGGTATATAGGATTAAAATCACACTAAGTATTTAGGAAGAAATGCGTCCTTAAAGCTTGATACAAATATTGCTATTAGAGTGGTATGAAACTTTCATAGGCGTAAAATTCCAGATGACAAAATACACGTAATTTTTTATAGAATTATCAAATCTACATAAAAAGTTTTATTCAGTATTTAAGTAGATACAAAAGAAATAAATAATGGTTTATTAATCATTAATTATCATATGAAAAAGCGACAGAAACAAATTAGATTTGCGGTATTTTTTTCCGAAAATATTCATAATTGCAATTTAGTCTCTAATCAATTGTTATTAATTTTTAAACGTGTGCCATATAATTGTATAAAATTTTTGCATACATATAAGATTTTTATCAGTATTTTTCTCTCATTTGAGTACCATTGTATAAATTCTGTGTTTATTTGAATTATCACCTTGACCATATTTCCCTGAAATCGTCGTTATCTTTTAAGATAACATTATATAATACTGAAATCGCTTACCACACGATTCCCCCCTAAACAGATCGGGACGCCAACGCCACCGCGAACTTATAAGTAAAGTCGTTATCAATGACAAACAGAAGCGAAATTGATATTGATTTTCCCAAAAATTTTGATGCAGCCGCTAGCCACTTGCTACGACTTCGTTATGACGCCCTAATCAATAATTGAATCTGGGCGGACGATGTTTGTGCGACCGTTCACCCGCACAATGTGGTCGCTCGTGTGGAGGCCAAGAGAAAATGTCGAAAGCTGTTTATTTGCTGATTTAGAAGGCACTTTAACTTAATTTGAAAGGTCCTCCAACAATACAATAGGGGTTGGCCATCCTCCACCTTGACAATAAATTGCTCCCTTCCAAGTTATTGGAAGAAAACTAATAACATTTAGAACTACGTATTTTTCCGATTTCCTTGGCAATGGATAAAATATTAGATACGACGCAGGTTCTATGTTTATAATCAAGATAAAACGTTTTTCAAGTACTTGATAAGATATATGTATCATTGCTTATTTGTAGACAGTGTAATAGTGAATTCTAGAATATGATATTAAGAAAAAATAAAAAAAAAGAAATCCTTGTAAGATCACTCTTATGTCCGTCTATTCGCCTGTCACAGCCGATTTACATTCGTTCACGTTCGTTCACACGCACAGAAACATTCGTTCGCTTGTCTTTCAGAAATCGCCTTGGACAGAAACTTAACATTTGGTATGTAACATAGCGTAGTAACTCACACATACGAGTATCTCAAAATCTAACAGAAATTTGGGGGATGAAGGGAACCGTGATATAGTATTATTTTATCTATAGTAAGTATCGTATGAAAGTGCTTACAAGGGACTTAAAATATTTTTTTCTTAATTTTAGGTAGTATATTTTTACATAGGATTTAGAAAAACTATGTCATAGTTTGAGATCTGGACTTTTGGGATATTCAGGGTTTGTGGGAAATTCGGGACAACATATATGATTCCCTTACTTAATTATGTTAGGTATTATTAGTTAAGCAGTTTTCGAGAAAAATGACGAATAACTGATGGACTATGATGGAAGTGATCTTGATAATTTTTGATGAGATCTTAAAAAAAATAAATGCGCAGTAACAAATTTAGCCGAAAATTAAAATGAACATGCATAAAGGGAAATAAATACTGCGAAAATTAAATCACTTGGAATTATATACACGTGTGGTGAAATTTTGCTTATAGTATTTCTCCAAATATTCAGAGAAATTAAAAAAAATTATATTAAGAGGAAAATTAATATCCTTGTTTTTTTTCATTTGATCTTATTTATGTATATTCTGTTTCACCGCAAATTATTCCATAACAATTTAAAAAAAAAATAAGTAAGTAGTTACGTAAATCATACGAGTGCATGAAAATTTTGATTATCTTGAAATCAATTTGCTAAAAACAAGAATTTTTTCAGGACTTATTTTATTCATATTAACGTGTAGAAAAGTTATTCATTTTCTGTATCCAACGTTAAATTAAAATAGGTATCTATTATAAAATCTATTAGTATTTTTATCAAAACCAAGCTTAAAGTATTATGTTGTACATCAGCATGTTCATTACAATGTTGTGAACAAGAAATTTAAAAAAAAAATCGTAACTACTAATAAACGATCTTTATATCAAACACAGATTTGCAATCAAATAAATCAGATCAAAATTCAAACAAGAAAAATAGAATTTTTAATGATGACATATTGACATCAACAATGAGGTTTATAAGATAGTACCACCTATGCTTACAATGTTGTAAACTGATGGGTTACAAAGGTTAAAGCGGATTTATCAAAATATTCAATAAAATTAAATCAAAAATTCCTGCATTACAAATGTACCAAAAAAATAACCGTCCGTCTGTCCTAGCTGTTTTTTTCAGAAATTATTCGACTTAAAAACTCGAAATTTTGGTAAAAAAACTTGAAATGATGGTGTAGCGGTAAAGCATATTCATCCATATATATTTCAACAGTTGCTACTGCCAAATATTTATAGAAACATTCAGCAAATAAAGCAATCGAATTTTATTATTTGGTTTATCATGTGGAGTATTAATTGAAATGAAGTCTCAAAAATATTTTTTTTCAGAATTTTGTGTAAAGTATATGTAGAAATAATTTTTCAAATGTTGTTGTCTACGTCAATTTTCCCGTAAGAATTTTTACGTCGAAATATAGGCGTCAAGTTTAACGTTGAAATTCAGCAGAGCGTCAAAGCATACGAATTCACAAAAAAGAAGTTAATACTCAAAAATAATTCTATAGATATATTAGAGAGGGAAAATAAAATAATGATATATTTTGTATGTAATAAATGTCCAGAGATATTGTTGAAAAGATTAAAAAAATATGCTTAATCTCCCAAACGACTAAAGTTAAATTTGCCAGAAAAAAATACATTCCAAGAATTTTAAATAAAGTTTAGTAGAAAACTATATCAATAATTTTACTCCTCATAATTTTTTTTGAAATTTGCGATGTTTTTACTCTTTTGGAAGATCTATTAAGCAATATATTTACGTTCCAAAAATAATAATAAGAGTTGTATATACTTTATGGAAATATTATCCCCTTAAATGTATATCTGTACTTTACTTTTTAAATCTATGTGTTTGCACAGAATTATTTAACTCACTTTGTGCATAACTTGCTACGTAAGTATCAAATGAAAAACATATCTAAAGAAAACTGTTCAACTACGTTGCGAATTCTACATTGTGGCATAGTTAGGAAGAGTGTTATTGAGTTAGATCGAATATCCTTGAATAACATTAATCAGGATTTGAACAAAACACTGTTTAGAAAAACCAAGGAATTAATTTATATCAGTCACATTATTACTTAATTACATGACTTTATATATGCATAAAGTCATGTAATTAAACTCAGCCGCCTGGTTGCAGTTATTACTATTGCCGATATCGTTAGACCAACATTTGTATTACGTTGTTAAAATGAATAGTTAGTTTGTATGGCAAACTGTGAAGTTGAATTGAGGTCGACATGATAAAATACAAATGAAATGGTTTCAGAATTGATAGGTACAATGTGAGTTCACCGGAAAATGCACTCACTGCAAGTGAGTTAAAATTTTTATTTACATATTTCCATTAAGTACAGAAAATGTATAAAAATACACATTATTTCCTTTCTTTGTTCACGAGGCTGAATTTTGAGATAAACAATTTAAATGGTGACCTAGAAACAAAGATTTTGATGATTCTATTATGTAAAAAGTGTCGACTCACATACTGTTGACTTGTTTCCTTCACAGTAAAGTTTCTTAAGTGATTTATGACCTCTGCGTTCTCTTCCTTCTTCCTTCTCACCGTCCGGGTCCGTCCGGGTCTGTCGAGTACTTTCTTGTCTTTCCAGTCTCAACTTCTTAGATAGCGATACTTCGAGGCCATCGACCTGTTCCTATTCGAATATATGTTTCATTCGTTCGCAGTATTCTATCAATATGTAACGTGGCACTGTACCGTTTATTGTCCAACCGAGACACATATTTGAGGCGACGGGTTCATGTTGTTTCTCCATTCGCAATTGAAGCGACTTGATGGGATATTAGTTGTCAGTATCTATAAGCAAGCATGACAAGAAGGTAACACTTTCGTAGAAGCTTGCTTATAGATGCTGAAAATTGATATCCCATCAAGTCGCGTAAGTGTACGTATTCGGCGAGATTTTTTGAAACCGTCTGATATAGGAGCTTCAAATTATTGGCGATCTGTAACATGACGAGTCATCTGAACATGAATAATTGTGTTAAACTTATCAGCATTTCGTATTTGTACTCGTAGCTCAACGCGTCTGCTGACGTTCTCGCTTTTAGTGATATTCACCCCGTGTAAATATAATGAGCAGTAGAGGTGGATTTGGCTCATAAAGTCATTGTAAATGAGAGATATTGTCAAGCCCTCTTCAATAAGAGCTTATGTCGATATCTTCTCACCTGATCCGGCGGTGGTTACTGGGAACATTTTCAGTAGTACGCCGCGGTGTTTATTCCTTGGTGCCACAGTCATAGTTATTTCAATGGTCGTCCCATGTTGAAATATGATGCTGGTCTCAATACTCGGCGCTGCAATCACTACAGCCTCGGCTCCATATATAATATCAGATGGTGTCTTGGACGACACTTGTTCGTTCTGCATGCTTTGATCTTGCTTGAACTGTGACAATGACATTTGTTGATTCATCTGAATAATATATCTTTACGCTTTGTGACTCACATCTTGCGTCGACGTTCATTTCTCGAAACTTGGAGCACTTTGGCATTTCTTGGGCTTTTCTATAGCATAAGTTTAATTGGCTTGAGCTCTTTCGGGTACGTAGATGGGACCTTCGCTGGGGTATTCATTTTCATTGCTCGATCGGCTTCTCTTATGAGAAATTGAGAGGCATCAAAATTCCAGGTTTTCCCTTTCAATATGAATTGCCGTAGATAACGTTTGTTGTCTATGTTGATCATGATGCACACGATGTTTAAAGTTTAATGGAGAAGGCAAAATGTTGTGGGTGGCGGCTGTCGGCTGAGGTAAGCGCTTCATTTTCTCTAGCTTACAGTTTATAATTATTTATATCATTCTTACCCGTAAAACTTTATGAGTATATTCATAATGACGTCGGGTTCACAGCTGTATATACCACTTCGCGAACCCCTTTTTTTAAGCTGCTTCTTAGCCTCGCCAAGTTCTTTGATGGTGTAAACTTGTATAGCGTTGTTGAATAGCTACCGTGAATGACAACAAAGGCAGCTATTCAACGACACTATGGGGTGGCTAGTCGTGGTGGTCGAGTACGTGTCAGTAGGGCTTCGACGACCAGCTCTATTTCTGATCCGGTACCGCATATTCATTCCAACGTCACTGAGTTTCATAGTCTCTTGCCTTTGTAGTCTCTTCACGCAGCCGTCGATAGTAGTCGTCGCAATGAGCCCTGGGTGCTGCCGATACGGGGTTTTTACTTGCCTCCCGGGGATTAGAGGGTTCGCTTGGAGATCTCCTTTTTCGAAGAGGGGTACGGAAACAAATGGGTACTCCTCCCCCCGTAGATCTCAATCGTTCGAATTGGTAAAGTCAGTCGGATCATCCCCTTGTCATTCATGGGTCGGAATTACATTTCGCTGAAGTCAATATTCTACTCGTTTAGTACTAGCAGCTTCAGCGATGTTCCCTTGAACCAACTTACCTTACTCTGCCTTTTTGTTCAAGCCTCTAACTCGGGACGTCTCTTTCTCAGTCATTTGAAAGAACATAACTTTCTAAGTAGAGTATTAATTTGGATTTAAAATTTTTATATTGACGAAATAAACACTATTTAGTGGACCGCCAAATTTGGAAATTTTTAGACCTATTTTGTAACCAAACTTATCTCAAAAATATCAGGCGGAAATACTAGTTTTTTCATATCTTACGCCTTTAAAAGGCGTAAGATATAAGCAGCCTTTTCTGACTTTTTATATATTTTTATTTCTACTCTACCCTCATAAATTATAGTATAATGGTATATTATTTTCCTTCAAGTTTTCCTTAAATCTAATGTGTGGCTTCCGTGATTAGAGCATATAAATAAACAAAGTGAACAATAAAACAATGTTTTTGGCTTATATATTAAGTAGAGATAAGGCAGATTAAATTTTATGTAAAATCAACACAAAATGATTCATAACAAATATAAGCATTAATGTATGACACTGTCTTGTCTATTTCACGATGACAAATTCTCCGCTAAATAGTTTTTTGTGATTGAAACCCCAGCTGGAGACTCCGAGAAAAATCATTATTTGCGGCGCCGGATGCAGACGAACGGGATGGCGCCTTTTAAATGCGACCGCCGCCCGCCCCTCATTAATCGCTTTCAGATTACTTTTTGATTAGAAGGAAACGACTTTAGCATTTATCATAACGCCGTTTGCTCGTTCTTCCTGTTAAAGTGAATTTACTTCAATATTTATATAGGTTAGACGTTTAATACACAAGAATTTATGCAAATTGCGGAAATACGAGTCCAGTATTTAATATTGTCGACGAAAATTAACGGAAACCTTAAACATAATGAGTAAATGCTTAGTTTAAGGATGAAAAATTATAAATTTTGGAAATTTTAGAACAATGTGAGTAATACAGTGGCACATTATTAATATTTGTTACAAAACTGCAAACAAGTTTAAAATTATGTTTAAACAGTAAGTGCAGTTAAATCCCAGTATCTATTTACGTAAAATGCACTGAAGTGCTCTTTACCGTGAATAGATCCTTGACGGTTGTATCCAAGTGTTTAAAGTGGAACTTCTCAATTATCTAAATTTTGAATTTGAATATTGCAAGGTTATAGCATTTTAGAAATATTTACAAAAAATTATCAATAGGTGGTGTCAGGAAAGCGTTACATGTTAGAAAATATAAAAAAATATCTCTTGGCCTTTCGTCTATCAGTAGGGTATATGACATAACTCATTAAATGATTTACAACATTTTATATCGTTTTTTAAATACCGTTTTTGACTAATTAAAATATATACATATATATATATATAAATGTATACATATATATATATACACATAATATATATATATATATATATATATATATATATATATATATATATATATATATATAATCAAAGAACGATCAGGCTTTGACTCAGACTTAAAGCGACATGTATTTGGAAAAGAAAATATTAAAATAAATGTAGCTGAGGATTAATTAAAAAAAGGCAATCCTTTATATTCACTGTATAGGACATCTGTGTATTACTTGATTAAGTACATCAATTAACGTGAACGTAAATCAGTAATTGATAGAGGAAAAATAATAAATATGGCCACACATGGTCAGTTATGATTTGTTTTCATTTCGTCGGGAATATCGTGAGGTTGTATGGCTGAAATGTTATGTAAATATTTTAAACGACAATATAAAATATAGACGCTTATTTATTAATATCGCGTGAAGATTAAATAATAGTTGCAAATTAGGATTATCGGAAGCGAGTTCCTAAATGGAAGGTTTTCACCAATTTTCCTTGAACTGTACTTTCATGCCGTCATTATAATGGGATATAAGGTGACAAAGCTGAACTTACCTATTAATAGTACACATGTGAGGGCTCTTTAGTGGTATTGGGTTTAAAGTATATCTGTCATACCAACTACTGTAAAACAAAATAATTGAATCTCGCCTTCAAGCGGGGCAAATACTGTATCTGGGTCTAAGTAGGATCGCCAGAAAATATATCAAGTTATAGCCACTTCTTGGAAGAATAGGTGTGCTTAGAGGATTTCATCTACGAGTGGCAAAACTTAAAATTGAGGGTTTGCTGTAGTAAACACACAGTTGAATCACTAAAACCTTTTAATAAAATTAAGTGAAAACTTTAGTGTAAAGTGGATTCTCCATTTTATTTAATGGAAATTAAGAGGAGTTAAAAGGGTTAAGTTGTAAATAGTACAGTATACTAAGTTATATAATATAAACGTAACGTTGATTATGTAATGTATGAAATAGTATACCCAGCACTCAGCTCAAAGATTTTTAAGAATAAATTTTCTTAAAAATCTTTGAGCTGGTGCAAAATACTTAAAAAGGGGAAGTCATATGGGCTAGTATATAAATTTATCGCATATTTTTAGATCAATTTTGGTGACGTATTATATGGTATTGGTAAAAAAACTAAATATAAAAATTGGTCCATCTATATGCAGGTTACAAAGATAAAAAACAAGCAAATTATTACACTAAAATCTCAATCTTAAAAATAATGTTTTCTTTGTCTGTAATTGATGTAGTGAACGATGCATAATTAGATTTGGGTCATCTGACCTTCTAAAAATAAAATTAAAAATCGGTGCGAACCCGGCACGCACATCAATAATTCTGTAATTTCTTTTAAGTAAAGTTATTTCGTTTATTATAAATCAATGCTATTACGGACTTCCTAGAGCAGTAAATATTTCATAATATGATATCTAATTGAATTAGGTATTATGGACCGTCAGGAATCACATTCGCAGTATACCTATACCTTTAGTGTACATTTTTGAAAACCCTGCTTTTTCATAATTATAAGTTTTTCAGTAAGAGATAGCACGTTACCAGTAAAAAGTTAAAAAAAAATGAAAGTACAACTATACTTATCAGTCAGTTACTGCTGTGATATTACATTTATTAATTACATGTAATTTATCGTGTAATTATATTTGAAACACAACGTGAAGGCTTTTCCTTCTCAGTATCTGACACAGTAAAAGTGATTATTACTATAATCAATACTAAGTTATAACTTACCTTGCATCTAATCTCAAAGTAAATTGATACAGATTCTTATGTTCTTTGAAAAGTTATATCAATATTAAGGCATACAAATTAAAACAGTTTTAGATTCCTGTGTGCCACCCATACGAAGAATTAGATGCAATAACACAAAGTAACCGAACTCTGGATTATTTAATATAAAAAAAAATATGATGGTGCACATACTAACATTTATTTTGCGACACGCAACATTTCCAAAAAATTCAATCCCTTCCCTCATTGCGTCACTCAGTTGTAGCATTAATATTCTTTATCAGCGCTTATTAATCATAGCCTGGCTATCAGTGAGACGATCCGCGGTTTTTTCGCCCAGCAAAAAATATGCTACGGTTATGGATGTTTAACGTTAGGTACAATTTTCGTGTACGGACGTGTTTGAGCTCATATTTCTCTTCCAGTTTGTGCGTGTTAGGTTACATTATATACGTTGTATTATATATGAAGGAAGGTGGAGCAGTGAAATCGTATGTAAAGATGCCTAAGTGCGATGTGGAAGCGTTTGAATGAAAATTCATGCACATTGCCAGGCTTGATGTTAAGAAAGAAACGTCCATTACAATTGTCAAACTCTGCAAAACATGTGCGGCGACTATCACTTTGTTAGTAGAAATTTAATATCGAGAGTGATCTACATTTCATCGAATGTTCGAAAATTTCGTTTCCAAAAATGCATGTTTGTAAATCCAATGTTTATTTAAATGAAAATAATTTACATGTTTAATTATGAACCAATTTCCAATATAAAATTAGAGTGAGCTATTGAACTGGTGTACCATATTGGCGCTGTTACAGATTTCGATCATTCTGCAAGTGCTCAAATTTAGAAAAATATGAAATGAAATGTGAAAAAAAATGAAAATGAAACCAATTTCACTGTCACTATTGGAAAGTATTTATTTTTTTTGGGATGTCATCTATTAACTGGAAATAAACATTTTATTTTTAAAAGAAGAAAACCAAAAAATGCCATTTTCAAATTATCAGCATCAACAGATAAAGTTTATTAATTAAGGCTATCTTACAGAACAGATTACAATAAACCACGATCGGAGTACTACATTGACGTTGTAACAAACATTTAACATTTTGCCAAAACTTGGTTTTAGGAAAATACAACAAAAAGTTAATTTCTCGGCCAGAATTGAAGTGTATATAATATTTAAGAGGTACCATCTCTTATAAAGCCCTTAACACTTTAATAAACAACATAGGCAAAAAGTCAATAGATTTACTGCAGTTAATAATTTTGCCTATATGGCAACCAAATGAACTTAATAATATGACACACTTTAGGTATTTTGAAAAAATTCCTTTTTTGGAATTTAGAATCAACTTTCAATATATAATGCAGAAATAAAAAAAATATTTTGATGCAAGGAAAAAAATTATCTGTCTTTAAGCATTCGACTTAAAATGATAAATGCAATTAGCATTTCACAGTTTAGTAATTTAGTCTGCAATATAGTGCTGATGAACGAAGTGCTTTTATTTTATAAAAAATTACCCCAGCAAATTTCTTTTTCTGGTAGGTGGTCGTCACTCGCGTCATACAATAAATCTTGTTTGATGTAAGCTTTATCGGTATTTAACATAGGTTAGTTAAATTCAATATAGTTTAAATTTATCCGTTAGTGTGATCAAATAAACTTAAGGAGGAAAATTTTTTACTTTACTTTGAATTTCTTTCATAAGTCAAATTCCATGTTTCATTAAATTTTATTACAAATGTGTTGTTAAAAAAACATTATTTTTTTCAATACTTTTAATATCTATATGGAAATTACAAAAATAATCTGGCGTATGTTTTGTTGATTACGTTTCCACTGAATATCTATATTAGCATATATTATTTAAAAAAGTCCACTTTTTGCGTCTAACTATTTCTTAATCAAAGTTCAATTCGAAGTTCTATCGACGATGCCTTTCGACTACTAATTCAGTGAATAAGTAAATAATAATTTATTCTAAATATTTCGAAAATAGTAGACCTTCACATTTCATGTATTTAAGTACACACGTGTATATATGCACACACACACACGAATGTATATATACATATATATATATATATATATATATATATATATATTATAATTTTGGAAGTTAGTGTGGTTCGGTATAAGTGGAAATTTTACTGTTTTTTGTTATGTCATATACTTTACTTCTAGGTTATAGTTACTTTCTTATTTATAAATTTATATCGTTCTTTTAAATAAATATGATGCACGTTTTTTAACACTTCTATGTATATAAAGGACTAAAATGAAGAAATTTATATACAAATATCGATATTCAATTCACTTTTTTCTCAACTGAACTGTACATAAGCAAAACTAAATCAGAGAATTATAAAATATTCAAAATAGTATTATAGTATGTATGATATTAGTAGTATGATAAGCTCGTAGCATGTGAACTGCAAAAGTAAAGATCACAAAAGGCTTTGAAATTCTATTGAAATATTGAAATATTCTGCAAACCCAGACTCGTTCGCAAAAACCAACAATTGTCGGAGTTATACACTTCCGAAGGACCGACCCTCTTAATCCTCTCGAATCTTCATTCAAATACTATCCCGACCTACATACACATATATGCACATATTCACACAGCTTATGTAGATTTATACTTTATAAAATTAATATTCCTTTCGACCACAAAATGACCAGCATTATATATGTTATGTTGGTGTATGTATTTTGTTAACAATAAAAATTAGAAGAACATTTATGTTCTACGTGATCGACGTATTTGTCATTGATAGTCCATCACTTAAAAATATTAGTAGGTTATGAGAGCGAGAAAAGAATTTAGAAATTATATGAAATACCTTTTTAAAAACATATCATGAAAGCTACTGTAATTATTAGATTATGAAATGATATTCAATTCTTAATAATGAGTCTTCTAATAGATGTTTGTCTACATTCATATTAAGCATCAAAAGTGTAATTTAATATGAAATTTACATAATTTAAAATAAAGATAACGTATACATATTTTTGTTTAAATCCTTTTGAAACATCGATACAATCATACGATATGTTTACAAATTTGAATGGTGAGTAAATTGTTTCTAATCTAATTATATATGGGATTTCTTAGTCAATAGTCTTACTGAACAGAAGCCCTTAGTTTTGAACAGAAGCCCTTAGTTTTGAACTTTTTTACTGAACAGAAGCCCTTAGTTTTGTTTACAAATTTGAATGGTGAGTAAATTGTTTCTAATCTAATTCTATATGGGATTTCTTAACCTATAGTCTTACTGAACAGAAGCCCTTAGTTTTCTATCAGCAATATCGCTTGTTTATTATTTAATCGTGTTCACTATCGCACTGCGCTCGAATTTTGTGAACTTTTCACTTCAATGCTAACTGCTTGGTTTCGCTAAGTTCGTATAGTCCAAGGGCTGAAGGACTTTTAAGTGGTGTTTGTGCTTTTCTACATGGTTTCTAGTTTGTTTGGTAATAGTTTGTCTAACAGTTTTATTCCTTATCCTTTTAATCTTTCTGGTTGCCATTTTTTCTGATAAACCAATGTGCATCTAAGACTTTCCTTAGGATTTTGTTTTGAAATTGTCTAATCTATCGTATAGAACTTTTGCTTCCACATTGTTTTCAAATTCATATGGTTTGAATTGTAAAAATTTAAATAACAATTATAAAGAAATCTAGATTCGAAGATTTCTTACTACACTCATTTGATAATTACGCACTAAGTTATTATTTATAAAATGCGTAATTGTTATCTTTACGGTGTATTTAAAGTAAGTTTAAACTTTAATTAAAATTGTCAAAATGGTAAGTTAAGATAGTTAGAGATCAACAGTAAAACGTAAGTGAAGACAATTCGGATATTTGATCCAAATTTAACACGCATGAGTGAGTATGTAACAGCAAGAATAAGTTTATAAGGGCATGAACAAGTACGACGTTTTAAATGTTTAAATTGACAAACTACTAATGGTAATTTTTTATATAATAATAATATTATAATGCAAGAAACTACTATTAGTAATTTGTCAATTAATAATATTATGTAATAAGTCCGCCATATGTATCAATTAGATACTAAAGTATCCAACAGAAAAAATTATAAAAAATTAGAATTACGCATTTGATAAATAAGATTTTTTAAAAATTATCTTCAAACAATCAATTTTCTATTTGCAACCGCTATATATGGTAAATTGTATTATATAATGGACAGTAGCTCTATTAGCGAGATAGATGGTCTTACTTATAATTGGACTGACAGCAATATCTACTAAGGTCACTCGGTGCCTCGTGTAGTCTTTATTGGCTTACTTCTCTATAAACGTTTATACGTATTGACAGCCTAATGTTTAAGTTCGGTATAATCCCTCTGTTCTAAATGAAGCTTTCATTAAAACCTATTCCAAAGACAGGGTACTGAAAGCTTTTGGTAGTATTCATGTGCAAATGGACAATTATGAGATTCGCTTAGGTTATATTCTGTTATTATAATATACATAATACTATAAGTACAGAATTTATTTACTTGATTATTTTATATCTGTTGGTTCGTACATTACAAATAAGTAAGGATTTTCAAAAATATATAATGTATTAGATTAAATTTAAAGTAGGTATTAAGCAAGTAAAATTGCAACTTAATAGACTTAAATTATGATAATAAAATATAAGTGAAAACCTACATTGATGGAGATAACTCGGCCTGCCTGCTTCGTTTGTGAGGGGAGCGTAATTAAAATATTTATATTATAACTGGAAAAAAAGAAATTGTTAAGTATGAGTAATTTTGGAGATAAACCATTTTAGCACAGAAATATCTGAAAAATAAATAAAAATCATACTTGCACCAGTTTAAAAAATAATTATTAAAAAAATAGGTATTACGATTTTTGAGTATCGAGTACCTATTTAAACATTATCTAACCGACACAAGATTCTTCTGATATTTTTAGATATTAAAATATAATAATAAACCATTAAAATTTGTTTAAGCCGATAAGCATTTATATATATTAATTAGCTTTTTTCTGGGTACTTTATCATTAAATATTTTTCGTAATTTTTGTGAAAACCAAAAAAATTAAGTGTTATTTACTTATTTTCGTGTACTTTATTATCATATATTTTCACATTTCTTTCGTAAATGTGTCTTAGTTACACAGGTGATATATTTATTTTATTAAATTCGGTTTACCCGTTCAGCAGACATAAATTATTTTTAACATTTTTTTATTAATTTTCTCCAAAAAACAATTAAAAAAGCGGCCAAATTTTCCAGAAAAAATATTTTTGTAATAGTATAAATGAAATTACACAAAATGACCAAGATTATTGCTAAAGTAAATCCATCCTTCTTTTCGAACTACGCCCTTTTCGTAGTAAATTAAAAATTAGGATGAAGCTTATTACCACATTCCAGAACCGACAGTAGAAGAAACCTTGTTTTGTTAATAAAAGCCAATTGGCAAGCAGCCTAAATTGTACTATTATTAACTACACAGCTATCGTAATTAAAATTTTCCTAATATCAACAAGCTCGAATACTGATACCAGCCTACTCGCCTATAACAACCTTTAGATAAATGTTGGGCGGTTAAATGGTTCCTTGAAAATAAGTCATGATTGAGAGCGTCGAGAGTACGGCGCGTGAGTCATTAGCCGAGACGGTGGAAACAGTTTGATGCGCGGCGCTTACGACTTTGTGGAGCCATCCGAAATGTTCATTAATCCTTTATGATTACTTTCCGATTCGAGGAAAATTGTTTTAGTGTATACTATATATTTTATTATTATTTTCTATACACATATTTATTTTTCATTGTGTTATATAGTGCAATTCAACTGTTAACTTTTCAATCAACTTTAATGCACTAAACGACCTTGAAAATGAAATAAGGAATAGTCCTTAACCGTATCAAGTTGAGAAAGATCTGGTAACCAGTATACAGCAGGTAGCTCCTCCATGAGCCTTCTTCGCCGACTTATCCTCATTTTGTCCGGTCAATACACGCTATTTTTGTTTTATAAATTTGTCCCTCTCTAACGAAATAAATTAACCTGTTCCTCTCTAACGTCTACCTTGATTTGTTTCAACCATGTTGTCTTATGTACACCTTGCTAGACTTTCCACTGATTAGTTCGAGTACTCCAAAGAAGCTAGTTACGAAATCTGGAATCGTTTATGCTGAATCTAATAACCATAACTGCTGTTAACTATGGAAAATTATGTGAAATTAAGATTATTTTAATATCCATTACAATGAAAGTAATAAATCCTCGATCTGACATCGGAAATCACTTTTTTATTCACTTATGCCACATAATTCGGTTAATAATTACTTGACGCTTCTATCTTGTTCGTGTTACCTCTTTTTATGTCTGCATTATAGAAACAAGCAAGCTGAAAGGATTTGCATGAAATAAAATGTAAAATATCTAATTTTTAACTAGAAACACTGCCTACGTATATGGATAAACGTGTAGCTCAATATAGAGAACGAAACGTGAGATAAAAAAGTGTTAGTTCATAGTTAATTCTCGTCTCCTATTTATTAGTTAACTTTTATTTAAATATATTACTTAATGCATAAAATTATTATTAAAATCAAAATAAATTTAATCTATATAAAAAACACCATAAATAAAAATGATGTGCCAGGAATGACGATGATGTGGCATTTCGAGGTTACTATCTACACCTATATATAGAAACAACAGATTAAGAATAAAGTAAACTAGACCAATTTATTTTATTTTTAAATACGATATTGAGAAATTTACAGGGTTTGTAACTGTTGTTGTTTTTACAAAGACATACATGCTTTGTTTTCTTAAATTTTCAACTTATTAAAAATAATACACATAGAGTTGCTGATTTTGCACTCACGTTTGCTAATTTCCAACGATTAAGAAAATATTATACACAACGACATAAATAATAGACAAATTTGATACTAAAGGAATATAATAGAAGAATACTCGAATTACAGTTACACTTGCATACTAAAGAATCAAAGATGTTACCTCAAGTACCATTGAAAAGTGACCTCGAATACCCTAAAATGATAGATTTAATAAATCAATAAGAACATATAATAATAATAATGAAAATTGCGACATAAAGTAAATTAATCTGTTGTTAGTTTTCTTTTAAAGTTGTGGATAAACTAGAATTGTATTTAACGCTATTGAGGTGGTGGAAGGGGTGACCACCAACGTGGTGTTAAAAGGAAGGACAGTGGGTTAAATGACATTGTCATGTAACATTTTTATCTCTCTTTTATATTTAAAAAGAGTCGATTGTTATCACTTTCCTGTGACATTAATCGTTTGTTAGATTTTAAAATACTGAGCTGATTTGAATACTGTCAGTATACAATTTCTCCTGAACAATAAATTACTCAAATTGATAATAATAAACATTTTACGTGTTCTATATCTTATAAGTATTATTACTACTTAAATATTTAAAAATATAGAGGAGGCCATAAAAACGAAAAATTAGCAATACACAATTTTGTGCGATGTTTCATTTTAACATCTTGAAACTATTCTTTGATTGCTTACTTATGAGTGTATTAGATGCGGATTTGTTCATTTGATTTCTTGTCATGTCATCGCATGCCACATCTGATGTCTACTCTTTTTTTAATTTAGTTTTGTACATCATCATATATATTAATACGCTAAGGTTAAGATGTTACTCTCCCTTTTTAGAAAAAACCTCACAACTAATCCACATAAATTATATATCATTTTATAGATAATTGCTTGCTCTACCGGCATCCACAACTAAAAAAATTATTATTGCTATTGTTTTTGCAAATTAATTAATTATTAAAATTATATACACAAAACAGCAATGCCATCTAACAGCTCAACGTGAATATGATTGACGGTCGGTAAAATTTTTGTTTAATTTCAAATCCACTCACGTATAAATAAAGTAGCGCTTTAGCTCAATGCTTTTGATACTTGCGCCTCTATATGTCAATTTTAGTAAAATATTTGTTTGATCTGTCATCTGAGCTTCATAATGGAATAAATAATGCGAAGACTTTGCACGGGTCACGCTAGTATTAAATTAATATTAACGTGAATCACTTATTCAATCATAAATATTAATATCCTCTAAAAAATAGATTAGTTTATTGTTTTACTTAATGTATGCTAGATAAGAAACTCTACCTCTTCTGTAAAAATCTTCATCTCATAAAAAACATGGTGGGTTCAGAAAAACGTTCTCAATTTAAGAACAATCTAACTTGGTTATAGGCTAAGGGAAAAACAAAGGTACCGGCGTATTTCGCAATATGCATTGGTAAATTTGAGCGTACGAAAGATAGGTGAACGCTACAAGATTTTTTTATTCGTACGTGTTCCAGGCAGGTGAAATAAATTATTCCCTATCTCGCGTAACAACCATTAGCATAAAACGCTGTTAAACTCAAGATCGATGTGTAATATTTTAATTATTTTAAAAAAATCATATCATATGTGAAGAAAATGAAAAACCAACTATTTATATTATAAAATTTGAAGGGAATAAATTATGATAGTGATTATAAACTTTTTGGTGCAGATCTCTTTCAATCATCGCCACTCCGCTCTTTTTTGGGCTATCCGAATCTAGTTTGTACACACCACTATTTTAATAATATCTTTTCATTGAATTTTCGACCGCTAAACTTGTTTCTTGTACTCTTAGGGTCTTTCAAGAAAGATCAGAGAAATGTTCATCATAAGTTAGACTTTTGAACGACGTGAACAGCCCACTTCCACTTAAGTTTCGTTACTCTCTTGACAATATCAGCAACTTTGCTTTGTCTTCGAGATCACTTATTTGTCTTGCTACCCTTTAGGGAGATCCTTTCCAGTTTACTTTCCATCGCCTTTTAACAATAAGCTATTGTGTGGTTTTATTTATTTTCAGCTCCATAGGTGAAAATATATACTTTTAAGTGGCCCTTGATATTAATTTTGAGGGTGAACTCAAGTTTTGAGAAGGGTGCCCAAATTAGTTTAATAGGACCTAGTCATTCAAGGGTATATTATTATCATGCTATTACCAGTACTAATAGTTATTTTCCATCATGTCAATATATTGCTTCATTTATCTTTCACAGGTATGAGAAAAATATTGCAAATTTCTTGAATTCTATTGATACTCTGCACAAGTACCAGGTAATTCACCTTTTACCTCCAGTATTCTCAAAAAATATTATATATTACTATATTTTTACGAAAGCGTAATGTGCGGGTCAATAAACTTTATCAGAATGCTAAATTTTAATTTCCTACCCCAAATTTTTTTCGAAAAATAACAAACATGGTGAACATATGGACGGACACAAGGGTCCTTTTTCCATTACAAGGTACGTAACATTAAAAACAAATATGTATATTAACAAAAATATAATTTTAAAGGAAAATTAAGAAAACAACAGTGAATACAAATTAAAGAAGTCTTTCTTTTCAGACGGTGCTTAAATAAGTGGATTTCTTATAAGTTGGACAAATAGGAAACAATTTGCTTCAAAAGTTCAAGAGCAAAATATGTAATAAAGATAATATAAGGAAGGGTACGTAGAAGGAAATACAATTTTCAGACTTAAAGAATGTTCAAAACCAAGACTGAAGCCATGTGCAATATGATTACCTTACATTTACTTTTGTTGTAAATAATTACACTCAACGTAGATTCTGTATATTTAATGTAGTACAATAAACTCTCTTATCCATTATAACGTTATATATGATACAAAAAACTGTAGAACATACGTTGTTTATTTATAGCTACACCGATTTTTTGCATAGAAAGGATCCTGGCGAATAGTATAGAGTTAATCAGGTACATATGTAAATATCAATGGATAAGAATGAAAATGTAGATATAAAAACACATCATCAACACATTAGTTACTTTGTTAGGTATGGATTAAAAATAATATGTAACAATAAAATCACAGAGTACCAGTGTAAAAGGAATGATGTCAACATTGCATTGCAGCTTACGGAATATTAAATAATGGTTCTCCATATTTTTTGACTTGTAACCGATATTTTTGTACAGGCCTGTAATTATCAATTAAGATTTTCGTACAGAAAAACTACTCATTAGATATGCTATTAATAAAAAAAGGATTTGTTTTTCAAGTAATGGGTATTACAAACCAAGTTGTTTTGTCGATTAAAAATTTATTAAGAATAAATATTATTGTTTGTATGGAAATGCCAAAATTTCAAAGAAATATTTTTTATATATTTACGAAGCAGTTATTGTAAGTTACTTTTTAAGTAAAAACTCTTTCAGTACCTTTTGTGTTTCAGATAAGTCACAAACGTCAGCGATATTATAATAAATGAGCATTTTTTAGTGTGAAAAATCAATATTGTAAAAGTATTGCGGATTTCATATAAGCTGTCCCATTAGTCATGGATCAACCTAACAGAGGCGATAGGCCATGTCATGGCTGGGTTGCTGACAAAGTTTTACCTTAGTAAAAATACCCTAGTTTTCCAGCTATGGACGTTACTTAAATGGGCGATCTTTTGAATATCACAGAGTACGAGTGTAAAAAGGATTGATGTTGACATTGCATAAACTTACGGATTACTAAATAATGTATATATTTTTCAACTCTAATATTTTTTCAATTGTAACCCAGATTTGTACACATGTCCATAATTCTCAATTACGATTTCAATACACAAAAATTACTCACTAGATACTAGCTTAGTATTATTTAAACAAATAATTTTAGTATTTCCAAAAAAAATTGTTTTTCGAGTAATTGGTATCTTAGACCCAAAATTATTTTTCGATTAAAAATCAATTAAGAATAAAGATTATTTTTCGCATGGTCTTGGATTTTTCATTGGTCATGGACTCTGATGTAAAAAGTGAGCTTATTTTCACCAGGATCTTTTTTCTCAATAAAACTAAACCATATTTCCTTTTATCTAAGCTCGCACTGTCGACAGTAATAATACAGTAAAGTCATTATCCCTTAATTAAACAAGTAAAACAGTGACCGCTAAATTTTAAAGTTAATCCTGTTGGCGCCAACACAACCTCCCGTTCCATTAATTGCGCTCTAAATACTTTGTAACAAAACCACGCCATGATTACTTTAACTCGTAGAACCTTAACGAACGAGTTAACCGACAAGGCTCCATTAGTGGCGTTGCCCGCCGAACATCCGGTGTCAGATTACTCGCTTGTGGGAAAACTTTCGCGTTCGGTCAGTATGTTCTGACCGCTGTTCATTCTTTGATGTCTTAATTTTCGATTGAGTTAATTAAGACAAAATGTACGGCAAATCGTTTGTTATATACAAATTGATTATCACAATGTTTAAATACACTATTTTTCATTTTGTTTCTCATTACCTTACGGTATAAAACAACTAATAGATATTCTTTAATCTCATATTATAGCATTTCAATTCAACCTTGTCGAGACATAATATAAAAATGGTTAATTTCTCTATTGTAAGTGATTATTCAAAGTTTGATTTTTTTATGTTTTGTTACTCACAAATTATCTAGAAGACGCCGGAATAAAAAAGTAAAATTAAAAATTTTGGAAAACCCTCGACAGATGTGTTCGTTGCAATCGAAAAACGATTAAATTATTTTTTTGAAAACCCCCCGACTAAAAGAAAGTAATAACCTATTAATATAATTAAAAGCCTAAGGAAATTCAAGGAAGATCGCCATTTCTGTTCCCAATATTAATTACATTGTAACAGCATAGCAAAGCTATTTGCGCACCTAAGAGAATTTCAATTAGTTACAAAGTGATAAAACTGTAAAATTTCCAAAAAAATATTTAATCGTTTTTCAATTACGACGACCACGTTTGTCCAGGGTTTTTGAAAAGTTTTAATTTTGTTTTTATTTATACTTTTTCGATTAAAACGTTTACATTTCTCGTGGACTTAATTATATAATAAATAATATTTTTTAATATTAGTATTAATAGCAAAGCTTCTAAAAAAAACGCTAAAGGACAAGTTTATGTGGCTCTTAGTAGAGTATGATCTTTAGACGGCGTTGTAATAATTGATCTAAATGAAAGAGCACTCTTCAACAATCCACATAATGGCATACATTGGAAGAATTAGAGTTTTTGAGAAAAGTGTTATGTAGAGCATACATCGATGAAACAAAAGAAAAGCCACAAAGTAGATAAATCAAAAACATCTATTGCAGCATCCCCTGATGAGTTAACAACATAACATTTGACTAATAACCTTCGCCGTTAAATCGGTTAAACAGTTTTGGAGAAAAATGAGAGCATTCGTTTACAACAAAATGTTGCAGCGACCCCTAGCGAGCTAACACCTATCTAAGAACCATTGCCAATTAGTCCGGAATATTCTGCAGAAAACTGTATCTAAATCGGTCAAACCATTTTGGAGATAAATGGGAATATTCGTTTGCAAAAAGTAGTCCCAAATATTTTGTAGAAAACCGTGTCTAAATCGGTCAAACCATTTTAGATAAAAATAGAAAATTCGTTTGGAACAAAATGTCTATTGCGGTGCCCTCTGGTATAATTGACATAACATCTATTTAAGAACCATCGCCGATTAGTCCCAAATATTTTACAGAAAACCGTATCTAAATCGGTCAAACCATTTTGGAGATAAATGGGAATATTCGTTTGCCACAAATAATCCTAAATATTTTGTAGAAAACCGTGTCTAAATTGGTCAAACTATTTTAGATATAAATGGAAAATTCATTTGCAACAAAACGTCTATTCCGGGGCGCTTTGGTAAATAATTACCATAACATCTATCTAAGAACCATCGCCGATTAGTCCCAAATATTTTGCATAAACCTTATCTAAATGATCAAAATCATTTTGGAGATAAATGGGAACATTCGTTTGCAACAAAATGTTTATTGCAGCGTCTTCTGGCGAGTACTCACCGTAATAACTATCTAAGAACCATTGCCAATGAGTCACAAAAATTTTACAGAAAACCGTATCTAAATCGGTCAAACTATTTTGGAGATCTCGTAAATGGGAACATCGGATTGCACGCACAAATAATCTCTCACCCTAAACGCATATACCTCCTCCGTTCCATTGTGAATACAAATAAAATTGATTAAAATGGAAATAAAAATTAAATAAGGTTATAAAATTTCTTCATCCAGTTTTTAAACTGAATTCCAATTTGAAAATTTCCGTTACTTATAAAATCCATGTATCTAAATGCAGGTGATATTTACGACTGGATAATGTAAATAATTTTTGTCCGTAAATAGGGTAGAAAAATTTACAAGAAGTATTGCACTTTGTTGTTAGTATTTCTTAGCCATTTTAATACCTTTGAACGGCGTAAAGAACATAAGTTCAAGAAAGATAAATTGATCTGTCTTTTGCCCTCCGATATCTATCATGAAAGCGAGCATTGCAGTTAAAGACAGGAGTTATGATGAGACTTCCTTGTATATCTGTCCGTAAGTCACTATTGTTTATCTTAGCAATTATATACCATTGCTATATTTTTGCAGATTCTCAGGAACTACTTGAAATTGAACGGCTTACATATAGAATTTTCTTTTTCACATATATTTCATGTGAAAGAATATTCGAAAAAAATGTCTTTTTATGTTAAACGGGGTTCGAAATAGGGTTAAATTTTTAACATGGGTTAACAAGGTTAAGCGGGATATAAAAAGAAAGTACTATCTCCTAATTGTAAGCTACATGCGCTTTGACGTGTGATGAAAAATATGGGGAAAACCATAATACCCCCTTACTTCCGAATTTAATCATTACGTTAATTTATTAACGCAAGTTTACCATATTTTTATTTAATTTTCTATTGAATTGTTTTTATAAAATTCTATTCTGCTTTTCTCTTCAATATTTGGCGCGATTTAAGAACGTGGAGGCACGGGGCATACTACCAAATATTTTTGAAATATTTGTCCCACGAAGGCCCATAGGAGAAAACAATATCATAATATTATTCGCAAATTGAATCAATGTATAGTTACTTCAAACAAAAACCAATTATTCCAAGTATTGAGGTAAATTAGCTAATTCTTCTTGTAGTTTCACTACAATCGGTCTTAAACTGCAAGAATTATTATGTATTGTATAACATTAGAATTATATGTTATCTAAGGGCGGACAGATCGTGTAACGAAATAATAAGGTATAGGAAACTTGCTATTCGGCTATGGAATCAACGGGTACGGTACACAAAATATTGGAGAGTGCAATTTTATTTTTTTGTTTTTATTTTAACCAAAATTTCCTAGCACTGCATTACCTGAGATCGTCTCTTTTCATAAACAATTAAATTACTTAAATCTGAGTCAGAACCAAAGCATTATCGTTAGTGAAAAATGAATAATTGGTACAAATTATTATTATTAAAATAAAAACAATAGCAATCGTGTGTAATTTTTCATGTTCTCTTTTTTTTAAGTTACAACAATTTTAAAATTATGCAGTTTGTATAAAAGGCTCAATACCCAAAGGTTGAGGGCACATCACTTATGACTAGCCCGAATTTGACTTATATTTTTATGTATCTATGAGTCAATACAATGTTACTTTATTTCCGCAAGTTAGATGTGAAATCGAATAGTTTTAATTATTATTATATGCAGTGCAAACAAAATTTGAATTCAGTGACATATCTTCATAATTTGAACAGGACAGACCTTCATACTTATTTATCCTACTCTGTTACGTTGCAGCAACGTAAAGTTTTATACATGAAAAGATTATTTTAAAATGAATCGTTTCTCTATCCTTCTACTTCACGTACGTTCCTATTTTTTTATTGTTTATATTATTGTTTTTAATACGTCGTGAAATATACTGTTTTATGAAGAGCCAGATTTTGTCCCAAATTATGTTCGTTTGCTAAATTTCTCCGCGTTTGCGATTTTATGAAAAAAATACATTTTCAGTTTTTTGGACGCGTACGGCCCTGTGTAATTAATAGCATTTATTTGAAATAAATTATATTCGATTAGATTGCTTATCGAAAATCTATTAGAGAGTTCAATGAACGTGTTTATCAAAATCAATACGTTTTAAGATGCTTAAAACTGCATAACATTTTGTGGTTCATACCTCCTGGAGTATATAGAATATTAATATGTGAACAAATTTAAGTAGCTCTTGTTAATTTACGTCATGGCCATTTATTAGAGCCAGTCGGGAGAGATATTATGATATCAATATACTGACCTTTTTAACAGTAATACAGAAGACCGATGGTTGTATGTGGTGAATAGGTGGCCGACAATTGCCAACTTCTATGAGAAAAGGCTAGTGGCGCACCTTTCAAAGACTCAACTTTAAGAACTATCGTCACGATAAAATTTCTTCCATCACCATCAGCGCATGTTCAGTCTTGATTTTGTCTTTTACTGGTTATCGTGTTTTCATTAGTAACGTTTATATTGTTGAGTGTCCACCAGAGTCGTCTCGATTCTTTGTAATGCCCTACTTTTGCTGGACGTGTACGTCAAAGTATTAAATACCTTGAGTTTTCCAATTATTGTCGGTTTGTTTTATTCAATTATTGTCGGCCGTCTACGTTGAGAATTTTTTAATTGTTATTAACTTATTCAGTTAAAAAAATAAAAATGAAAAGGCAATAAAAGTTAAAAAGAAGGTAGGTTTTTTCATAGTACGTTATTAAAGTTTGTAATTTAATTTTTTTCTTTATTTCTCAGCTTACAAGAACAAATACAGGTAGATAAAGTGATAGAATACAATTAGATGTAACAAACGTGTTCAAAAATTACTCATTATTTTATTCCAAGTAACTAAACCATCTCAGACTACTCTTTTAAACGTCAATCAAGTCTTTTTATAAATCAAAATCATCAGCAAAAAATAAAAATAAGAAGTCAATTAAAGTTACAAAGGAGGTAGGCTTTTTCAAAGTAATTTGACGTAATTAAATTTTGCTATTTAATTTTTCTCCTTATTTCTGAGCTTATAAGAACAAATATACAGACGGATAAAATGATGTAATATAATGGAATGTAATAAACTTCTTCGAATTTTACTTAGTATTTCATTCCAAGTAACTAAGTCATCTCAGACTACTCTTTTAAACGTCAATAAAGTTTCTTTTTAATTCAAAATCATCAGCTAAAAGTAAAATAAAAAAGCACTTAAAGTTAGTTTTTTAATAGTAATGTGACGTAATGAAATTTTGGGATTTAATTTTTTACTTAATTCTTTTTCTTACAAGAGCAAATGTATAGGTAGATCAAGAGATATAATAAAATTTAATGTAATAAACTTCTTCGAAAGTCACTCATTATTTCGTTCCAAGTAACTAAACTATCTCAGACAACTATTTTAAACGTTAATAAGGTTTCTTTTTAATTCAAAATTATCAGGTCATTTTTATCAGGTGCATTTCTGAAAATATCTGATTTTCACTAAATTTATCTACCATGTGTAATATTTATATTCAACAGAAACTCATTACTAAATGTATTTGCCAATATCAGCAGTTTATTAGACACGGCAATATTTTTATTCTTCAAAATATTGTATTACAATAATTTAGTAATAAATACTTTTTAATTTCTGCTAACTCAAATTAGATATATGCGTAATAAAATAAGTACCTTCCAATACATTTTACTGTATATATTGTACGACTTAGTAAATAGAAAAAAAATTATTTATACCCTATTTACAAACACAAAAGACGACTATAGTTTCAGGAAAGTGAAGTAATATTTCTACAATGAATATTAAATACTCACGTTACATAACAAATACACAAATGTTCCCAACACGCAGGCAAGGGAATGGATTAAGTCCACACAAAGGGATCGGTGCGTACGTATTCTCTTTGTATTAATCCAGTTAATAATTGAATTCATATTACAGTTTATACAGCGGCGGACCAACATACGGTACTTAGGCGAAGCGCCGAGTGATCAAAGTATTTTCCGCCCGCCCAGCTACGAAGCTTACATCAACACTCCGATTGTTCCCTATAGAACAATGTGTTTATTTTCTGTCCATGGTAAGGCGATTACCCATAATTTTTCACACAGCGCTGTTAACATAACCCTTTTATCTACAAAACATTATATTCTATTCATTGTAAAACACAGTACATGGATTAAATCTATTGTAATGCAAGCGAGATTTGAAAAATTAAATTTAAATTACGTTCAGGAAAGAAAAGCATTTTACCTGTTTTGCGTTTTACCTGTTTTGTAGGTTATTACTACTTTTATTATCGTCAATCTGTACGTAACCTAATGTCATCTATATTTATAGAACAAAACTATGGTATCAAGTAATAGGTGTATATGATTATATAAATCCTAAGTGTGGCCTGGCTCTAAAAAAAATCGGTTTCGACTTACACGGTCGCCTACATAAAATGAAAAATATATTTGAAATGGCATATTGATTTATCATATATTTATTAGTAGTTTAAATACGGACCAAAGATTTAATTTATGTATTGTGGACCGTATAAAAAAGAGACTCATTCTTTCGATTGCTGAATTATGAGGGTATTATGGTGGAACTCTTCTCTGGATTGCCTAACTACTCAACTTGAACTGGAACGAGAATGCTGCTCTACGCTAAACATGAACACGAATACAGGTGAATTTGTATGGTATATTATTCAATTCCTTTGCCCGTTCGCCCGATTATTGGGTTTGTTACAGCGGCCTTCGGCGTCAGAAATACCTTAAGTGTCGGGAGAAATAGTCGTCCGTAACACTATGTAAATAAGTATGCCAGGCACTTCAGAATTTTTAATTACAATTTTTTGAAAATGTAATGAAAAATTCTGTAATGTTAGATTCTGGTACATTGATGGCAAAATGGTCAAGCTTCGATTGTTATTTCAACCTGACTAATATATGTTATGCACTGGAAGTAATATAATATTCATCCGTCTTTCAGTTATTTTTTTTCTTCTTTGAATGTCGTTCACTTGGTAATGATAGATTGTTAAGTATAAACAGAACTCATATCAAAACTGTTACAAATACCTTTAAGGTATAAAATATCTCAGTTATATGATTGACAACTATTAACATTATTTTGGACCGTATAAATACAATATTTTGTCCCATATATCTTTCACAGGAATAAAAATATCGTGAACATCTCAAAAACCATGATATACAGAACCATTGCCTCAGTTTTCCGGTAAATTTTTAATAAATTTTTAGGGCGCTATTTTTTTCACAATTCTGACTGACACTCTCGGTGATAAATTAGGTTCCCTACTTTTGTGGACATTTTAAATAATATATCTAGAAATGTTTTACATGTCTTATAACTTTTTATTTCAAGTAACATTCAATACGATACACTTTACTGGCTGTCTCTAAAATTCTCAATAAAAAGTATTTGAGTGTTAACAAATGAGACATATTTTAGTTAATATCGATCAAGTATTTTCTGAAAATAAATTGTGTGCGACAAGTCAATAGACGGTTGGACATATGCACAATTATAAGGATACCCTATTTTCTTTTCCTTAAAAATAAAATACTTACAGAACCAGCGTGATATCTGTCTAGTATATTTGGCAACTTGCTCGTCATAAACGTCATTAAAATTGATAAAATACGGATTACAAGTGCCCAAAAACACATAAAGTGACATGTCCAACTGACATATTTCCATGCTATTTTAGACGACAATAGACTCAAAATCAAAACATAAAATAAAAAACAATCTGTTTCAGGAATGCAATTTCATGAACATTGGATTCCTAAAATAGAATATTTTTTACTCAAATTATAGAAAATAAGGTCAAAATTACATTAAATTGTTCATATTAGTCTTTAACTCAGTATTTTGAAAATTTTACTTTTTTTTTCATGCCTTTTGATCGTAATATATTCATATCTTCTGAAAACTGAAAAACAAAGCGATGCTCTCTTTAGGGTTTATTACTCCAAAAGAAAAAACGAAACCCTTGTAATAACTCGAGTGTCTGTCTATCTGTCTGTCACAGCCATTTTTCTTAATGTGAAACCCTCGTAGTGAGAGTTTGACTCTTGCTTTACAATTGTTTTTTAAGTATACTTCCACACTTCATTTCTGGCCAAGCCCATTTCGTTAATGTATATCCGAGTGGGAAATTTCACTGCTCGATTTAAAATACACGTAGTGCCATCTATTAAGGTACGTTATACATTTGTGTAATTACTATGCGCCCAATAGTTAGACCATTCTTTATTGTTGTTTCACAAATGCAATGTATGTTTTGGAAATTTTTAATTTTCATATTTTCTGACTGAGGAAACCAATTGCAATAAACTCAACACCAAATATTACATCATATTAATTTTTTTGTCTCTTTTAAAGCTTTATCCAAATTTGATTAGTTGACTTTACTTGGTGCGTGTACAAACAAACGGATAAACAAACAAGAATTCGGAAAACGATATTTGAATATTTTTTCATTCATCATTCATCCTCAAAAATATATTCGTCGCACATATTCTCAATGTACAGACAAACAAGTTCACAGTCTTATTATAGCTTAGATAAATGTTAAACGTGCTTCTGCTTAAATAATTTATTATTACCAATCTATGCTTGTTTAAATAATCTTGATAAATATTATTTTTACATATTCATGGAACGGAATACTAATTGTGTGAAATTCATTTAAAGTGTGAGTGTCATTGATATTTAGAAATGAAACTCCTTTAATTTACAGTAAGCTTTATTTACTCAAAATCCGTTAAATTGATAACATAACTGATGCGATAGTAATTGTAAAAGAAGGCAAAAGCCGTATTAGAACAAATTTTCATTTTGAAAGCTTTAGGAAAACTTAAGTCAAAGACGTCGTAAAAGTTAATTTGATTTTAGTAGTTTGTGAATGGTTTTTTTATTGTTATTGTTATGACTATTTAAATCTTTATCATGATTCACGAAATTTTGCCTAAATTTTGTGATTGTCTAATAAAAATTTATTGTTTTATATTTGAAATAAGGTGGGGCCAGACTTGATAACAAGATGAGTGAGAAGTAAGTATACGTTACTTGTATTTTTAAAACAAAAATAATAATAAGCAAGAAAAGTAAATTATTCTTTTTAATTTTTAACTGTACCTAAAGATATTCAAACTTTATTTCATTAATTTTGAATAATACTTCTATCATCGTAATATAATTCAACCTGTATCTTCTTTTTGGATGAAATATATGTTAATATAGCTTGGAAGTGTTTCTTTTATTTCCTTGATCTTTTTTTGATCTTCGTAAACGGTGTGTATGTATATAATATTCCCCTGAGACCCAATTTATTAATAGAATTATAACATTCTATATGCTCTGTTCGATTGACTGAAATACTAAGTAAAATATTTCAAAACGGAAATGTTTACGTAATGGACTGGAATTCCCGGCAACACATAAAAATATTTCCCATTTACGATCCATAAATTACTACAAAATGCATTTGTGTCTCATAATTTTTCATAAAGCGTATTTTTTATGACAGAAAATATTTCTTCAAACCATTTCACCCTCTTTCGTTTTTCGCTTTTCCACTTGTAGCGTAAATGTTTTTTATCAAACACTATTAATCTGCAGCAGCTATAAACGTGGCCCCAACGTTATTAAGGTATTTAAAAAAAATAATTTCACATGTATTACGTATTTAGCGACTTTTACATCTATATGTACATATATACAAAATTCATATTCAATGGGAAGGCGGTGATCGTAGTGTGCTTGAGGTACGTAAGACAATACGAAATAACATGAAAATTTAATTATATGAATATCACTTAAAGTAAAAAAATTACCATGTTTGATAAAACCATTCCAGAAGGATGGCAATAATATAAAAAAAAATTAATTAAAAAAATACTTTTAAAATACGTCTTTATAAAATTAAATAAATGGACCAAAATAAAATTCCATCAGAGTTAACAGCGATCAAGTGCATAGACCGACTAAGGAAAAACCGATATCAATAAAGCTAACAAATCACATAATTTTACAAATGTTTGTTAAGATAATAAAAAGGTCGTCGTATGGAATTTATAGATATAGAACCGTTGAGGGTTTATCTGGCGACAAGTTTTTTATTCTGTTAATAAACATCTTAAAATTGCCATTTGTCCTCTTGGTTAATTTTGCTACCACTAGTTAATTTACTTTAACTCCCACTTAAATTAAATTTTTAAATTTCTAGTATATTATAATAAAGCTGGCTTTTAAGAATACTTTTCCGACTTGTATTTATTTTTTTTAGTAATCAACGTGATGATTTCTTGGCGATCCATTTCTAATTGAACGTAGCCTCTTAGACAAATAATCGAAACAAATCAAGCAAGTCCAAACTCGGGGTCGTGTATAGATACACAGTACTTCCCATTAAACTATTTATTAATATTAATTTTTTTATATTGCCCTCTATATCTTTCACGTGCATAAAATAAATTAAGTATAAATAAGCATAATTCCATTTAAAATTAGGAATAATTTATTTTTAAATTTTTCCCTTTATTTGTGCTATAAAATGTTCTAAAATGCTGACTTTCATGATTGAAGGTCGATCGGAATAACCCTATAGGTTTTAATAATAAGTGAGTAAGACAATTATATGAATAAAAAAACCTGCTTTAAATAGCTATATATCTTTTTGTTGCGTGAACCAAAGAACTGAAATTTTTCATCAGCGTAACGCTACTACTTTCAGAATAACTTGATATATCAAAAAAGGCTTTGATTAATAATCAAGGTGATCATATATGGATTGCGTTTATTTTGACTTGGAGGGGCGGAACCCTAAAAATTAATCATTTGTTAGGCTGAAATTTTATTCAACCTTTATATCACGTGTGAATAAAAAAAATATAAATACTTGCAAAAAGTATAAATACTTACATTTAAAATTTAACCACAACCCTATTCGACTACATTTTTGCCTATACAATTAGCACAAGAGATAAACAAATTTATATTTCTCCTTACTACCCATGTGATGATAATCCAGCCTCTATACTTGTTTAGTGCTCATCCAATGTATGAGTATATTTTTCGCATTTACCTACCTGCCGGGGTTGACGAAGTTCACAAAACAAGGAAAAAGGACACAAAAGCCTATGTGTGAGTTGGAAAAATAATATTCCTCTTCTTACGGCTTTGTGTTTCAAAAGCTTTTCCAACAATTGGTATAAATGATTTTGTATAGAATAGAATTTCGATATAATATTTAATATGAATGGTTGATTTATAGTAACTATTATTTCAGTCATTTATATTTTGTCAGTATGTAATGGGAGGAAGGGGATAGGAATTATATATATATATATATATATATATATATATATATATATACATATATATATATATATATATATATATATATACTGTAAACTTTGTCATATTGGAAGTAGTAACAATTTTTTTTTCGTATTTTAACATGTATTGTCTTCATCTGCATTAAAATTAATTATGAATAAATTAGATTTATCATCTTAATGTTATTCAATTTAACATTAACGTTTTATAATGTTGAAATTGTACTAAACAGTAAAAGCAAATTTTCTGATTTTTTATATTTTAAATAATTTTGAGATGTTACATAAATTACAGTCACGTCCAATGAAAATGGAAATTGTTTGTTTCCAAAACAAGGTAAGAGGTAACTAAAATTTTAGGCAGGTCTATAAAAAATATCTCATGATTTACATTTATAAAACTGCAATGGTATAGAAGGAAATTATATCTTGCCATAAAAGTTCCGTTTTCAAAGTTCCATACCCAAATGGGCTGAATAGAATTTTATTATTTTAACATTATCCATCGAGCTCTCTGTGAGAAACGTATACCTCTTAAACGTAATTAATTATTATATGTGGTTGGGTATTTACACTGTAACAATCACGAACTGAAATTTTATTAATTACGATAATTACCTCTGCTTCACTGTGCCTTAATTGTACATATTTAATTGTTGAGTATAGTTAATTTAATAAGAGTAACTTTTAAATTTTATCGTGGGCGATAATATTCGCGTTTTGAACATATTTACACGCATTAACGTCGCTAAGGTAATCTTATGATAGTGAAATAATATAGAATTAACTTCAGTATTTTATTTATTAACACGAAAGAAGTTCACCTCAATAGTTTTCTCTTATTCACTTAATAGTCATCATTGGTACTTATAATTGATATACCTATTCTGTAACCAAGAAGCATTTTGAGCTTATCTAAAAAACATAAAAATGTATTAGTTTGAAGTGGAACTCTTCTTTTCTGAATTAGCTGAATCTCGCGATTTCACTAATATATAGATATTAATTGGAAATTTTGTGGTAAAATATAGTTCTCAAATATACATAAATTTATGAAATATTGCTACTGTTAGAGATTTTTAGAGTCAATGCCACGTAGAAAGTAATACTTATATACAGATGAAGTATCGACCCCTTTCTATGTGACTCTAACTTGCACCCCTTTCTATGCCACTCTAAAATATACTAAGTAAATAGTGATCCAAAGCAAAGATCTTTTGTTGAGGCTCACCCCTTTTTCAAATTTAATTACTGCTTAGAGCATGCGTACATTAGGTCGGGACAGTTTTGTCGCTTGCCGGCTGTCAGCTCTTGTTGTTCACACAAATTCACACGTTGTTATCGTGCTTATACACATTGGATGTCGACCCAGCCTAGCAATTCAAGTAGTTGAATTTTGTACAGCGTTACACAATTTTGTTAGAGAAAAAGATGGTATCAACTTCGAAGATATTTAATGTGTTTCACTTTGCGTCCCAAATTCCATACGAACATTAAAAGCTGACTTTTTCAGAAACCGGCTCTGTTGATTGGCAGATTACAGCTGCACATACATCATGGAAACATAGAAAATGTATTTGTCATTCTTGACAAATAAATACTCTCCTAAATCTTTTGTTTTTTGTTAATTTAAAGGCGATCATTTGTTTCATCTGAGTATAAAATTACGAATTAGAATCTCAGCACAATTACAAAAATATATACTGTCAGGTCTTGCTATCTATTACAGACTCTACGTTAGACCCAAAAAACCATCCCACGCAAAGTAATATCTATTAAATCCAAGCAGAGTACTGGCTTACTAAATCCTATTAAAATATTTAGACACAGATTGAACTTTATTTGACATTCGAGAAAGCACCACATTTAGATAGAAATATACTCAAGCTTTACATTTTACACGGAATATTTTAATAAGTAAAAAATCGTAGATGCAATTAAAAAAACATCAGTATCTTTGTATATTTGGTGTTTTAACATATAAACATTTTAAAACGACGAATCCTTTCAAATAAAGCTACGGTTATCCATACCAACACGTGAAAACTTATATCATTTCTTGGAAATTTAAGAACAAATATATACATATACATATAGCAAAAATAAATGGAAGAAGCTGAATAAAACAACAAGCAATTAGACAAATGCTGACTTCGAAATCAAAAAGTCATCTGAAAGTGATTAATGAGTGGGTGGCTGACGGCTGGTAGCAAATTCGAGGGCCGACCATCAATTGCAAGCCATTAGTTTTAACTAACGAGTCTCTCGGCACATTTAACCCCGGCACCGTTTTACGAATATCCTACGAATGAACATTTCTTCCGGCATTTGTAAAACAAGAGTTCAGTGACAAATAATTTTCAAAGACCTGTTGCTCAGATGTTAGAATTATTTTCTTTTTCACATATGGATATGTGAAAAAGTAGGTACTTCTAACATCTATATATAAATATAATTTTTCTCTTTACTATGTGTGATTCTAAAATACGCTTGTTGATAACGATATAAAATTTATTCTATCGCTCCTTGAACCTGTTTTGGACTAATTAGTTTAATTTTACCTGTACATTAAAAACTGTGAAAGAGGAATGTAATTTATTACAGTAACAGATAAATCTTTAAACAGCCTTTTGCAGAAAACGAGCACCTAAAGCTTTTCTTTACTGTTAAGGAAATTAAAAAAAGGTTTAATATGTTTTCTAAAAATTGGTCTGCAGTTTAAAAGTAACATAAAACTCTCTAAACTTGAAAATATTAAATTCCGCTGGTGATGTAGTGACTGCTGCAAATATAGTGACCCTTTTTGAAGAAAGCTCTACTAAATGTGATTGTTTCGCAACGGTTTAGTGTAAGTCGTTCTATTGTTCAGAGAATTTGGAAAACTTTTCAAGAAAGCGATTCTTTCATGACAAGATCAGGACCGGGAAGAAAATGCACTGAGGAGGCTCTGTTATGTCTTGGGCATCCATAATTTCTGAAGACTGTATAGATTTATTTTTGTTAAAAATTACTCTCCGATTGCACAACGATACAATAAGGAAATCTCAATTCATCATGCACAACCAGCACTAGTCGTTATAACAGCTGCTGTTATCTTAATGGAAGAAAACCTTTGAGCATATCGAGCGAGACAAGTAAGCGCTTACCTGACTGAAGTCGGGATTTGCTGTTTAGATTGGCCAGCGTGAAGTTCCGATCTCAATTCCTTTGAGCATCTATTGGATATTCTAAAACGGCTTGTTAAAGCTGAACAACCAGCCTCACGGGACATTAAAAAAACTGTTATTACGGGAGTTAAAAAAATCATTACCGAATGAGGTAGTATTTCCCAAGAAATTATTAAAAATCTCATTCATGGCATACCACGAAGAACGGAAGAAAGTCACAATCGATACTATTTATCCTTCTTTTCTTTTGTAACCTTTTTTAAATAAAGGCCATCATTACTTAAAAGCCCCCCCCTTTTGGTTTTATTGAAACAATTAATTTGAAAACAATACAAAAGAAGACAAATTATGAAAGTGTAATTGACAAGCCAAAGGTTTTTTACTCCTATTAAATAACATTTATACCATTTCCTTGCATAAAGCCTAATATTCTTACGCTTTTACTTGAACTAATGGAAAAAGTGAACTTTTTTCCAAAGGAGTATATTTAATATCCAATTACAGAAACAGTAAACTGGGCATTCGATTGTATTTGTGTATATGTAAAATTTTGGTTGTATAGACCAGAAATTTTATTCTTGAGACAATATGACACGGGTAACACGGCAATTGCAGTTTATGTAGTTTTTGAATTTCTAATCTTCTAATATATATATATATATATATTATATATATATATATATATATATATATATATATATATAAATATATGTATATATATGTATATATATATACATATATATATATATACATATATATATATACATATACATATGTAGATATATATATTATGTTTTTCAAAGAGATATCACTGTGCGCTCTGTGGATTCAGCAGCAGTAAAACCTGTTGGATGATTTAATTATGCGTTATTAATAGTAATTAAAATATGAAATGTTATCAAATTACACCTACAGTTATAACGGCAACGTTACCATGATCGTCATTATAGTATTGCAAATATAATCATATTCTAACGGCAATACAATTAATTTTTATAATTACCATATTCACCTAAACATTACAGTGCGTTAATTGTACATATTTAATTTCCGCATATCAATTGACTCACTGCCACAAATCCTCATTATCTAAATTTTGTCATGCTTGATAATAATATGAAATTTCGGTACCTTTCTTAATTCTAAATATGACACCTTTTCCATGAATATTCATTCACTATTCACGCTGCCAAACTGAGAAGTTGAACTCTAAGTACTCTAAAAAAATTAAGTTGAGTCCTGATGTCCAGAATACGCCGTCTCGTCACTCACTATCGTCTATGGTGAGTGAACTGACGGCATTCCCTGGTTTTTCCTATGAAAACCTCACCGTTATCATTGTCAACATATAATGCAACATTATATATGCGCCTTTGTGAGCGCATTATCCCTATTCCCATAGCTTTACTTCCACTACATGTTTCGGTAATGCTGCCTGAGCTAGTTTGCATTACGGTAGTCACATCACACATGTTCAAATTTCAGAAACTATTTTTTAAAATTATAAAACGACTTAATTTTGAACATACTTCAAATTTTCAATGTACTAAATAGTATATAATCGATTAAATTAAATCCCTGTTAATGTAATAATTAAACCCTCGATACATAAAATTCAATCAATACTAAAACTTTCTCTATACTGAATCCACAAATGTGCCTATCGAAATTAATTGCCACCCTTAATCAGTCCCAATAGGTCTAAATCACCACACTGCGATTGATTGAAGCTAACTAACAATCCAGAAGGCTCACAACGTACAGTCAAAGTGATCGAGCGTGTCCCATTAGCAGCGTTAGCCAGAGGGTCACGTCTGCCGGAACACTTCAATTTTCACCTGCGGGAAAGTGAGGAAATTCCGACGGCCGAGTAAATGGAAAATAAATGGACAGCTTACCCGTGTCTTGTTTAAAGAGGACAAAATGCCATCTGTATCGAAGTAATTAAAGGCTTGTATTGATAGAAAATATGTGCGTGTTCACAGCTGTATGACTAATGGGCTTTTACATATAAAAGTTTTATGTAAATTGCATGTTAATGAGTTATAAGATTACAGTGAACTAAATGCCTTTATAAGCTACTTTCTAATTGATACTTAAATATCTCGAACAATATTAAACTAACATTTTTTTAAAATAATCTAGCTTGAATGAATTAATTGTGGCTGATCACCCATGTATGACTACAAGTAATAAGTAAGCATTTGTTAAGGTTATGTCGTAATCCATCCACTCACTTCCGTGAAACTGAAGCGCCTATTTCCTGTGGTAAGTACAGCACCTATTCGACAGTCAATAAGGCACGACACTCTGATGTAAGGCTTAAATTCATAGATAAAAAAACCATGACGCATTCCAGTCCCTTCACCAAGATAAAGAATAGAAGCGGCTCATAATTAAACCCTGGACTACTCCCGACTGTTGGTTGTTGTTAAATCTTACATATTTGTGCATATATAAAAAACACATTAAACAATTGCACAAACTAAGTTGAACATATAATGAACATAAATAAAAATAAAACGTTATAAAGTTTATTAGCCGGCCGGAGTTTACATTTTCCAATATTCCACGATTTTGACTCTAAAGTCGCAAATCGAACAGGGCAATAATGCCCATAAGGTCAAATAATGCCTCCAATACCGCATTAAGTATAACGATCTTGTATAACTGGGTAACGCGCATAATGAATTGGACGTGCATAGGGAATATAAAATAATGGGTGTTTTCGTATTCGCGCATTATTGTTCGGTATAAAAAATGATACTAATTCCAATATTGGAGAGATTTCGATGCAAACTGTTAACATTTTGGAGGGCAGGACTTGGCGTAACTCTTTTCTTTTTTGTTGATAGGTACATTAAAACATGTGCAATGTAAAGCGAGAAATATTTGTAAGAATATTTATTTGTATATTATCTGCAACAAAATGTATAAGATACATTATACATAGAATAAATAATTGAATTCGTTTCAAATTGGTACGAACGTTATTATCACGGAAAACCTTAATACAATTGGTGTCACAGATTACTCAGGGTTGCGCTATGACAATTCCAAGTTTCTGAAGTAAGTAATAATAAGTACTTACTAGTACAATAACGCGATCGTAAATTGAAATGTGGTTATTCATAATTACATCCAGATCCCGAGCATTGGAATACTTTTATTTCAATCATTTCAGAAGCGCTACGCTTGGAAAAAAATACGTTCATGCTTTTTATTTTATTAAGATTATTTAAATAACAATTTGAAACTTGAATATATCAGTACATATTTACTTTTATACCAGGACAGACAGTTTAATATTGTAAAGCTTTCCAATAAATCAATATTTATCAATACTATTTAATTTCGTAAAAATCTATAAAATTTCGTTAAAACGTATGACATTTCTGGCAAATAAGTGCTTACATAATACATGAAATATAAAGGTACTGAAAAACTGAATAAAAACAACTGACAAGCAATTAGGCAAACGCTAACATTGAAATCAAAAAGTTAGCTGAAAATTATAAATGAGCGAGCACTTAACTGTCGGTTCGCAGGACATTCGAGGACCGGCCAACAACATCTAGCTATTATACTTTAAAAAATGAGTCTTTCGGCATTCTTAACCCTGGAACCGTTCCACAAACTATTCTATGAATGTACATTTCTTTCAATATTAATAAGACAAGTGTTCAGTGACAAACAAATTTGAAAGACCTGTTGCTAAAAGGGTTATACGTATATTCTTTTTAATTTTCACGCAATTTTTATCTTTACTATATTTTATTCTAAAATATGCTGATGGACAACAATATAAAATATGCTGATAGACAACAATATAAAATATGCTGATAGACAAAAATATAAAATTTATTTTGCTGCTCCTTGAATTTATTTTGAGCTAATTAATCTAACAAATCTAGCCTGTACCATAAGAAATACAGCACAAGGACAGAATTGGAGATGAGATTTAATGTAGGAATATAAGAATTATGTTTTAACACTATACGTCCAACATTTTTTTTATATAGACCAGAAAACAAATAAATATTAATATATGAAGCGGAAAAGTTTTTTTGCTTTTTTGTTTATCCGAATCGATCTTTGGAATCACATGTGCAATATCCAAAAATATTTTTGTTTTAAAATGCTCATACCTTAGAAAAGATTATGTAGTAATGATCGGGGAATATTATATGCTACAGATTATATGAAAGATGTATATCATCACACTATGGTTCATAAAAGTAGACATAAAGTCAATGAAGAAATGTCTGTTTGCTTTTTTGTTGGTACGTGGTCGTCTATGAATACAAATACCTGATTTCACAATTTTCCTTTTCAATTCAACTCACATTTTGAGAAAGTTTATAGAGGCTATATATCGGCACGCTATAACACATAAAATGTAACAAAAGTGATAGTGATAAAATGTAACAGAATTGAGGAACACTGATTAAATGGTGCAAGTTTGAGAAAGACCAGATTATTTATTGCCCCGACGACTGATGTCATTTGGCGAATGTTGGCGAATGTAATAGAAGCACAATAAGTTAGCACTTGGCTCGTGGCGCGTGGCTCACTACCTGATTTAAATCTAATTACATTCAAAATTAAAGTAATCCTGCGTTGGTAATTTGCGGGATACAGTTAATATGTTTATAACATTCTCCTGCGTGTTTCAAGGAACATAACAAATTATCACAAATTTCACTTCAAAATCTTCAGGGTTTAGAATTTACAAAATTAAATTATTTTGATTTATGAATTAAACTGTCGGACACATCCAAAATGTTTTATTTAACTGTTATATAAGGCATTCTTCATATATATATATATATATATATATATATATATATATATATATATATATATATATATCCATTTTTGACATTCTCTTCTAAACTATATCTTCTATCTATTTTATTGTTATCAATATATAATTAGCCAATAAAACGTATCTGCGAGCGCGGTATTAATACTATTACAGATTTATTTACGTCACATATTATCCTAACGCTACCTGAACTTTTTAAATATGATTAATTCATTATTTCCCACATATACAAATTATAGAAACTATTTTTATTTAAATTGTTTAGCTAGTAAGTTTAGAACACTGATAGATTTACAATATACTTTATAATTTACGATATATCCAACTAAATCCATAATAATGTGATAGTAAAACCATCGATGAATAAATGTGATAGTAAAACCATCGATGATGAATGATGATAGTAAAACCATCGATGTTTAAATTAATATCTATTAGAAGTTCCTCTGTCTCAAACCAACAGATGATCTAATCTGAATTAGTTGCCACTCTTAATCCTTCTCAATAGGTCTAAATCAGCGCCCAGCGATTAATTGAAGTGAAGCAATCTCGAAGACACTCAAGCAACAAGTACGAGAAGACACTCAGTGACCGGGCGTGTTCCATTAGCCGCGTCGGCCAAAGTGTATCCGCCGAAAACACTTCAATTTTCACCTGCGGAAAAGTGAGAAAATTCTGACGGCCGAGTAAATAGGAAATATATGGATATCTTATCCGTGTTTTTTTTAATGCGCCACCTGCACCGAAGTAATTAAATACTAGAATTGGTATACAGACTTTTAACTTTGAGTAATAGAAAAATGTGTGCATTTTGAGAGCTGTGTGACTAATAGGCCTTATACATACGAAGCATGTCGAGACAGAGCGCAGCGACAGAAATGGACAATCGATAAGCGAGACAGAATACAGCGCGAAAGCCCACAAATTGGATGGTCGCACTGAATGATGGCGTGCCATGTTTTCGCCGCTCGTAGTTATGATCGATCGATGCGTTACGTTACTCGGAGGGTAGCTATCTCTTACTGCGTGTTGACTTGGTCCCCGAGTTCTGTATTTGGATGTCTTCAGAGAATTTTTTTTGTGTTTTAATGTTATTTAGAATTGTCTTGAATTCTGTTATTTATTTACATACTGGCGCTGGATGTATGTAACCCATTAAGAAAATTGCAAATAGTCCTAAAAAGAAAAGGAAATATGTCAAACAATGACTAGAACAAAATGAGGCGCTAGTGGTACATAAGCAGTGTTTCTTAAAGAAAGTAGAGATTAAAATGGGATACAGTAAACAGCGTGCCCAATATATCCCGATTATATATTTACTGATGTTATCTGATAAGTAATGCTTACAAATTGTTATTACGAGATTGTTCCATTTATTACAATGCTGCTTAGTAAATTCACGGACATTCAAAATGGTTTAATAAGTATTATAATATACATCCTTTATTAAAATTAACCAAAACGAGAGCATATAAAATTACTCTTCATAAAATATGTCTTATTAAAACGCGCATTCGTAGTTAAAGTATGAAAGTACAATGAAGAATTTAATCTTATCATTGACAAATTAATGTCTACAATGTATATTAAGATTTGCTTAATGTCCTCGTCGGTTGTTAATGCAATGAAACTCGAAACCAAAGCACTCCTTTAGCAGCAACAGAGAACGGAATAAAGTATATATATATATATATATATATATATATATATATATATATATATATATATATATACACACACACACATACTTTGTTGTGTTTATTGTGACGGCACAATATTATATTACATTCGCTGATAGATGTATAATTTTTTATGTAAATTCTTCAGATTAACGAAATATTTCATAATGAAAGCAATTATAATGAACAATATACAATATCTACTTCGTAATTAACATGACCTTATAAATTTGGCCACTATATATATGAAAAGTAACAAAATTATATAATATATAATCTTTATTAAAATTAACCAAAACAAGAGCATATAAAATCGCTCTTCATAAAACAGGTCTTATAAAATGCGCATTCGTAGTGAAAGTACGAAAGCACAATGAGAGAATTGAAGAATTTAATCTTATCGTTGACAAATTAACCTCTACAATGTATATTAAGATTTGCTTAATGTCCTCGTCGGTTGTTAATGTAATGAAACTTTAAACAAAAGCACTCATTTAGCGTCTACACAGAATGGAGTAATGGATATATATTTTCTTTGTTATGATTATTGTGACGCCACAATATTATATTACATTTGCTGATAGTGGTAATTTATGTATTTCTGCTATTTAGCAATGTAAAAAAAAGGATGCATGTTGATATAATTTTTTATTTCAATTCTCCATACATATTAAAGAAATATGTTATTATAAAATCAAATATAAGGAATAAGTTTGGTTTTAGACATGAGCTAATAAATTTAGTCACTCTATATATGGAAAGTAACAAAATAAAATGAGAAAATATTAAGTATTGATTAAACGATATATACCGTTAGAACTTAGTTTTACTTTTGGTTTTATTTTTCAACGAATATAAATGGCTCTGGATATTTGAATACATTATACAGTAACTTATTAATAGGTTATACCTATATACTAGTCCAAACTTTAGTAGATTTACCTGTTAGTACTTGTAAGTTGTTTAATGATATATGATATGAACCATACTTAACCCTATCAAAATTCGTAGTTGTAATCTACTTTGGACATAACTGTCCCTAATATATCTGCATAGGCTTTTCCTTTAAAATAGTTCATTCGGGTTTAGATCCTTTATGCTTAACTAATCAATCCTGAACCATTCAATATGTCAATTATTTTGTTCTATATAATCTCAAGATTATATAATTCTCCATGTATAGAAAAAACATATATTTTTTGTTTTTTTTTTAACAAATTAACTGTTAACTATCAATATGGCAGTAGGTTAAAATGTTTAAAAATATCACATTGAAATGTTGATTATAATTTTAGTATCGTCGTTGATGATGTTTTGCAATTATTTGAAGCGAACAGTGAAAATACAAGGATTATAAATTGTTATAACGATAATAACAATTAGTAATTCTCTGGGTATATTTAGAATTTTTGGTGCAGCGATAATTCTAACTAAGCGCAGGCGTCCGTCAAGGATGTGTGTTCCCAAGTGTGTGCTCGTTTTGATAGCTGTAGCTTACAATGAGCAGCTACTCCTTTCCATCCACTATGTCACGTTAATTAAAAAGAGAGTCTTTCCATTATCGCAAATATAAAAGAAAAGAATTTACCATTTTTATTTCTGTAGAAATAGGGGTTGGATAAGGTTGGATTACAGCCTACAAATGTGAGGGTACAATGCGAGTTGTAAATCGACTCGAGCTCTGACTGTAAGTGTTGCTCTTAAGAGTTTTTGAATTCGAGCCGAAGCGTTAGGAGTGTTGGTGTCGGGTGAAGCCTCCATTACGCCATGTGAGATCTTTTCAAATTATTATATTGGTCGAGCAAATACAGGTTTGCGAAATATGTCATTTTGTCTCGGTCACTTTAGCTTCAAAATAAAATTGCCTATATTCAGTTGTCCTGCGTGGTGAATAGTTTTGTTTAAAAATATTATTTTGTAATGGATGAAACTTGTGTATCATTAAAATAACTTGCACAATATTGACTTAACTTTGAAATGTTTTATAAGAAATGAAATGTTTAATGGTTGTCCGTCAAGATTACAAAAGTATTAAATTTGGTAATATATAATAATAAATAAGTATATATAATAATAAGATGAAATATAATAATAAAAAAAGTTTATGTTCAAATATTCGATTGACATAATAGCCATATTATAAGCCAATACTTATGCTGCCAATATATTATTTTATGCTATACTAAGTTCTGTTTTATATGCTTAATTTTTCTTCTGGCGATAAAAAAAAGTAACTCAACATTTGAGAAACAGGAAGGATAAATGAAAAAAATTGATCTAAAATGGGTATCATTTTTAAAAAGAGATTGATTAAATTAATTCTTTTGTTAAGATTTATGAAAAAACACTGTTTCGGTTAAAATGCGATTTTGTAAAAATTAATGTCCCACAAAAATATCTTTCATACTTTCCCGTTTCTCAAATTAGCTCAAGAAATGACAATGATTCATTTAATTCGTTTTCTAAACACCCGCTTTATCAAATTCACAACCTAATATAATAATTATTCCAACAATTTCAATTATAATTTTAATCCATATCTGCTTGCCATAAGGTATAAAATTCGTAAACGACAAATTTCAAAATCTAGAAATAACCGAATCACACTTACAGAACACATTACTTTTTATGGGGTAAATAATGCCTTCATTCTGGGGTGACTGCATATACGTGTTTTTATAAAAGAAAACAGATGCAGTAGATGTAACATGGTGATAATATAAAGAAGCGACTGAAAAAAGAAAGCAAGCCAATATTTTTTAAATATTATTTTTGAAATGATGAATGTATATAATATTACATAACTATTCCATGAACATTGACAAATCATTAGAGTTATACACAATTAAATGAAACTACGTGATGTAGTATTATTTCTACTTTCTTTAATTTCTTTACCACGACCTAGGTTTCGTTGTATTACAACATCTTCAGGTGGGATATTAGCAAAGATTATATCTTTGCTAATAGCTCACCTGAAGATGTTGTAATACAACAAAACCTAGGTCGTGGTTAAAGAAATTAAAGAAAGTAGAAATAATACTACATCACGTAGTTTCATTTAATTGAGAATAATGAATTTCTACAAAATTAACGCCAAATATATTCAATATTAGAGTTATTATTTTGGCAAATAGTTAACCAAATATTCTAATTTTCCTCTAAGCAGCATATATCTACTTCCACTATAATCTCATCAGAATTTTAGACATAAAAACTAGTAGCTAGAGATCAAAATCCTGGTCACCTAAAGTTTTATAATCTTCTTGCATACGATAGTTAAAAATTGCTGTTCTGTGTTGAAATATTTGCAGCTATCTCTTAAATAAAATTTTGTTTTTTGTACAATGAGTGCTTGCTGAAGTAGTCTCTTATGCTTTTTGTATTTTTAAAATTTAAAATAAAAATATATTACAATACCCTAATTACATAATCGTTTATCTGACTAATTAACAAATTTAATAAACAAAATTTTACTTAAAATTCCGCTACAAAGATAAAAATAACGCCCGTCGTGTCTTACGTTTATTTCAATCAATTGAGAAACGCTACATTTGAAAAGAAATGTATTCAAGCTTTATATTTTAGTCAGATTACTAAAAGCAAAATTTTAAACCGTAAGCATAACTATGAAAATATTAGTATTAATTTTTACATCAGGGCAGAAATTTTAATTCACAAACGCTTTCAAATAAAACAATTTTTATCATAACTATTTCATCTCTTTGAAACCTGTAAAATTTCCTTAAAATTTATAACATTTCTTGAAAATAGGTGTATATATTTATCTCATAATCACAAAATGTGAAGATAGTGAAAAGCTGAATAAAAACAACTAGCAAACAATTAGGCAAATGCTAACGACGAAATCAAAAAGTTATCTGTAAGTGATTAATAAGTGAAGGGCTGACGGCTCGCAGCAAATTCGAGGACCGATAATTAATTGCAAGCCATCACTTCAACTAATGAGTCTCTTGGCACTCTCAACCCTGACACACTTCAACAAAATATCATGTGAATGTACATTTATTTCGATGTTTACAAAACAAATGTTCAGTGACAAAAAAATTCAGAATCCTGTTACTAAAACGTTAGAAGTATTTTCTTTTCCCTTTTTATGGATTTAATTTTTCTCTTTATCATGTTTTATTCTAAAATAGGCTTGTTAACAACAAAATAAAATTTATTCTGCCGCTTCTTAAACAATTTTTGGGATAATTAGCTTACGAAATCTAGCCTGTACATTAAAGAATACAGCAGAAGCACATAATTGTAGATACAATTTATTTTAAAATTCTTATTTTATACAAGAAATATTTTTCTGTTTCTCCCATAAATCTTATCTACACGTTCTCATTTAGACTAACAATAAACTGTGTATTGAACCATTCTATAAAATTATTTCAAACCTCTATATATGTGAAAATGTTTGTTGAATAGACCAGCAATTTAATTAACATTAATTTACAAAACGGAAAATTATTCTAAAATATATTGGTTGCCAAGAATATAAAATTTATTCAGCTGCTTTTCACACGTATTTTGGTCTAATTAGCATATCAAATCTAACCTGTTAAATAAGAAATAAAATAGAAAGATGGAACTGAGGAATTGTAGAAACAGAAAAATATTTATAATTACTTCACATTTAGAGAAATAGTAAACTGTGCAAAAAACTATTCTTTAAAACTGTTTTGTCTATATGTGAAAATTGTTTTTGGATTGACCAGAAATGAAATTATTACTAATAAAGCAAGCGGAAAACTTTGTGGCTGTCCGCGTTAATCTCTAGAATTACATATCCGATTTCCAAATTTTTTTGAGTCTTAGAAAGCTCATACCTTGCTGAAAATTATATGGTATACATTGTCACGCTGCGATTTATAGGAGCAGGCAGTAATAAAGGAAAAATGTTTATCGTCTTTTCTGTTGGTTCGCATTTGTTTATGAAAACACACATCTGATTTAAAAAAAATACATAGAGGTTATATGACGGCACGCTGCTATTTATACAGGCAGAGTAGTGATAAAATATAAGAGGTATTGGGAAACACTGCTTAAACGATGCAAGATATAGTGAGGCGGGATTATTTATTGCACCCGACGATCGATGTTTTTTGGCGAACTTATAGGGCGCGTTTAGTGACCGCAGGGGAGAGGGCAGGTGTGTTCAAAATGAGTTAGCATGTTCCACGGCTCACTACTTGATATTAATGGTAATTAAATACGAAATGAAAATAATCTTACGCAGGTAAAATCGCGGGACATATTTAGCATATTTATAAAAGTTTACGACGCATTTCAAAGAAAACAAGGTGAAACAAAAATTTCATTTCGAAATATATATATAAATATATATATATATATATATATATATATATATATATATATATATATATATGTATATATATATATATATATATATATATATACATACACATGCACACATGCATAGAAGTTCTTTTAAAAGCTTAAATAAATATAATTCAGACATTAGATGTTAATAAAAAATTTACACGCGTATTTATAACGGCATTTTTTTAACTGATCGTTATTATAGTATCGCCCTAGATCCGTAACTTCACATTTAATTGTTTGTCTAATTACACTGTAAACGCAATATACTGAATACTTATTTTAATTAAAATCATTTTAGAAATCCTTTTGATTATGCTTATTCATAAACATAATACCTCTTCTGTGAATACTTCTTTACTGTTCATGCTGCCACAATATGGGATAAGTTGGACCATTATATCTGGAATGCGCCGCCGATGCCCACATCCAAAGGTCGTCTTAAAAAAAATTTCTTCCATAACCCCCTGTAGTCCTCTTCCTGCTTTTTTCTCCTAATCTCCTTTTATTCTGTGCATCTATTTTATTTTTATCTTTGTGTATTGCGCAATATAAATATAGTTGCGAGCGCGGTATTCACACTTTTTCCGCTTTATTTTCTCAAAATATTTTCGTAATGCTGCCTATACCCTGCTCAAATATTGAAATTTCAGAAATTAATTTTATTGATATGATTAAACAAATGTTAACTTGCCATTCAACTAATTTTATTGAAATTATTAAACAAGTGAGTTTAGAACACTGATTGGACACTATTGGATTATCGCAATAAGCTTTATAACGTATAATATGTTCAATTAAATCCATGTTAACTTGCTATTCAAACTATCAATACATAAAATTCAATCAATACTAAAATTTCCTCCATCTCGAATCAACAAATGATCCCATCTGAATTAATTATCAACTTTAATCTGTCCCAATAGGTCTAAATCACCGCACTGCGATTGACTGAAGTTAACTAGCAATCCCGAAGACTCAGCGCGCACAGGCAAAGAGATCGAGCGTGTTCCATTAGCCGCGTTAGTCAAAGGGTCACGTCCGCCGGAAACACTTAAATTTTCACCTGCGGGAAAGTGAGGAAATTCTGACTGTCGAGTGAATGGGAAATAAATGGAGAGCTTAACCATGTTTTGTTGAAATAGAACAAAGTGTCACGTGTCGGAGTAATTAAATACTTGAATTGATATACAGACTTATAACTCTGAGTAACAGAAAATGTGTTCACAGCTGTGCAACTAATATACATTTTACGTAGACATCATATTATGATTTCGGACATTACAGTGAGTTAAATACCTTTATAAGCCATTTTCTAATTGATACGTCGGTTACTCTAACCATCTTGAACTTGAAAATGTTTTACAAAAATTAAGTAAAGAACCTTCCTCAACTCGTGAAATAAAGATATACACATTATATACCTAGGTATATTATAGTACGTATTATAATACGAATGATTAGTAATACAAAAATATAATCAAACAGTTATAAATGATAAAATTAAATCAATCCAATGAAAGAAAACTCGTGGCGCCATTCATTACGGTTTGATGAGAGTATTTTATTTTAAAAGATCTCGCTAAATGAGACTCCATTTTTTAAATGGAACGCTGGGAGATAAATTCGTAGTAAGTTAATTTACATAAATATTATGCAATTCTATATCTGACATTACCTTGTATATATAGTGTAATTCGAAATATAGACCAGAGAGGGCGCTCTTTATTATTTTTATAATAAAAATATTTTCTTTTCTTGCCTACTTCAAAAGTAAAATTGGAACCATTATAAGATTATTAAAGTGATTGTTTGTCCATTTGTCTTCGTCATCTATCTCAGAAACTGCTGGATGCAAAAACTTAACATAATTATAAAGCATTTTAACGTGCACATATCTCAATAGCAAAAGCCAAAAATATTTGTACCGAAATTTTTTGAGAGAGAAATTAGACTCGAAACAATTTTTAAAAATCCATTGTAGTGTGTGATATCGTCTTAAAGAGATAAAAAGAGTTTCAAAAATAAAAGGGCCTCAAAAGTATTTTTTCGTAATTTAAATAATATATCCTCACTATCAATGTGCAAAAAAATATAACAACGAAAACTATATCGATGATCCTAAGAGCCACAATTTATGAGATATTCATGATAATGTACCCACTGCTTAATTACATTCGGAATTGTTAAATATTTATTGTGCTGGGGAATTCGTATTAGCAAAGATTTATGATAATTAAAGTAAATATAATCTGAATCGATCTATGGAACCGACGTTTCTATTTTTAATAATATTCTGAAACAAGGGCAATTTTATTTATTTCAATACATAAATTTTTATCTGAAACCGGATTTAAGAAAAAAACTTTTTAATTAAATTCGATAAAAAGAAAATATTAAAATATAGATACTTTACTCCAAAAGTATTGATTTCCACACATAATTTTTTCGGTTCCTACAATGATGCCAACTTTAGGGGCCATTTATTTTTTTTCAAATTTTTTATTTTTAACTAAATAGGTACGATGCAAAAGTCTAAGAAATTTTGAAACTATTTGTATTCTTCAACTGGCAAACTGAAAACACAGAGCTAGAATAGCGAGGGTAATGAGATTCCAGGTCGCAGGCTACAGAGTCTTAAATAACTTAATATGCTTGTGACTAAAATAACAAGAATTTTCTTGAAGTTTTCAGATTTATTCACCTTAATAATTGCTGTGCAGACAGTGAGTACAATATTTTTTTAGCATTATCAGTAGTCGCTTTTAACATTGATTAACTAATAAATAACACGGTAATTTTTTTCTTGTGTCAAAGGAATTAAAGCGAGTACTAAGGCGAGTACTGGTAATACGATTTCAACATTTCAAAAATATTTTATTTTATTTTATTTACGTACTTTAATTTATACAGTTGATACATATGGCGGCCTTACTGCTACAAGAGTAAGTTCTTACAGTTAACCAGAACACCAGCGCAGCCCCGCTCGGCGAGCGATCTGGAATCGAACTCAGGTTGCCGCACTACGCCGCGTTATCAAAGAATGTATGCCATGTGATCAAACCGATATAGCATGGCGACAACACGTAGACAGAGATGGCGTTCCATGAAAGTCGAGCGAGTCAGAGCACTGTGACAGAGATGGACAATCGATAAATGAGACAGAACACACCGCAAAAGCCCACGCGTTACGCACCGCAAATCTACAAATAGACCCGTGTGAGCATCTCCTTGTCGGCCATAGTGGGATTTAGTGCTCCCCGCACGCTGCACTGAATGATAGCGTGCCATGCCTTTGCTGCTCGTGCATCATTGTTGACCGACGCGTTACGTTACGTGGGACGTATCCATCGTTTACTTCGAGTCGACTTTATCCTCGAGTTCTGTTATTTGGTTGTCTTAACAGAAATTGTCTTTTGTGTTAATATTATTTGGAATCGTCTCAATTTCTTTTATTTGGTTATTTTCACCGAAATTATTCTGTTTATTACCATTACGTAGCTGTAGCTGGAAACGCTGGTTAAGCAAGTGCACCTATAGCATTAATAAATAAGCTACTATGTGTATTTTGTTTAATTTCCTTCCATATCATTAGTAAAAAATAATTTAAAATAACGATTTGGTAAGACGTTGGACCCACATTAACCCTAAAAAAGTTACGTTATGAATTGAAAGAAAATATGTTAAACAAAGGCTAGAACAAAATGAAGCTATGGCAGTATAACAGTAGGAGGAAATACTCTTCTCATTTAGCTTACTATATTTTACTATGAATACTAAATATAACAAATTAAAAACCTTATTTTGAGTTTGTAAGAATTCTCATATATTATAATGCTCTTTAGTAAATTAACACATGTTAATTGTTTCAAAATGAGAATAAATATTATAATATAGTTCCTATATAAAATCTAACCAAGAAGTCTTAGTTCGCAATAATGGCAGATAAGATCAATGCTCATAAAATAGGTTTTATCCAAATGCGCATTCGTAGTGAAAGTACGAAAGCACAATGAGAGGATTGAAGAATTTAATCTTGTCGCTGACAAATTAACCTCTACAATGTATATTAAGATTTGCTTAATGTCCTGGTCCGTTGTTAACGTAATGAAACTTTAAACAAAAGCACTCATTTAGCGTCTACATAGAGTGGAGTAATAAACTTTGTCATGTTTATTGTGACGGCACAATGTTAAATTACATTCACTGATAATAATAATTTGTGGATAACTGTTATTTAGCGCTGTGATAAAGCAGTATGCATGTTGACATAATTTTTTATTCAAATTCTTCATACAGGCTAAAGAAATCTGTTACGATGAAAACAAATAAAATTACTATATTTGGTTTCCTTTTATAAAGACTACTTTATTATAAACATATTTACTATTTCTTTAAAAAAAAATTAGTTCTCAATTTATATGAGATAAGAAAATTAACTAAACTGTATATATTTATTTATCTAGTTTAATTTATCTAATTGATACATATGGCGGATTTATTGCTACGAGAGCAATCTTACAGCCAACCATAACACCAGACCGAAACCGAACCTGGCCTCCGCGGTGCTCCGCATCGTCAAAGACCATATGCCTTGTGATTGACCCAACTTGCCACGGCGACGACGATATATAGAAAGTAACGAGAAAATGTTACACATTGATTTAGAGAAATATACTGTTTGAACTTGACTTTACTTTTGATTTTACTTTTCAGAGGCTTGAAATATAAGTGAATGTATAATACAGATACGTATTAACAAGTTATGTCTAAATACTAGTCCAACGTCTAATAGATTCACCTGTTAGCATTTGCTTGTCGTTTAATAACCCATTATGTGAACAGTACCCCATCCTATCAAAATTCGTAGTTGTAATCTACTTTGGACGTAAATGTCACTAACATATCCGCACCGTCTTTTGCTTTGAAATATGTTACTCATATTTAGAGCCTTTTTGTTTAATTAATAAATCCTAAACCACTCAGTACATTTTATTCTGTATAGTTTCAAGGTTGCACAATTTTCCAAGTGTAAGTAATAGATTAATTTCTGGTTTTCGTTTAATAAATTACCGGCTAACTATCTATATATTGTTGTTAAATGTTTTAGACATAACGAAATAACATTTTTATGAACATTTAAGCATCGTCGTTGATGGTATTTTGCAATTATCGCACAATGAAAATAAAAAGATTATAAATTGTCATAACGACCATAAAATTTTTTTATTTTCTGCGCTGATTTCGATTTTTTGACGCCACGAAAATTCTAAATAAGCCCAGACGTCCTTCAACTATGTACATCCCTATGCATGTGCCTGTTCTGATAGGTGTAGCTTACAGTGCTCACCTCCCTCTCTCTTCCACGTTATAGCATTGCGAGCGGCGCGATTCAATCCCATGTAACATAAATTGAAAAAATATTTTTTCAATTATCGTAAATACAGAAAAAAAGGTATTTGAATTTGTGTTTCTGTAGGTATTGAGTTCGGATAGGGTTGAATTATATTCTACGAGTGTGAGAGGACAGTGCGAGTTGTAAATCGACCCGAGTGCTGACTGTAAGTGTTGCTCGTAAGAATTTTTGAATACGAGGACGGAAGCGTTAAGACGGTTGACGTGAAGTTGGTGTGAAGCTTCCATTACGACATACGAGAACTTTTTAATTTATTATTTTCGGCAAGCAAATATGGGTTTACGAAATATGTCACTTTGTCTCGGTCACTTTAATTTCAAAAGGCAACTGATTATTTTCGAACAGGTTTATTTCAAAATAACATTGTTTATCGCGTGGCACACGTTTATAATTAAAGTAACGCTTAATATTATAAAATTTACTTTGAAATGTTACGTATACCAGGGTTCACATTAAAAAAAAAAGTTTAATGCTTTTACGTCAAAACAAAAAAAAAGGATTAAATTATATACTATTGATTAGGTTAGGTTATTATAAGCATTAACAGCTTGACGCACTTTTGACCAAAAAGTAAATAGTTTATTTCTTATATTCAAATATTCTAATGACATAATAGCCACATTATAAACAAAATATTCTATTGCTAATATACTTTTTATATTATACTAAATTTGTAGAGAAAAAATACTTTCAAGGATAACATTTCGGTGATTAATTCATGAAAATTTAATGGTAAAATTAAGCACAGTAAGAATATTTTTCATATTTTCCCGTTTTTTGAATTAGTTCAAGAAATACCGTCGATATTTTTGATTCGTTTTTAAAACACCCACTTCATTAAATTCACAGAAAAATAAAATTGATGATCCAACAATTGCGCTTATAATTATCATATCTCTCTCTTTATCACAAATGTTAACAATTCGTAAGCCACAGAACTAAAAATCCAATAATAATATAATCTCGCTTGCAGACTACATCAGTCTTTATAGAGCAGTCAAAGACCCTCATTATGATGTAACTGTCATTTAATTATAATGTCGAGACAATTATTTCGTTGGCCGGAAGGAAGCGGACTAAAAGTAACAAAGCGAGTGCAACGACTTTGACTAATTACGTCGGACTCGCATCCGGCGTGCCCTAATTGATGGATCCTGGTCGGGCCGTGGTCGGTCTAATTAACACTTAACACGACCCTCGCCGCCAGCAGCAGCAACTACTTGACGCTCTCTGCTTAATTCCATTCATTTCTATTTACTTGACTTAAGATTTAATAATTCACAGTATCGATATCACTGTCTTGGGTTGTAATATTGATACTGTAAAATATTAACGAGTGGTGGTAAGCTGCGGATAATTCGTAAAGGCAGGGGCTGGTCTTTCGCAGATTTATTTAAAAAAAAACTTTTCCGGCCTTTCCGGCCAATCTCTAATGACGCATTTTAGTCTATTTGCGAAAAAAATTTGAATGGAAGCAGTCGATAATGTAGACACTAGACAACTCCCGATCGTTTATAGTTGTTAAATCTTACATATTCGTACCTATATAAAGAACATATCAGACAATTATACACAATATGTTTAATATAAAATTAATTTAAATACAAATAAAAAAAAATAGTTATTGAGCCGGCCGTAATCCATGTTTGCCAATATTCCACATTTTGACTCTGAATTTGCAAATCAAACAGGATACCGAGTGGAAGATGGTGCAATGCCATCAATATTGCGTTGAGTAAATTAAGCACTATTATAATTGGGTAACGTGAATGGATATTGAAGGTGCATTCGGAATATTAAGTAAGGGAAAACTCGTGGCGCCCTTCGTCACGGTTTGGTGAGAGTATTTTGTTTTAGTTGATCTCGCTAAATGAGATCCTTCATTTTTTAAATTGAACATTGAGGGATAAATTCGTAGTAATTAATTTACATAAATATCAAACAATGCTATATCTGACATTACCTATCAGGTATATTGTGCATTTGTAATTCGAAATATAGACCAGAGGGGTCGCTCCTTATTATTTTTTAACTGAAAATATTTTCTTTTTGTTGCATACCCCAAACGTAAAATTGAAAATTGGAACCCTTATAAGATCACTGAAGTGTTCGTTTGTCCATATTTCTCAGAAACTGTTGGTTCCAAAAACTTAACATATCTATAAAATATAATAACTGACACCTATCTCAATAGCTAACGCCCAAAGATATGTGTGTAGAAATTTTTTGAAGAAAAAATTAGACTAATATTTTTTTAAAAATCCGTCCTTTATCTCTATAAAACAATGCCTCACACGTATTGTTTTATAGAGGTAAATAAGTCTCAAAAGTCGTTTGTCCATCTTCCTCAGAAACTGCTGGTTGCAAAAACTTAACATAGTTATAAAACATATAAATTCGCACATATCTCAATAGCAAACGCCCAAAAATATTTGTATAGAAATTTTTTGAGGGAAAAATTAAAGGGAAAAATCCGTTGTAGTGTGATGTATTGTTTTAAAGTGATAAACGATGTCCCAACAATAAAAAGGCGATGAAACTAGTTTTTCGTAATTTAAATAGTATATTCTCAGCGATATACTAGTTGATGAGCAAAGAAAATTATATTCTAAAGCAATTCTATTTTTAGTAATATCCTGAAATATGGGCAATTTTATTTATTTTAAAATATGAATTTTCACCTGAAACCAGATTTAAGAAAACACATTGTGAATTAAATCCTGTGAAAATCAAATATAAAAATAAAGATATTTTATTCCACATATTTCACATATAGATTTCCACACACATTTTTTTCGGTTCCCACAGTGGCGCCATCTTTATGGACCATTAAAATTTAAATTTTTTTTTTTATTTTCAACTAAATAGGTGTGATGCAACAGTCTAAGTAATTTTGAAACTAAGTAACAGAATTCTAAACAACTTAATATGCCTGTGACTATAATAAAAACAATTTCCTTGAATTTTTCAGGATTATTCACCTTAAAAATTACTATGCAGACAGTGAATGCAAAATGTTATTCATCATTATCAATAGCTGCTTATAACATTGAGTAACTAATAAAAAAACATAGTACGTTTTTTCTTGTGTCAAAAGAATTAAAGCGATTACTAAGGCGAGTACTTATATTACGATTTCAATATTTTATTTTATTTTATTTACGTACTTTAATTTATACAGTTTATATATATGGTGGCCTTACATGCTACAAGAGCAAGCTCTTACAGTTAACTAGAACATCAGTTTAGCTCCTCTCGGCGAGCGGCTCGAACTCGGGTCGCCGCGCTACGCCGTATCTTCAAAGAATGTATGCCTTTTGATCAATCCAATATATCATGACGACGACGTGTAGACAGAGATGGCAATACATGAAAGTCGAGCGAGTCAGAGCACTGCGACAGAGATGGACAATCGATGAACGGGACAGAACACACAGCGAACGTCTACGCGTTACGCACCGCAAGTCTACAAATAGATCCATGTGAGCATCTCTTTGCAGGCATTGTAGGATGTGGTGCTCCCCGCATGCTGCCCTGAATGATAGCATGCCATGCCTTTGCCGCTCGTGCATCATGGTAGACCGATGCGTTACGTTACGCGGGAGGTAGCCATCGTTTACTTCGAGTCGACTTCATTCTCGAGTTCTATTATTTGGTTGTCTTAACCGAAATTGTCTTTTGTGTTAATATTATTTGGAATCGTCTCAAATTCTGTTATTTGGTTATTTTCACTAAATTTATTCTGTTTATTATCATTACGTAGCCGTATTTGTAAACGCTGGTTAAGCAAGTGCACCTGTAGCATTAATAAATAAGCTACTATGTGTATTTTGTTTAATTTCCTTCCATATCATTAGTAAAAAATAATTTAAAATAACGATTTGGTAAGACGATGGACCTACGTTAACCCTAAAAAACTTATGTTATAAATCAAAAGAAAATATATTAAACAAAGTCTAGAACAAAATGAAGCTATGGCAGTATAACAGTAGGAGGAAATATTCTTCTCATTTATCTTACAATGTTTTGCTATGAATACTAAAAAGGACACTGTTGCATAAGAAAATAACAAATTAAAAACCTTATTCTGAGTTTGTAAGAATTCTCATCATCATCATCATCATCATCATCATATCATCATCATCATCATCATCATATATATTAATACGCTAAGGTTAAGATGTTACTCTCCCTTTTTAGAAAAAACCTCACAACTAATACACATAAATTATATATCATTTTATAGATAATTGCTTGCTCTATCGGCATCCACAACTAAAAAAATTATTATTGCTATTGTTTTTGCAAATTAATTAATTATTAAAATTATATACACAAAACAGCAATGCTGCCATCTAACGGCTCAACGTCGGTAAAATTTTTGTTTAATTTCAAATCCACTCACGTATAAATAAAGTGGCGCTTTAGCTCAATGCTTTTGATACTTGCGCCTCTATATGTCAATTTTAGTAAAATATTTGTTTGATCTGTCATCTGAGCTTCATAATGGAATAAATAATGCGAAGACTTCGCACGGGTCACGCTAGTATATAATAATGCTCTTTAGTAAATTAACCGACGTTAGTTGTTTCAAAATGACTTATTTTAGACAATTGACAATAAATATTATAATATAGTTCTTATATAAAATCTAACCAAAAAGTCTTAGTTCGCAACAATGGCAGATAAGATCAATGATCATAAAATAGGCCTTATCAAAATGCGCATTCGTAGTTAAAGTACGAAAGCACAATGAGAGAATTGAAGAATTTAATCTTATCGCTGACAAATTAACGTCTACAATGTATATTAAGATTTGTTTAATGTCCTCGTCGGTTGTTAATGTAATGAAACTTTAAACAAAAGCACTCATTTAGCGTCTACACAGAGCGGAGTAATAAACATACTTTGTTATGTATATTGTGACGGCACAATGTTACATTACATTCACTGATAATAATAATTTGTGGATAATTGTTATTTAACACTGTGATAAAACAGTGTGCATATAATATAATTTTTTATTCAAATTCTTCATACAGGCTAAGGAAATATGTTACGATGAAAACAAATAAAATAACTATTTTTGGTTTCCTTTTATGAAGAGTTCTCAATTATAAACATATTTAGTACATATTTAAAAAAAAAAAATTGAGAAATATATATATATATATATATATTTATATATATATATATATATATATATATATATATATATATATATATATATATATATATATATAGATATATATATACGTACATTTATTTATCTACTTTAATGTATCTAATTGATACATATGGCGGATTTATTGCTATGAGAGCAATCTCTTACAACCAACCAAAATACCAGACTAGACCCATTCAACAAACGGCCGGAAATCGAGCCTGGGTCCCCGGGGTGATCAGCATTATCATAGACCGTATGGCTTGTGATCAACCCAACACATCACAGCGACGACGATATATAGAAAGCAACGAGAAAATGTTACACATTGACTAATAGAAACATACCGTTTGAACCTGGCTTTACTTTTTATTTTACTTTTAAAGGGCTTGAAATATAAGTGGACCTACATATTTGAATAGATAATACAGATACGTATTAACAAGTTATGTCTAAATACTAGTCCAATGTCTAATAGATTCACCGGTTAGCATTTGCTTGTCGTTTAATAACCCATTATGTGAACAGTACCCCATCCTATCAAAATTCGTAGTTGTAATCTACTTTGGACGTAAATGTCACTAACATATCCGCACCGTCTTTTGCTTAGAAATATATTACTAATATTAAGAGCGTTTTTGTTTATTTAGTAAATCCCAAACCGTTCAGTATATTTTATTCTGCATAGTTCCACATTGAACCATTTTCCAAATGTAAATAAAAGATTAATTTCTGGTTTTCGTTTAAAAAGTTACCGGTTAATTATCTATATAGCATTGTAGTAGGTTTAAATGTTTAAAAATAACGAAATTAAATTTTGATGAGCATTTTAGCATTATCATTGATTGTATTTTGCAATTGGAATCGCACAGTGAAAATAAAAAATATTATAAATTACTATAACGATAATGAGCATTTTTATTTCTCTGCGGTGATTTAAAATTTTTGACGCCACGAAAATTCTCAATAAGCCCAGACGTCCGTCAACTACGTACATCCCTATGCATGTGCCCGTTCTGATAGGCGTAGCTTACAGTGCTCCCCACCCTCTCTTCCATACTGCTCCCCTCTCTCTCTCTTCCACGGTACCCCATGGCGAGCGGCGCGTTACAATCTCATTTAACATAAATTGAAAAAATATTATTCCAATTATCGTAAATATAGAAGAAAAAGAATTTGCATTTGTGTTTCTGTAGATATTGAGGTCGGATAGGATTGAATTACATTCTACGAGTGTGAGGGTACAGCGCGAGTTGTAAATCGACCCGAGCGCTGACTGTAAGTGCTACTCGTAAGAATTTTTGAATATGAGTATGGAAGCGTTAAGAGGGTTGGCGCTGTGTGAAGCCTCCATTACGTCATACGAGAACTTTTAAATTATTATTTTGGACGAGCACTTTTTAAATTATTATTTGGTTTACGAAATATGTCACTTTATCTCAGTCACTTTAGCTTCAAAAGCAGTTGATTATTTTATGCTGTCATGCGTGTCTAGTAGTTTAGTATCTAGTCTTAGTGTCTAGTAGCTTAATAGTTTTATTTCAAAATATCATTGTATATCGGGTGAAACACGTTTATAATTAAAGTAACGCTTAATATCATTAAGTTTTCTTTGAAATGTTACGTAAACTAAGGTCCACATTAAAAAAAGGGTTTAAAGCTCTTACGTCAAAACTAAAAAAGGATTAAATTATATACTATTGGTTAGGTTAGGTTAGGTAAGGTTAGGTTATTATAAGCATTGATAACTTGTGCACTTTTGACCAAAATGTAAACAGTTTATTTTTTATAATCAAATATTCTAGTGATGTAAAAGTAACATTATAAAAAAATATTCTATTGCTAATATACTTTTTATATGTTGCTAAATTCTGTAGAGAGAAAATACTTTCAAGGCTTAAATTGGATGTTTAAGTCATGAAAATTTATTGGTTCATGAGCAAAACCCATTATATTTTCCCGTTTTTTGAATTAGTTCAAGAAACACCGTCGATATTTTTGATTCGTTATTAAAACAACCACTTCATCAAATTCACAGAAAAATAAAATTGATGATCCAACAATTGCACTTATAAACCACCTATCATATCTATCTCATTACCAAATATCATATCTATCTCTTTATCACAAATGTTAACAATTCGTAAGCCACAGATCTCAAAATCCAATAATAATCTAATCTCGCTTGCAGACTACATCAGTCTTTATAAATCAGTCAAATACCCTCATTATGATGTAACTGTCATTTAATTATAATGTCGAGATAATTATTTCGTTGGCCGGAAGGAAGCGGACTAAAAGTAACAAAGCGAGTGCAACGACCTTGACTAATTACGTCGGACTCGTATCCGGCGTGCCCTAATTGATGGATCCTGGTCGGGCCGTGGTCGGTCTAATTAACACTTAACACGACCCTCGCCGCCAGCAGCAGCAACTACTTGATGCTCTCTGCTTAATTCCATTCATTTCTATTTACTTGACTTAAGATTTAATAATTCACAGTATCGGTATCACTTGGTTTGTGATACTGATACTGTGTAATATTAATGAGCGGTGATAAGCTGCGGATAATCTGTAAAGCCAGGGTGCTGGTCTTTCGCAGATTCATTTTAGAAAAACTTTTTTTGGCCTTTGTTTAGTAGGTAAAGATAAAATTTTCATAAATATTTAAGCGGCATTGCTATTTTGTAACCTGACTGATGAAAGCATGCATAGAGGCCGCAGGATGTATTTCATCTATGAAAAGCAATGTTTTAATACTACGAGTAATCAAATATTAACAAACATGTTTTTGTGACGCGGCGTGAGGCGACGACACGATTAATTCGTGTTGAAGCTGGTAGTAAATATTCAAAGTTTTAACTTATAATATTTTAGTATAAAGCAAGTATGTTTAATACAATTTGACTGTTCAGTTAGAAACATACTTTTTGCAGCCCATTTTGTCTATTTCATTAATAGTAACGATCAAGCTAATATTTTATATGGAATACAAAATGAAGTAGATAATGAAAATTGTGATTTAATTACTTATAAAAATATAAAACATTCAAGAAATATTTGTTTTTATTATCCACTACGTCACAACACATTACTTTTTGTATCACTGCATACATTTATTTATTAACATCACAAACAGTTAGCCCAAATGAGGAGCTGGATATATGAGATAAGCGATCATTGAAGGCTCACTTACAGTAAAATCTCTAATTTCTTTCAGACGGCACATCAACCAAATGCCTGTGTATTAATTGTGGCGGATCACCCATGTATAAATAATACTAAACTAAACATGTGTGCATAGCTAAGTTGTAACCTATTCAACTTTTTTTTCGTTAAACTGAAACATCTATTTCATGCTATAAGCACAGCAGCTATTCGACAATCGACACGACACTCTGGTATAAATCTTAAATTTATTGGCGAAACAACGCTTTGTGAAACTATAATAATGCCGTTTAGTCTATTTGCCAAAATAAGGAATGGAAGCGTTTGATAACAACCCATTCATTCATAGGTTTTAAATCTTGCATATTGGTGCCTATATAAAGAACATATCAGACTATTATACAAAATATGTTTAACCTAAAATGAAATCAAATACAATATAATAATAATAAAATTAATGAGTTGGCCGTAATTCACGTTCCTCACTATTCCACATTTTGACTCTAAATTCGCAAATCAATCAGGACACCAAGTGAAGGTGGTGCAATATTGCATTGAGGGAATTAAGCACTAGTATAATTAGGTGACGCAAATGGATATTGAACGTGCATTCGGAATATAAAGTAGGAGATGTCTTCGTATTCGTGCGTATCAGTATATTATTATAAATACTTATACTAATTCCAATACTAATCGGTTGTCAATGTAACCTGTTAAAACTTTGGAGGGCAGTGCTACGTGTAACTCTCTTCTTGCTTGTAAAAAGGTACATCCAAATACGCCCAATGTAAAGCGGAAGTTATATTTATGAATAAATCTTTTTTATATTTTTCTCGAAAAAAGTATAAGTTACCTTAAACGGAGATTAAATATGAATTCTTTTCTTAATTGCTACGAACGAGAACATCATATAAAACCTTAATACAGTCGGTGTTATACATTTCCCGGGAGGGCTCTATGATAAAGCCAAGTATCTTAAATACTGTCTTACAAGTACAATTATGCAATCGTGAATTGAAAAGTAGCTGTCCATAACTACACCGAGGTCGTGAACATTAAAGGCACGCGCTAGACTACTTTTTAAAGTAAAATTGTTTAAATGATGTAAATATAAACATATAAACTATTCAGTGAATTTGAAACGTTCTTCCTTTTTATTACGTTAACAATAGAAAACACTTAAACGAAACTTCAAGCACACAAGTGCCATTTGAATTTAGTATGAGAATCGATGGATTGAAATCAATGATGTTATTATTTTGGCGAATGTTTTAGCTTTCCTCTAAATATCATATATTTACTTACACTACAGTCTCATCGCCATTTTAGACATTAAGTGAAGATGGGTTGAAGTCAAGATTGTCTAAATTAGATGGAGATCAAAATTAATAGTCACCTGAAAGTCATGTGATCTGCTGGCCCACAATAGTAAAAAAATTTTCTGTTTTCTGTTTGGCATTCAAATATTTGAAAATTTCTGTTGAACAAAATTTTTGTACTCTAAATGGTTGCCCAATTGGTAGATCACCTTGTTTCAGTAGTTCTATATGCTTTTTGTATTTTATATTTTATAATAAAAAGATATCACAAGATAGATAAACGTTCACCTGATCAACTGACTACTCTGTTTAAAAAAGTCATAGTTCAAACTTCATTATAATTTAAAAAATATCTTCTATAGTGTTTTACGTTATTTTAATAATTTAAGAAAGATTGCATTTCAAAATAAAGATTATCATGTTTCACGTTTTATTCAAATTATTTAAATAATATAAAACTGTTTATATCACTTTGAAAACATCAGTAGGCATTTTTAGGGTTCCTTGTCTCAAAAGGAAAAAAAGGAACCATAATAAGGGACCCCCTTCGTTGTTCGCCTGTCTGCTGTTACTATTGCAAGGAATTTTTTTCAGGAACGCGTGGAGGTATCAAGTAGAAGTTAATATTAAATACTTAGATCTACGGTCTCTTGAAGCCATAAAACATAAAGTTTCTCGGTATTAAAAAAATTAGGCTTCTTTTTAGTTCTATCACATTTTTTTTAAAGCCGCACCTGTGAAAGACATAGCAAGTAATATACTTTCGTTCTAAAAAATTAAAATTGTTTAAATAGTTTAATATTAATATTATGTACCGTTAAATGTTCTACAAAGCTCTATGTGTATAGAATCCCCGTAGTGCGAGTTAGTATATATATAAATATATATATATATATATATAAATGGATTTAATATATATATAAATATATATATATATATATGGATTTGTCATAGAGGACTCCCGTGAAATCTATTACACCGACTGTATTAAGGTTTCATATAATATTCTCGTTCGTAGCAATATTGCAGCGAATTCATATATTTAACCTCCGTATGAGGTAACTTTACCTCTTTGCAAGCAAGAAGAGGGTTACATGTAGCACTACCCTCCTAAATGTTAACAGGTGACATTGATAACCCGTCAGTATGGGAATTAGTATAATTGTTTATAACAATACACTATTACGCACGAGTACGAAGACATACTTTATATTCCGAATGCACGTTCAATATCCATTTGCGTCACCTAATTATACTAGTGCTTAATTTACTCAACGCCATATTGAAGGCATTGCACCATCTCCACTTGGTGTCCTGATTGATTTGCGAATTTAGAATAAAAATGTGGAATATTGGGGAACATGGATTACGGCCGGCTCAATAACTATCATTTTTAATTGAATTAATTTTATGTTAAACATATTTAGTATAATTGTCTGATATGTTCTTTATATAGGTACCAATATGTAAGATTTAACAGCTATATACGATCGGAAGTTGTCTAGTGTCTAAACTATGGACCGCTTCCATTCATCATTTTTTTTCACAAGTAGACTAATCTGCGTCATTACAGATTTGCGGATCCTTATTTTGCCAATGAATGTAAACTTTATATCAGCCTGTCTTGCATTACCGACTGTCAAAGAACTGCTGTTCTTATGGCAACAAATATGTATTTGTATCCTGTATATATGTATATGTACATCTTATATTTCTTTCTTTTCTCTAAATTGTTGCTCTTTAAATTGGAATACTTCGGAAAAATATTCCCTATCAATTATAACGGATTTTCCACTCATTTTATAAATGAAATATCTCCTGTGGTGGTAATAATAAGGCCTACACATCTGTTGGGCCAATGGCTATAGTAGTCTGTTTTAGAAAAAGTTGTCTTACCCTGGGTCATTTAAATGCTCGGTCTTTGTGGACGGGTTACGATGAGTTATACGCAGCGATAATAGAGCATGATCTAGACATACTGGCTATAAATGAAACGTGGATTGCACGCGGTTCGAACACGTGCACCCTCGCCGTGCCTGGCTACTCGTTTGCGCACCACGATCGCACTGTCGGCCGCGGAGGAGGTGTAGCTTTTTATGTACGCCAAGGCATACGGTACCGCGAGATAACCATCCCGAACACAGAGCTTGAGCAACTTTGGATTCGCTTGGAGATGGGTCGCGTAAGCGTGATTGTGGGTACTGCATACCGACCGCCAACTATGCCTCTAGATTTAGCGCTCGATTGCCTGAGCGAGGCGATGACCAGCCTTAACTGCACCGCTGAATACTTTTTTCACCGGTGACCTTAATACAGATTTACTGAAACGGGCCGATTCAAGCACCGCCAAGACCATTAACTGGCTGGAGATGTTTGGTTTCAAACAACTCGTATCTGAGGCGACCAGGATAACTGAATACTCGGAAACGTTAATTGATTTATTTTGTTGCAGTCCGTGTGATATTAATTTGAATATACTGATTCACCACAATCAAGATTTAAGTGACCACGCTCTCTTGGACGGTAGACTCATTATCATAAAACCTCCAATACCTGATCGCAAATTCCATTCCCGTTGTCTTAATAAAATGGATATGGAGTTGTTCGTTTCAGCGGTATCAAAATTGCTGTGGAACAATGTGGCAGTGGGCGACGATATCGACAAAATTGTTAATAATTTTAATACTAGCGTGCTGTCGATTTTCGACGCCTATGCACCAGTAAGGGAGCGAACAACGCGCATCCATTCATCCAAACCGTGGATAAAGGACACGATCCGTATCATGATGCGTCTGCGTGATCGAGCCCGCTCTAAAGCTATTAAATCAAAGAAAGATACACATTTAGATTATTATAAATCGCTGAGAAATCTAATCATCACAGCTTTGAGACGGGAGAGAAAAGCATATTTTACTTTTTATGTAAACGCACATCGTGGAGATAGCAAACATCTGTGGAAAGGCTTGCAAACAATATATCCCATCGGTAAAAGTAGAGAAAATAGCCTGCCACGCCATCTCTGCGATCCAGAGCAGATTATCGATCACTTTGCGACGTTACCTTGCGCCGAAAGTGCGGACGCTGATCTTATTTCTTTTTATGAAACCCATTGTTTTGCTGAGACAAAAATGCGTTTTCAGAAGGTGAGTGAAGATATTGTGGCGAATATTGTGTATTCTTTAAAGTCCGAAGCTATCGGTGTGGATGGTATCTCTGCACGGATGCTGAAACTGACACTACCGTACATCCTTACCGTGATTACCAAAATTGTGAATCTGTCGCTCACTTCTTCTACCTATCCGGAGATATGGAAAAAAGCTGTTGTTATCCCAATAGGTAAGAAAAGTAGCGTTCAATCATTAACCGATCTTCGCCCCATAAGTGTTCTACCGGCAATGTCTAAAATCATAGAAAAAATTGTCTGCAATCAGCTTGAAATATTTTTAGAATCCATCAAAGCGCTCCCCCTTACTCAATCACGTTTCCGTGGTCGACACAGTACATCCACAGCACTTCTATCCATTACTAATGATACCCTATCCTCAGCTGATAAAGGGGAGGCTACTGCTGTCGTTCTTTTGGATTATTCACGTGCTTTTGATTGCCTAAGTTTGCCAATTTTAATGGCTAAATTACAATATTACGGCTTATCGGAATGCGCGTGTGAATGGTTTAAAAACTATTTTAAGCGACGGTGTCAGTATGTCAAAGTATTCGATGGTAGTAAAACTCTTACCTCGAAAGTTCATGCCATTTCTAGAGGTGTACCGCAAGGGTCAATCCTAGGGCCGCTACTTTTCACTTTGTACACGTCAGATATTTCGAGCAATTTAAAGCATGTAAAAACTCATTTTTATGCTGATGATACACAGCTGTACAAATCTTTTCATGTGGGAGATGAAGACAGAGTGTGTGAAAAAGTTAATGAAGATCTTATGAAAATCTGGAATTGGTCGTGTAAACATGCCTTATTGTTAAACCCTTCCAAATCCTGTTTTCTAATTACGGGAAGTAGGGCTCAGGTAGCAAGATCAGGAAGACTGAAGCTCGCCATAAACGGGCAGTCTATTCCTATGGTGTAACACGCCAAAAATCTAGGCATTATAATGGACTCACAGCTGAGATTTCATGAACACATAACCACAAAAATTAAATGTTGCTTTATGCGTCTCAAAACGCTATACAGATACCGTCCTTATCTCTCTGTTCCCATTAGGAAAATTCTAGTTGAAAGCCTCATTCTTCCTGTACTCGATTATGGTGATATCGTATACGGCCCGCGTTTACTTTCAAAAACAGCCAAGTCAATCCAAAGAATACAAAATGCATGCGCGCGTTTTTGTTTCGGCATCCCGCGGCGATCCCGTATATCACCGTATTTAAATGAGCATAGAATGCTCCGAATGCACAATCGTCGCAGTTATCACACTCTTTGTTTTTTGCGTAGACTTTTCACAGCAAAAGAGCCGAAATATCTCTACGACATATTAAACTGGTCCGGCAGTGCTCATAGCCACATGACGCGCGCCAGAGACCGACTTCTCTCAGTCCCGGAACATCGCACAACCGGTTATCGGGGTAGTTTCAAATTTGCCGCAACTAAAATTTGGAATGACCTCCCTCCGCCCCTGAAAACTGCTGTATCCATGACTACTTTGAAAAGGTCAATCCGTAAGTGGCTTTTGACCCAGCAAATGCAAACGGAATAAACGGAAAATATCGGCTTCTATCTTCGAAATCATTTCATCTAAATTATATTTTCTTTGTGCTATATTTTCTCTTTGAGTAATAATGTGTATGTAGTTATATGTCTGTATATAATACCTGTATTAAAAATAATTATTAATAATATTATATATTGTGTATCTGTGCGTGTATGCGTGTAAACTGTATACGTATATGTGTGTATATGTACATATGAGTATTTGTTTGTATATGTATGTATATCAACAGGTGCTAGCTGTAAACCGGCCGTGTCGGTTTTGCTTATAGCATAACTGCACAAGCCGAGCTAGTAACCTTTTTGTGGATAAAATATTGAATAAAATTTAGGTTAAGGCGTGTAACTTAATTTTTAACTCTAATTTTGTCATTAGCCCTAAGAAAATTTATGTACATGTCTATTACTTTACCTGTTGTATTTTATATCCACAAATAAACTATATTATTATTATTATTAAATAGATGTTTGAGTTCAACGGCAAAAGAGTTAATGGATAACAACTTAACCCTGACAAATGTTTACTGATTAGTATTAATTATACAAGGGGATATTGTGGCTGATCGCCACAATTATTACATAGGCACTAGGTCGATGTGCCGTCTGATAGAAATTAGAGATTTGGGTGTAAGTTAGCCTTTAACAATCACGTCACTCACATATCCTGGTCCTTATTGGGGCTAACGGGTTGTGATATGAATAAATAAATATATACAGTGATATAAAAGTAATGTGCAATCATTTTAATTATTGACTTCATTTTGTATTCCGTATAAAATATTATCTTGATCGTTATTAATTTTGAAATAGACAAGAAGAGCTGCAAAATTTATATTCCTCACTGTGCACTAAAATTATATTAAAATACTTGCTCCATACTAAAATATTACATACTTTAAGTATTAAAACTTTTAATATTTACTACCAGCTTCAACAAGAATTAATCGTGTCGTCACCTTACGCCGCGTGACAAAACAATGTCTGTTAATATTTAATTACTCGTAGTATTAAAACCTTGCTTTTCGTAAATTAAATACATCCTGCGCCTTATATACATTGTTTCATTAGTCAGGTTACATAATAGCAATGTCGCTTAAATATTTATGAACATTTTATCTTTACTTACTAAAAAAGGCCGGAGAAAGTTTTTCCTAAAATAAATCTGAGAAAGACCAGCCCCTGCGTTTTCAAATTATCCGCAACTTATCACCGCACATTAATATTACACAGTATCAATTTCACAATCCAAGACAGTGATATTGATATTGTGAATTATTAAATCTTAGGTCAAGTAAATACAAATCGATGGAATTAAGCAGAGAGCATCAAGTAGTTGCTGCTGCTGGCGGCGAGGGTCGTGTCAAGTGTTAATTAGACCGACCACGGCTCGAGCAGAATCCATCAATTAGGGCGCGCCGGATACGAGTCCGACATAATTAGTCAAGGTCGTTGCACTCGCTTTGTCACTTTTAGTCCGCGTCCTTCCGGCCAACGAAATAATTATCTCGACATTATAATTAAATGACAGTTACATCATAATGAGGGTATTTGACTGCTCTATAATGACTAATGTAGTCTGCGAGTGTGATTAGGTTATTACTGGATTTTGAGATTTCTGGCTTACGAATTGCTAACATTTGTGATAAAGAGATAAGTATGATAATTATGAGTTGGATTGTTGGAACATAAATTTTATTTTACTGTGAATTTCATGGAGTGGGTGTTTTAATAACGAATCAAAAATATCAACGATATTTCTTGAACTAATTAGAAAAACGGGAAAATGTGAAGAATAATATTATGGACCATTAAATTTTCATGAATAAGTCATTGAAATTTAGCTATGAAAAAGTATTTTTTCTCTACAGAATTTATTATAATATAAAAAGAATATTAGCATTAGAATGTTTATAATATGGTTATTACGTCAATACAATATTTGAATATAAAAAACCAAAAAGTAAATATTTTTTTTACTTTTTGGTCAAAAGTGCGTCAAATTATTAATGCTTATAAAACCTAACTGACAGTATTTCATTTAAACCTTTTTTAGTTATGACGTAAGAACATTAAAAATTTTGTTTAAATATGAACCTTGGATTTTATTTTTATTTCTGATATAACATTTTAAAGTTAATTCAGTAACATTAAGCGTTTCTTTAAATATAAACGTATGCCACCCGATACAAAATAAATGAATTTTGGTAGGATAACTACGAATTTTGGTAGGATAATGACATACACATGCTAACAAGTGAGTCTACTTGCATTTGAAAAAAATGATATAGCAGGTAATATGTTTTCGTTCCAAAAATTTAAAATTATTTAGATAGTTTAATATTAATATTATATATCGTTAAATGTTGTACAAAGCCCAGAATGTTCACAGAATCCTTGTAGTGCGAGTTTCACTCGTAGTTGACAGGTTTTTTGTATCAGAGCAGACGTTTTAAAATAACAAACCCTTTAAATTAAAATAATATTTATCCGTACTATGTCATGTCGTACAAATCTGTGTAATTTCTTAACAACTTATGTTTCTTAAAAACAAGTATATATATATATATATATATATATATATATATATATTATCAAAATTCTGTTTGTCTTAGAAAGCTTATGACTTGAAGAAGATTATTTGCTATATATCATATTCCTACGATTCATGCAAGCAGGCAGTAATAAAGCAGAAATGTTTATTTGCATTTTATAAAAGAGACTTTTTTAAATGGAACATCCCCCATAAATGGAGTATCCCCCAGGGATAAATTCGTAGTAATTTAATTTACATGAATATTATATAATGCTATATCTGACATTACCTGGTATGTATATTGTAATTCGAACTATAGACCAGAGAGGGCGCTCTTTATTATTCTCTAACTGAAAATATTTTCTTTTTGTTGCATACCTCGAAAGTAAAATTAGAACCACTATAAGATCACTAAAGTGTTTGTTTGTCCATCTGTCTCAATTATCTTTCTCAGAAACTAGTTGATGCAAAAACTCAACTTAATAATAAAGCATATTAATTCGCACCTATCTCAATAGCTAACGCTCAAAAATATGTGTATAGAAATTTTTCGAGGGAACAATTAGACTCGAAATTTTATTTTAAAAATCCACTGTAGTGTGAGGTATCGTTTTAAAGAGATAAAAAGTCTCAAAAATAAAAGAGCCTTAAAAGTATTTTTTCGTCATTTAAATAGTATATCCTCAGTGATATACGAGAAAAAAAAAAGAAAAAAGAAATAGTTTTATATATATATATATATATATATATATATATATATATATATATATATATATATATATATAAAATAATTTTTATGCGTAGTTATCATAGCAACGGTTTTACCTGACCCTTATCATATTATCACCCTATATCCGTGTATTACAGTCGTAATTATAAAAAATGCACTTACCAAACCATAACGAATGACGTTACGATTTTACTTTCATTGATTTGGTTTATTTTTATGAGTGTTAATAGTTAGATTATTTTTTCGCATTATTAAATTTCCGTATTATAACACATCGTTTACAATACATATGTAATTAATGTATATATTGAATATATTTGGCGTTAATTTTGTAGAAATTCATTATTCACAATTAAATGAAACTACGTGATGTAGTATTATTTCTACTTTCTTTAAGTTCTTTACTACGACCTATATTTCGTTGTATTACATTTTCTGTAATACAACGAAATATAGGTCGTAGTAAAGAACTTAAAGAAAGTAGAAATAATACTACATCACGTAGTTTCATTTAATTGTGAATAATGTATACATGTTTATTCCACGATTCGAGCAAGGTTTTTTTTATTAATATTAAATTTGTAATTATCGTTTCACACACCACCACATTCTCAGTTGCCTAAATTTTGTCATGCACTTTAAAATCCTTCTTATTTTACTTATCTTTTAACATAATATTCTATATATAATTCTTCACTGTTTTTGTTCCCTCACTATGGAACAAGTTGGATCCTGATATGCGGAATGTACCGCCAATTCCCGCATTCAAAGTTCCTTTAAAAAAATTCCTTTCGTAACTCTCCATCGTGCCCTTCCTACTTTTTCCTTCTAAATTCTATCCATTCATTTTATTCTTATCAATGTTTAATACGTCATAGAAATGCGTCTGCGAGCACGATAATATCAACACAGAGTTTCGTAACGCTGCCTGAACTAATTTGTATCGCATACATGATAATAGAATTTAACACTTCCCACATATTCAAATTTCAGAAACTAATTGTTTTTAAATTATTAAACACGAGAGTTTAGATCACTGATCCAATTTTCATTAAGCTTTAAAGTCTACAATATATTAAATTTAATCCATCTTAACGTGATAGTCAAGCCATCAATACATAAAGTTAAATCAATACTAAAACATCCTTCATCTAGAAGCCACATATGAGCCCGTCTGGATTAATTCTGAAAGGGTGGCCCCTTAATCCGTCCCAATAGGTCCAAATCACCGCACTCCTCTGTATTGAAGTTAACTAGCAGTGCCGAAGATTCAGAGCGCACAGGCAGTGACCGAGCTAGTTCCATTAGCTGCTACAGCCAAAGGGTCACGTCCCGGGGAAACACTTAAATTTTCACCTGAAGGAAAGTGAACAAATTCTGACGGCCGAGTAAATGGAAACTAAATAGATAGCTATCTCGTGTCTTGTTTAAATAGAATAAACTGGTACCTGTGACGATGTAATTAAACACTTGGAACGGTATACAGATTTATAACTTTGAGTAAAAGAAAATACGTGCGTTTTCACAGTCCTGTAACTAATAAGCCTTTAGATAATATAAAAGTTGTGTGTAGACAGCATATTTCTATCTTATGAGATTACAATGATCTATAGTCCATTAAATTTCAAGAGAGAATTTTTGTAAACAATGAAATTTGACAGTTAAAATATGGCTGGCCCAAATATATATTCAATCAGTTGAAGCCAATTTATAAAATTCATTGTGTTATAAAACTGTATTATAAAACTGTATACATATAATACAAGTATTACACCATTATTTTGCTGATACGAATTACAAAATTTTACACGATAAAAATAGACAACCCTCCATTTTTTTTGCGAAATAGTCAGGCGTTTCAAATATTTCGTGAAAATATTCGAAATCTCGATGCTGAAAAAGCCTAGACCGTATATGCTATTCATTAATTTTAAAAGACGTTAAAGTGTGATAGCATGTCAGCTTACGCTGCTATATTTCTAGATTTTATTACCTTATGTATAGATATAGTCATGGTATATTTGGCGTATAGATAATTAAACAAACATTGTGACATGTGTTATTTTCTTTTCAAACAAGTGTTGGTACTAAATTTTTTTCCAGTGTAGCCTACAAATTGTATACGAACTTAGGATAATGTTTCTATATTAACTGAATTTTTACTCTTAGTTCGATGTATATTTTCAATGATTATTCTTAATATTAGACATATTTATTTCAAAAACATTAGAAAAAGCTTTAATGTTAAAATCCGTTAGAAATTGGCCGCTCATGTAAGGATAAGATTAATTTCCGCGATATTTTCCCTCTCCCTTTGCCTTTTCCGTTACTTTTTTCTTTTTTTTTTCGTGTAAGTTTTTCTTTTCCGTTTCTTATTTCTTCATTTTCTTGCCACAAGGATTGCAAGAATTGTTGAATGGAATACAATTTACATGCGGCCATAATTTACAAACAATTCATTGCAGCTAATCTTCTATTTCTTTCGTCTCGTAGTAATTTTCACCCCATTCCACGCATCATAGATATTAACTTCGGAACCGGAATTTTCACCGGCTAATTCTATCGTTTCTTCTGCCTCAGAACTTCAATATAATTTAATTTTTTGCTTTTTAATATTAAGTTTTTTCTTTATAATCTTATTATTTTTACTTTCTCTTTCCTTTTTTTCACTAATATAAACCAGGGATGCGAGTACCTTTGTCACTTGCTTGGACAGTTTCTGAACGCTAGTAAGCAGTTCTACAACTGCGTACATATCAATCAGGTACTTTGAAGGCGGGTCTCTTTGTGGGCATCCTCATCAGATCTTTATGTTAAAGGCCCGGTTAGTGGTAGTTCCTTTCCTTTTAAACCCGTTCAGACGTAGGAACCTCAAGTATCATTGAAATCTTTTCAATAATTCTGTCAGTATGAAGATTATCAGATATGGTAGCATAATCTGGAAAGAATAATCCGGAATCTAAATTTTGCACCATTTATGAATTTGTTATTCGATTTGAGGTTATGTTATTGACAGATTATTATATGCAACGAAAAAATAGTAAAACAAAGTAAATTTTAAAAATATGAACACTACAACATCAAATATCAACGTATTAAAAAAATCTCAGGTAAATTGAAACTTTGGAGTTTAAAAACACTTTTTAATTTTTTTCACACGTACACGTTCGAACAGCAATCGCTCACCAATCTTAGCTCACGACATATAGAGCAGACAGTAATTTAGTAGAGTAGTAGGCCGAAATTTTTCGGTTGGTCGTTTCATCGAACAGGCCATATCATATTGCTTTACCCTACGCTAATACCCGGAAACTCAGCCTTGATTGTATATATATATATATATATATATATATATATATATATATATATATATATATATATATATATATATATATTTATGTCAATGGCTGCGGAAAATGTAATGTTTACTTCATCTCAAAATCTTCGACAAATAATTAAATATTTATTTCATACTGACATGCCCGTATTAATTTTTATACTTTTCGAATAATATGAAAAACATTTGAATAGATATTAAAAAGAGAAGAAATGTAATACCCATTTTTATGGTCAGTACACATTGAGACTTAGTTAATAAAATTATTTTGACACCGTACTTTCGTTCGACTTTAAAATGTCGATTTGTGTTCATGAATTATGCCGGACAATAAACTTTTATTCTCCATTCGGATATGTATATCTGGTAAAACTAACCCATTAGTATTTGGTTTGAGGACAACCAATACGGGTTCGTATGATTATCTATCTGTCCGCCTGTTACACAAATACGAAACCTAACAACAAGTGTGTTGAAGTGGCCATATATAAATTTGCGTAGGGCTAAAATCTTAATTAATATATATATATATATATATATATATATATGCACAGGACAGATAGGCTTGAATGTGTGGGAACCATGTGAGTTATAAATCGACCCGAGTGCTGAGTCTAAGTGCCGCTCGGAAGAGTGTTGGAATTTGAGTTCGGAAGCATTAAGAGGGTCGCGGTGTGAAGCATCCATTACGTCGTACGAGAACTTGGAAAGGATTATTTTGGATGAGCAAATGTGGGTTTGCGAAATGTGTCACTTTGTCTCAATCAGTTTAATTTTAAAAGCAAATTGAGTATTTTCAGCTATATTGGGTTTTAATTGAAAATATTATTGTATATCGGGTGGGTTTATAATTAACATAACCCTATATGTTCTTGAGTTAACTTTGAAATGTTGAAACAAAAGGAAAAGTAATACACAGTGGATACAATTTAAACAAGAATTTGTTTAATCCTCCTAATTCAAACAAAAATTTGTTTAGTTGTTTACATTTAATAATTATTAATGGGAATGATATATAGAAGTAATATTTGTGTTTTTCATGTTCAAACAGCGGGTTGACATAATAGATATTAAGGAAGACCTGATAATGAAATATGAAATAAAATTAAAAGTGACATCTTTGATATTGTACTGGGTCATACTTTTAACGAAAAAATTAAAAAAGAAAATATTTTTATGGGACATAAAGTGATTTTAAATCTATATTACACTATGTTTTGATTTTTTCTCGGATTTCCGATAAAAAACTCACATATCACACACATTTAGGTTTAGAGTTTTTTATATATTGTAGAACTTAAATCTTATGTTTATGCACAGAAAATAAATAACTTCGATATTTGTCTTGTGTTTACACGTCCATATCAGGTAATATGAAAGGTGTAATTCATAATTTGCCAAAATGTAATATAAATTAAGGTAAAAGTTATTATACTACGATTTCGTTTTTTTAAGAAATCAATTAAATTTAAATTTTCCTTTCAAAAAAATGTTGATCATAAGGCTTAACATTAATATTTGAATAGGCACTTTTACAGTTAAGTCACTATGATTTTGTATTATAAACAACGGTCTGTAACAATATCCTTCGCATTTTTATCGTTTCTTAAATTAGTTAAAGAAAAAACAATGATATTTCTGAAAATAACAGTGACGTTTTTAGAGCCTTTACTTCATACTATTTACAATAAAGTACAATCAAAATAATTACATTATAATTCTCATTAACATCTTTTACTATAAATATTAAACAAGTCGTGGGCGATAAAACTCAAAATCCAGAAATAGCCTATTCACGCTTTCAGACTACATTACTCTTTATGGGGTAGTCAATGTCCCTCATTATGATGTAACTGCCACGAAATTATTATGTTAATTATTTCTTTAGTCGGAAGGAAATAACTAAAAGTAACGAAGCGAGTGCAATGACGCTGACTAATTATGTCGAGCTCATATCCTGTGCGCCTTAATTGATGGACCCCGGCCGGGCCGTGGTCGGTCTAATTAACACTTAACAGGTTTCTAGCCACCAACGGCAACCATTTGGCGCTCTCTGCTTAAGTTCCTCCGACTTAATAATTCACAGTGTCAATATCACTGTCTTTCGCTGTGAAGTACCTCGCGCTAAGCTGCGGAAAAGTTGTAAAGGCAGAGTGCCGGCCTTCCGCAGATTTATTTTGGGAAAAACTTTTTCCGGCCCTTGGTTGGAGGATGAAAGTAAGTCTTAGTAAATATTTAAGCGCCATTGTTGTTATGTAGTCAGGCCGATGAAGAAATGCCTAGTGATAGTATAATATATTTTATCTGCATTAAGTGACGTTTTTAATACTAGTCCAATATTAATAGATACTGATTTGTGACTAAGTCATACGACGGCAATATCTCAAAACTATTGAAGCTTGCTTAAGCTGGTAGTAGATATTAACTATTTTAAACTTGAGAATTACACCATTTCACTCGAGGGTCGAGAAGTCAAGTATGATTTTTAGTAGACTATTGGAAAAAGGCACTATACGGTTATCTTTGTTCGTGGGATAGTTTCAAAGACGATCAAACTATATAATAAATATAGAAAGTGATATAAATATAGAATGTAAAATAAGATGGATAATGTGAATTATAATTTAATAAACTGAGTTTTAAAATAATTTTTTAAAGATTTAAAGAAAAATAAGTTTTTGTTCTTTCTTAGCTTTGAAGAAAAATAATTTTTGTTCTTCAATTTATTCTTATTTTTAATATGGCAATTAAACCCCACACCTTATATATACGTGGTGTGCCATTGCAGTATTTTATTTAGTCATATCAGGATCAAATAACTTCCAGCTCTAACTATGGCAAAATTAACTGAATTCATAATTGCCATAATATTTTTCTTAAAAGTTGCCGCAAAGATAAATTCGGGAATTCACTGGTAATCCACCAACACCAAAAATTCACCAAACCATTTCTGATTTGGTGATTACGTACCGAAAAACCCAGAGTGGGACAAATTTTGCTAGCTGAACAGTAGATCTGGTAAAATTCGTGGGAACTGTTGGTACAGGATCGTTTTTTGTAACAATCTTTGGGCGATCCTTAAGTTCAGTTTTCTTTTTAAATTAGTGTTATGGGTCCCAAACGCAGACTCTTTTGTTGATCCTTGAGTTCCGACTCCTCAGTTCTGAAGCTGAATGTTTATTGCCTACTTAAATTGTGGGACTTAAGGATATGCTTTAAATTATTATTTTAGGTCTCAAGAGTCTATCATAGAACTTCGGGTTCCAACTATTCAGTCCTGGTGTTCTACCTATTAAAATCGTAAGACTTGAGGAGCTAAGGTTTTTAAATTAGTATTTTGCGTCTTAAGCAGAAATTTTGACATCGAACTTTGAACACCAACTCCTTAGTTTTGAAATTGTGGGGGTATTGCTTGTTTAAATCGCGACACTTGAGAATCTGCTGTTTTTAAATTAGTATTGTGTGTCTGAAGTAGAGACTATGGTATTGAATTTTGGGTTATATCTCAGACTTCAAACTGTGGGTGTACTGACTGCTTATATGGTGAGACTTGAGGATCTCCTATTTTTAAATTAGTGTTATGGATATCAAGTAAAAATTCTGTCATTAAACTTCAGGTTCCTCTTCTCAGTCCTGATGCTGCGGGAGTACTGCCTGCTTAAATCGTGTGACTTGGAATCTGTCATTTTTAAAGCAGTAATGCGGATCTAAAGCAAAGACTGTCATTAAATCCCGGGTTCTAACTCATCGTTACTAACGCCGCGAGAGTAATACCTCCTTATTTTCCGAGAATTGAAGATTTGCGGTTTTGAAATTGGTATTTTAGGTCTCAAGCAGATGATCTGTCATTGAGCTCCGGATTCTAATTCCTCAACCTAATTACTTAGTGTTACGGGCTATTTTGCGTATGTTAACTCATATGTTTGGTATTATTCAATCAATGTATAGTATTTTTTCATATAAAGTGGTTAGAATTATGCTATGAAAATTGAAAGAAATATTTTAATATACTTGTATAAATTAGGTAAAAGTGTATACAGGCTTAAAGCAATAATAACCGTGAAGCCGAAAGAGGGTATTTTATTTAAATGTATGTATTTACATACGTATATATATACACACACATATATATATATATATATATATATATATATATATATATATACATATATATACATACATATATATATATATACATGCGTGTATGTAAACATGCATGTATATCGACGAATATATATATATGAATTTGTTTAGGGACAAACGTCTGTTCCGATTTTGGAAAATGACATTATTGATATTCAATTTTTCGTAAGTTCGTGCGCTTTGAGTAATATAGAATATCGTAGGAACTAAAGGTGCACTTTTGAACTGATTTTTTCACTTCGAGTAGGTCATATTTCGTTTCGAAAAATATTAACCATTGTCTCCTTATTAAATAGAAGACATAATTAATAAATAAGGAATCTGTGTGTTATTAATAGCCGACAATTTTCTTTTTTTATTGCCCAGTTACCATGTATTCAAAATGTAAGTCAAGTCAGTAGTGATATATTATTATCACATATTCAGTAATGATATATTATTACATTCTACCCACATCAATACCATCTGGAACTGTGTCCAGCGAGCCGCCAGCTTACTGTCCTTAATACATACCTAAACATTGAATATGTACAATAATGACAAAGCAACAAACGTCTCGTAAAAACTATAACCAAGGCCTTTACAGAAAACGATCGTTAATAAGAAAAATGGATCCATGTTATGAATACCAGTTTACAACATCTATAACAGACGAAACAATATTTGTAATTTCGATGTCACTAATTTTAAGACAGATATGAGACACATATATTAATTACCGAGATCCTACTTTTGAAAAATTTTCAGTTATAATTAATTCAGTAATAGTAATGTAATATTTCAGTTATAATTAATTCAGTAAAGCTTATGCTTTAAATATTTATATTCATATTTATATTTATATACATGGAGAAAAACAACGCTGAAATGGATTGGAAGCAACGAAATTGATTTTCTATTAAATTTCTGGTTTAATTGTTGTAATACGTTAAAATGTATTTTTCATAAGTGTTTTCGTTAAAACTCAAATTACATTAATTTCTTTATAAACCTAATTACTATATTTCCAAAAGAACTAAACACAATTTAGATAAACTGATGGAAATTCGTTAAGCTTAAAATGTGTTTGCCTTATTCATCCAAAAAGCTTTCTTTCCACGAATCATTTTTTTATCCAATTGTATTCGTAATAGTGAAAAATGTATTTTAAACTTTCCTCTGTTCCTTTATTCGTCATTTTCCATTTGCTTTTGTCGTTAGAATGTTTCAACAGAATTTGTAATCAACGTTAAGCTCCGAGCGACATAGTTAGCAACGTATTTAATGTTGGAAGGGAAGGCAGAAAAGAGCTTCGCATCGCATCAAACTCTTGTACATTAAAGTGCATATATATGTGAAACATGGTAATTTACAGGCACAGCTTTATACTCGTATGTGTTTGCAAGCTGCAGTGCATTAACTGAGAGGAACCCGAGATAACAGCGTGCAGTGTAAATTTACCTACTTAGGACGTTGAAATGTGTTGGAAGAGAGTTTTAATGGCAGTTCAGAGGTTTCAACAGAGTTAATAGAAGCGTCTTATCACCCACGTTGTAAATTTGTAGTTTAATCTATGATATTTCGGTGGAAAGTGAAGTTTACGATTCTTATTTTCACTGTGTCACATGATGAAAGGATATTGTTTACATTCAAATGAATGTAGTTCTCCACAAGTAACGATCTACTATACAAATCCATTATATATTAAAGATCGACTATTCGGTTTAAAAATAAATTATGCGATATAAACATATATTTACTGACATATTTACAATTAGTTCGCTAATTTTAAATGGACTTTGCCAGCCATTCGCTCATTGATTATTTATATTATGTTTTGAATCCATCTTAGCAAATATACTAGTCTGCTGAATTTTGACTCCAATTTTTTTTATAATTATATTGCTTATTAATGTTTTTATACAGACAATGTGTAAATAATGTAATATACTGTCTCTGACCCTCGCTGTAACCTGCGCAATATTATACTTATTATACTGTTCTCCAGCGGTTGCTAAATGCCTATTCATCTCCGATCTTACAAAAATTAACTAGATTAATTTTATGCTACTTGTATAATGGGAAAAACTCGAGACTTAAGTAATAATGTAATATTATTTTACCGTTCCGCTCTACGTTCATCTGACTTACACAAATTTATCAGTTTTTCTGATAAAAATACTAATTTATGCTTATCAATATTGCGGGACAATTGGCGAAAAAAAAGGAAATGACTAAGTGGCTAGGACGTAAAACCAAGGTATCCCGGTCACAATTCGAGCCCACATCTATTTATGACGCAATATGATTCCGCAAGTGCTCTTCGAATATTATGAGTAAAATGTATATGGGTTAAATTAAAATTATCTAATGTGTCTTAAAACTATATCGGACAGAGACCGTCACAAGAAAACATATAAATTACGTATATATATATATATATATATATATATATATATATATATATATATATGTGTGTGTGTGTGTGTGTGTGTGTGTGTGTAGTGAGCGCGTGTTTTGGTTAAAGTAAATTATTAGTTTTGGTTTTAAAGACATCCAATGCGGGTCTGACTGACTGTCGGTTCCGCAAAAACTGGAAACCTAAATATCGACATCGTTTTTAGTTTAAGCACATCATCTGTACAGATTTTCAGAGATCAATTGAGAAACGGATCTCTGATTAAATGAGCAACTGAACATGGTTTCTTACAAAAAACTATTTACTGAAGAGGCTATAATACAAATGCATGGACTAAACAATTTACGTCTATGTAGTGAAAATTTGAATTAACCTGAGCACTCAGCCAGTATTGTATAATTATTTGCTACACTCATTATCTATACAATTATACTAAATACACTCATTACCTACACAGTCATACTAAATACAATACGCATACAGATTCAAGAGATTTTTAGCAAATCAATCGTATATTTTTGAAGTTATACTTCTTTAGGCGCGTTATGAAAAAATGATGTGAGTGAAATTTCGAAAATTCGTCACACAAAAGTTACAGTATGAAGTTGCAGCGGTTGCATCGTCGCCTCTGTTCACTGTTTTCATATTCATAGTATTTATTTTCCACATGTTTCTAGTGTCTACATTCACACACGTGTTTTAGTTTCATATAAGTGCTATTTATATATGCGCTGATAAATTACATTTAGTAGTGATTTAAATTCAATATTTTGATTAATATATTTACTATTCGTAAATATTAGTGAAAAAATTGTGTTTATAGACTTTTTCAAGTGCTCCAATAAAATTGAGGTTATCTATCCGTATGTATTATTTATCGATATAAATTAAAATACTATTATTTAACATAATACTAAATATTATTAAATTATTAATGTTAAATATTTATTATTGGTTATTCAATATTTTAAAAGTAAATAAATAAATTTAATAATAAATTCAATTTGAATTCATTGAATTTAAGTTTATTCATTTTTTAAATATTGTTATCATTTTCTTACTTTAATATTCACTTTTCATTTTTATCAAAAAGTTTTCATTAAATTTGTTAATTTATTTTTATTAGTATTTATTATTTTCATTTATTCAATTTAATAATAAATATTGAAAATTAATATTTTAATTTGATGTTTAATTTTAATTTTTATCATAAATTTTTTATTAAATGTTTTATAAAATTTATTTCTTTATTTTGAAAATATTAAATATATTTATATATAGAAAATGAATTAACTTAAATTCGTTTTTTGAAATTATTAAATTTATTCGTTTACTTTTAAAATATTAAATAATCAATAATAAACATTTAACATTAAGAATCTTTTAATAATTTGGGACAAATTATGTCCTATATATTTATTATTCTCTAACTTTTATTTTTAATAATTGTATATATATATGAGTATATATATATATATATATATATATATATATATATATATATATATATATATATATTACATATATAATATATATTATATAATATATATATATATACAATTTTTTAAATTTATTATGAATTATTAAATAAATTTAGTCTTAGTATTATTTGCATACAATTAAAAACTAGTTTTTAATGGTGCCAAAGAAGTATAACTTCTCACGCGCGTACATAAGTACACGCACCCTTTTTTTTATCTGTATACCAACTGTGCAACTTTATCAATTTATCGGAATAATGGATGTGATGTCTACTCCTGTTAATCCAATAGTTAATTTCAAATATCGTTCGTTGCATTTTAAGCATTTCGTGAAATTATTGAACTATATTGTATTAGATTATGTTCATTGTGTTATTATATATTTTATTATACTTAGGTTTGTGGTATAATTATTTAAATTACTTTTTTCATATTCTTTTTATTATTTACAGAAACAGCCGTGTTGTTCTCAGCACAGTGTATAGGTAGATACAGGCCGATTCAAAGTAGAGAATAGAGGAACAATTTTAAAAATGAAAGAAAAAAATCGAGTACTAAATTTGTTTTTTGTAAAATTGACCTATAAATATAAGCGTCACTTCAAAATATCTGTTAGTACTATATGCCGAATTTCAAATTTTTCATTAAACTTGCTGCATACAAAATCACTTGTTGCTTACAAAATTAGATGTGTTCATACAGAAAGACACAGGAGCAATCTTATAAAGACTTTATGTTTGCTTTTGGGTTACGGAAACCTAAACAATGTTTGATCTGGGATTATTCGGTTCCTTTGTGTTCTCCCAATTTATGAATTACACAAACACACTATATGAGCTTACAAAGAAATTTTAAAAATAATTTTTGATAATAAAATAATCATAAATTATAAATTATTACTTATTTTATAAGAAATGACGTTCAGTTCATAATTTATAGTGTGGAATATTATTTATAAAAGTAATTGATTTGTAGCTGAAAATAAAATCGACTGAATGCATATTAGAATACGCACAAAGTACCATTTCATAGTTGTCTTTGGGTCTCAAAATTTCTGATTTATATTAACTGTCATGATTTTATTTCAAAGTTCTAATTAAATGCTGGTATACAGAGTTTTTTAGACTTCAAACTAGTGGTTCAAAAAATTAATGAACATGTTGTACATTGGTAATATTTTGCAAAAAGAGTTTAAAAATGAAAAAAAAAATCTCACATTATGAAGGTCCTGTACACATTTAAGCACTAATGAATCTCTAAGGGTATATAGTATATATATTTTACTATTTCTAAATATTCATTTTTCTCGAAGTAAACATATTGGCTATTATATGTTACGGTTATTAAAGTTAAATAATATTATTTTTTACCATGTAAATATACAATTATATTTCCTAATATATATTTCATAGATGTACTAAATATACATGTTATAATAAAATATAATTTTGCAGTTGATTTTGGTCTCTCTTCTTACTAACTTTTTATCGATCCAAGCACAGGTCATAAATTTATTAATTATTATTCATAAACTAATAGTGTTTACTTAGCTGTGATATTATTCTTTTTAATATTGTTATATATACTGCTATTGTGAATTATATTTAGCCGTTAACAGATAGAGGTTTGATTGGTATGGTTTGGGGATAGAAAACTCTCACAAAGATGATCATTTTTATGCTTAGTATTTATACTATATTGATATGCCTCAATACTTTTCAACGGTATACTTTATAATGAGGAATACAGAAAAAATTCATCCCCAGATCACATGTAGGGGAAGGAATCTTATTTTCAAGATGAAGTTTATTTACAATTAAATGAACTTATGTGATGTAGTATTATTTCAACATTTTCAGGTGGGCTATTAGCAAAGAAAACCATTCTTTGCTAATAGCCCACTTAAAGATGTTGTAATACAATGAAACATGGGTCGTAGTAAAGAACTTAAAGAAAGTAGAAGTAATAGTACATCAGGTAATCTCATTTAATAGTGAATAATAAATTTCTACAAAATTAACGCAAATATATTAAATATTAAGTTTATTATTAACTTTACAGCCGTCATAAATATATGCAACCATGCCATGTATAATTTCAGCTATATAGCTTTAATAGTCTATAAATAAAACGGCTGTGATATACAGACGGGCCTGGCAAAACCATAAGAGTTTATAAGTTTGGCTACGGAACCCTAAAACTGGTGAATAAAATATTGATATCATTTTGAAAGGTTTCCACCGATACTCTTTTTTACGGCATGTGGGAAAAATGAAATTCCCTCTAATTTTACGCTGATAGGTAGGTCATATCAAAAAAAAATATCTAAGTTTTTACTACATATTAACTGAAATTTCCATATAAACGATCTGTTTGCAAAATTTCATGTAGGTCAGTATAACGTGACAAAAGTTATCATTTTAGTGACAGACAGGAATTTTCAAACATTTTTGCCATTTGCCTACGAAATCATAAAAATATATTTTCAATTTTTGAAAAAAAACCTGAATTTTTTTACTACTTTGAAATTAGGTAATAGAGATTAAAATAATAAACAAAAATAAATTTTGATTAAATGGTTTAATATAGATATATTGTTTAAAATATATCTTACCGAAAATCGTCAGATTTGACATATTCCAACAAATCTATCCACAAAACAATGAAGGCAATCAATTTTAATACCCAATCCCGCCCCTATAACTTAGACTACCCTATTAATTGTCACTTTAAATCTGTCCCAACAGGCCCGACTCTTCCAATCGTGATTGCTTTAACTCCCAGTATCCTCTGCCCACATTCAACCCGACGAACTTGACCAAAATCATTTTATTAACGCGTCTACCATGACCAGCAAGACTATGTTTGCGGATGCTGTAAATGATAGAGATGAAAGGTAAGTATTCAAGATTGATTGTCGGGAAATAAATAAAATATTTTGATCGTTATATTACCTCAACTGATATTGCACGTAAATTAGATATATTAGAGCCCATTCCTAACTTAACTACGTTTTGTCTCTTTATTAACGTAAGAGACGTTGAAATTTATTTTCTTTTTATCTTGGAACATTCCAGCAAAATGAGCAGTGTATTCCGAAGTATAACGATGCACTCGAAGTTTAAATTATATGTTCCCCGTCGTTCTTTGTTTTTAATGATTTATAAATCGGGTAATTTATTTATGTAAGCTTTTGGATCCCAAAAGGAACAAAGTACATTATACAATATTGATACTCAATTTATTGGGGCACCCAGTATCGAGCGAAGACCTCCTCCATAGCTTCTCATTTCTTTCTGGGGCCTTTCTAGGATGATTGCAGAAATGTTGTATTTCATCTTCTTTAGAATTTTACTGTAGACGAAAAAATTTAAATTAGCTTAATTTCGCTGTTCTGTTTATTTATACAGGGTGTCCAGTGGCAGATTTCAAAGTTTGAACAAACATAGTTTCTGAACGCAACACATAAGAGGGGTGCGGGGGGCGTCGTTAGAAGCGCAAGCGGTGCGGATATTTTAGTAGTCATGGAACAGTAGAGTGGAGAGCACCGCGCTTTTGCCGTCGAGGCGTACATTTTGTGTGGATTTTCGCTGTCTGTAGCACGCCGTCGATTTAATAATCGTTACAGTATTCGTCGATTACATGATGGACCATCGATCAACCTCATTCAGTTATGGGTAGCAAGGTTCAGAGCTACAGGATTAACATTAAATAGGCCAAGGCCACGACCTACACCGTTGGTAGCCACGGATGTTATGGTTTCTGTCGTTGAAAATCCCCGTTTATCACTGGATACACGTTCATCGATATTGGGAATTCCGAAATCAACTTTACAGGTAATAATGCGAAAAAAGCTGACTTTGAATTAAGAAAAACTTACGCGGAGGTGATGTTGTTGAGATTTCGTACTGCTACCCGGATGGGCAACATATTCTTTAGTGACGAAGCTCACTTTCACATTGGAGGATATGTTAATAAGCAGAACTTTCGCTACTGGGATGTCCACAACCCAAGACAAATGTATCAAGAGCCTTTACATAAGCCTAAAGTAACAGTCTGGTGTGCCATGTCTGCATCTGCAATTATGGGGCCTTATTTCTTTGAAAATCAACGTGGCCAAAGTGTAACTGTGAATTCGGAGAGATATGCCCAGATGTTAAATGACTTTTTCAGAGTAGCACTACAGAATAGTCCATCCTTCAACCAAAACACATGGTTCCAGCAGGACGGGGCCATAGCTCACACTGCTAATGTGTCCATGAATGCAGTGCGGCAGTTATTTCCAGAAAAAAGCAATTACATATAATTTATTCAGTATTAGATTCATCTAAAGTTTGATAATAATCATTAAATTCTGAAGAATTCTCATAGTTATCACTCTCAGTCGATTGCAAGATACCATTTACTTGTAAAGGCATTTTCTTTCCAAAAAAGCGCTGCTGGTTTCGAATAGTATTCGAATCTAAATACCAACTGCAGTTTTCAGGGTATAGTTCTTTGCAATTAGAATCCGTAGCGTTAAGTATATAGAATTATTATATACACGAGTTAAATTGTTTTATTTAACTAATATCTAACGTCATAGTAACATACTTGAGTTCCAACTCAATTTTATACTACACTTTTTACTATATATTTATACTTTTTAAAAAATGTTCACTATTTTCTTGAGCCGAATAATAAAAAAAAATACGATGTCTCGAGTCAATTACTTTGATGCATTGTTTGCAGGTAAGTTATTTAACGGTATCCATTTTGTCGTGGATGTAAATGTCGATTTAATCAACTAATGATGCAAACATTTTTTGGTACGTCATGAGTTAAGTAACCACACCCGTGCAATCCATCAGCAAAACCATAACATCTGATGGACAACGGTAAATTACTAAAAACCAACTCAGCATAAACATCAAATAAATTAATTTACAAGAACGCTGTTAAGCCACAAACGTCCGATGGACGTTAAACTACTAAAATACGCGAGATTATTTCTCTTGGGATCAACAATTTCTTAAATAGCGGACTAAAATTTTCTCACCGGCAGCAAAATTTACCAGTTGACAGGTAAAATGACAAAAATTCACAAGGGATGTAAGTCGTAAAATATTTTACTTGTCCGAAAAAAGTGATTAAAAATGTAATGACTTTATAAGTGCGATAAATCTATACGTAACCTTTGTCTGAAAAGTTAAATCTCAATAATTTATAAGAACTAACTAAAGAGCAGGTCAGCAAAAACATCAGATAAAACCAAGCTTTCCAGAACGCAAGTCTCAGCAGAGGAGAGCTATATAATAGAGTCCGAGCAATTGACGAAGAGGGTCTACCAGTGATCCTCTTAGAGTTAACATTGTTTAGAATTGTTAATGCATATTTTAATATCAAAAATTATAATTTTGTAATTTTTAATTCAATAAAGTACATTTGTAAGCAGTTATAGCTAAACACATATTTTTGAGTATCCGGGGAACGCGATACCTAACTCTTGTTCTTCGAAAAAGTTTTGAAAGGTCTAACTTTTCCTTTGTTTTAGAAAGTGGCCATGTAATCACAACATGTAAACGTATGGAAAGCGAGTAGGCTTTGGCATAGCGTGGATTCTAACTTCAATGCTAACTCAATATAATTAATGCAATCTAAATGTTCCATACGTCTTTTCTTGGTTGCTGAACCTGCTAGCCAAATTTGAGGTTGTCAAAAGATATGCATAATGCCCAATAAAATTAATAAAGTATCGGCATCAGAGGCTTTTATCACAATTCTTTTACCTAGTGGCACTTTGTAAGCATGAAATATAATTCTTCTGTTTGCCTTTTCGTGATGACATATACAATCAACTTCTTTTGGTATTTATGATACAATTTTGATGTGCTCAATAAGAGTAGCACTGATGGTCATTGTTCTGTAACTGTACGAAAAGTTCTGTAAAATGATAATTTTTAAGACTTCTCAAAATATTTGTAGGTCTAGTTTATTGTGATCCTGAAATTTTATACGTGATATTGCATTCTTGTCAGTTTTGACGTTCAAAATCTTTGATCGATTGTATTAAAGAGCGATCAGAAATAATATGTACTGCTGAAGCATTTATTGACGTATGATAATTTACTAAAATAAATGTTACAATACGGAGCACGTGTTTCCAAAAACAAAGCAATGATGTGTTTGATTTCTGTCTTTTTCTATCGCATAGAAAAATACATGCGCACTCTCATTTTATCCGACAGTATATGGCATCCAGCTGTTATGCTGTGTTCTCATTTTTCGCACCGAATAGTATGCGCAATGCTTCTCTGCCGCGCACTTTTGTTTGCTCTTTTTTTAATTTCAAAATCCGGCAACCGTGATTCATTAATCATTTTTCCCATACAACCTTATACCACCGTGTTCCCAATAAAATTATCTGTATTTTGATATATGATTTAATGAGAAAGCAAGTGGGTAAAAATTACTAGTATCAACTCACCTGTTTATAATTGACAATTATTTATTATTGACAATCATAATCATAATTACCAGAAAAATATAGGCAAACTTAATTTACTAAACTTTTGCATGTTCTGTATAATTTATGCTTTCAATTGATAATCTGTTTATTTGATAAGTGAGTTAAATATTGAAAAAAAATTAAAAAATAAGGGTAGCCTTGAATATATTTCTATAGGCAACCCACTAACAATATTTTTCTTTACTTAATATGTTTCATAAAAAATACTTTTCATTCGATAAGCAGATGGGTGCAAGACGATCTTAGTTGGAATCTTGTACTATAACGTCAACGAAGATTATTTTAAAAATATTTTATTTAAATAAAAATTGTACACATTTTGAATACGCCCCTGTATTTTTACATGGCATATTTTAAAATGTTATATATAATACACAGAAATATAGAGCACAAAAACGAATATAATAAAATGTTCAATATAATAACTAATGTAACATTAATTGTTATAACCGAAATTATTCAACGCAATCAAATAATGTTCAGTTATAGATAATCTAAAAGAAATAAACCGACTTTCATGTTTATGTAAATGTAAAATACTTTTAAAAAATATTGAAGCTTTCGCCTAAATTGCTTATCATTCTCCAATGAAACAAATCTGAAAAAGTGAAACAAGAAAATATAATTTAAATATCAAGCAATTTAAAATACGTGAGATTCTTTCTTTTGGGATCAACCATTTCTTAAACAGCGGACTAAAATTTTCTCACCGGCAGCAAAATTTACCAGTTGACAATTAAAAATGACAAAAATTTACAAGGTATGTGAGTCGTGAAATATTTTACTTGTCCGGAAAAAAGGTATTAAAAATGCAATGTTTTTATAAGTGCGATAAATCTATACGTAACCTTTGTTTGAAAAGTTCAAATATCTCAATAATTTATTTCTCTGTGATAGCACCACATAAGCCAGGCAAGCATTAGATTATTTAAAATCAAAATAATACTACTAACTACGTTAATTATTACGAAATAATAACCGGTCACAATTATTCAGTTACACATTTACTTATTTGTATTGCAGTATATTGTTTCCTCCAAAGCGAATAAATACCATTTTGTAGTGGCTACCACTAATTTTTTAATTACGAATTATTTTTTTTGTAAAAAATAGGAGCTTTTTTCACTATATTGAATTTGAAAGCGTACCTACAAGGCGTGAGCCAATGTTAAGCTAATATAAAATTCCACTAATGTGAAAGTCGGTACAAACTGGAAAAGTAGGAAAGCATTAGAAAGCTTGTCGGTTTTTCTGCCAAAAAATTATTTAATAAATGAAACTCTGGTAATACAACAATATTTTTTATAAAATATATTCCTTTTGATTGTCCAAATTCTTTGAAGGTCATTCTAATTTACGTTTAATTTCTAGTGAAACGTAGCGGTATATTTAAGGCATAAACGTGAAAAAAATCACAGGTTGTTAATTCCTATGGTTACATTAAAATTACTTTCAAAAACTTCTCCGTTACGGTTTAAGTTATAACAACTTCCACGTCTTCAAAATGGTTAAGCTTTTATATCTCTAAATACTATATTTCTCTTTCTAAATTATATTTAAATTTAATGAAAATCAATGCGGTCGTTATTAATATTTTTGGCCAAAATTGCAATGATTACGAAGGAGACGCGGAAAAAGGTTTTATAAATTTTCACGTTTTATTTTCAGTATCAATATGCCAATAAAAACATAAGCTGTTAATTAAGACGCATAAATAACTTTAGGTTTGCTAATCTGGAAGCGTTTTAGTTTCAAATAATCTCAGGTAACAGCATGAAGTGTTAATTTTCCCGAGCGAGGTGAGTAAATATTTTGAGGCGGTATTGAAATTGGAGTTTACAAGTTCTTAGAGGGTAAGCGGTAGAGAATCTGCTATTATGCTGGAAATTATCTTCACAAATTGTTGTTTTGGGTTGATGGAACTATTATCTTAGCTTGCGGAACGTTACTCAAGATTAACATTTGGTTAACGCTTTTCCGTGTTAAATTAATATGTCTTACAAAAATTGAGTAAGAGGTTTGTTCTTTATTCTCTTTTAGACTATCGGTTTTTTATTATATATCAAATTAGAACCTCTCAGAATGACGACATGCAATGTCATTCACAATCATATTAAATTGATTCTTTGCTAAAAGTTTAATAATAAACAAAACTACTAAAACTACGAGATAAGATTTCTAATGAGGAGATCCGTAGGAGAACTGAGTTCAACGACATAGTTTGTAAAATCAGCTGGATAAGGTAGGTAAACAGATAATTTGGTTAAGGTGGTGAAATGCGGCACAGAATTGATCTTTGTGGAAATCTACTGGGGAGGAATATGTTCACCCGTGGACGACTTCCAACTCATCATGATGATGTCTATTACTAAGAATTTTGTCACTAGGTACGTTATGTACATGCAGAAATTCATTTAAACTTTCATATATCTCGTTATTAGTAATTTGTTTCTCTAATTTTTACCGATGTCTCGTTGTTTTGAAATATCTCAAAATATAAATTTTCTGTCCTATTTTAAAACCTAAATTCAAAGTTCAGATTTCTTAATAATTTATGTATCTCACAGTAAATTTAACAATTTTAACATTTCAATTTATAAGACACAATATAAAATTGTTTGTAACGCCACCGAAAAGAGTGGGCACAGCACAATTAATGAGATATTACCATTATAATATAATATTATGGAAAATTTGATACATTTCAACATACAATTTACTTTACAATTTGATAATTTTTTTTTGAACAAAACAATTTAAGTTAATAATATAAAGTAATATGAATATTTTTTACTTTAAGTTATACACCAATACAGGATTTTTCTCCAGGCAATGGATTAATCTACATTCTGAACTAACTTCCACCAATTGTTGTTTCTTCGAATCCTCACCTTCGTTCTGTAAACATAAACTTATTGAAAATGATATCAATAAGTAAATTCTATATAAAATAATTTAAAGTTTAGTTAATGTTTATGATAATGTTCGTAACACTTTATATTATTAACTTCAATTGTTTTGATCATATATATATAAATATATATATATATATATATATATATATATATATATATATATATATATATATATATGTATATAAAAATATAATCTAAACCAAAAGAAAATTAAGCCAACATGCTTTCTTTTTTGAAAATATGAAAATACTTGTTAGTTAAAATAAATAGTCTGCACCGGCTTCAATAACGTCTTTATAACTGCAGAAATACAATAAATGTTCAGTATGTTTCCATTTTGTCTAATTACGTCTCGGGCACGTACATATTAATACTAGAGAGCGACTGCCAATTCCAGAATGAAACTACCATAAGAAATGACTATAAAAATAAAAGAAAAAAACTAATTTCACCTAAATTACCATACGAAATAAATACTTTCGAGTTAGGAAAAACATAATTAAATTATTTGAATTTGGGAGCTTTTCTTTATTCGAAGCTCAGCAAAAAACTCTATTACACTATTTTAATCATTAACTAGACATTTTCTTTAGAAATGACAGTTAGAGACATATATATTAGCCTATGCCCGCGGCTTCGCCTGCATAATATTTAAGTAGATCCCTTCCCCTCTCTTTTCAATTCATGCATATGTGAAAACTCTCCATCTACCAGAATTGCGTGCCGGATCACGCCAAAATACCCAGATATCACGTAAATATACGCAGGAATAAATAATAATTTTTCTCTTTTATTGCTTGCCAATAGTGAAATTTATTTATATAATGATTTATACGTTTAAACAATAAAGATCCGTAAACATGGTGTCTAGCATTTATATTTTCATTTAATATTAAAACGCTTATTGCGTACTTTCTATTGACATCACGTTGTTATCACGAGTTTTTCCTATTATTTTGGCAGTAAATTAAGTTTTTTTGCGTCCATGCATAATTTTGTTTGCTCATTATTTATCCTGCTTTTTAATTAAGATATATATAATTTAAGCAAAAAAATCATATAAATCCGACAGGCTGTTTAAGAGTAAAATGAAGACAAAAATTATATAAATAGATAACGTTTCGCTTATATTATAATAGTGAAATAATAGTACAAAATTGTCTTTCAAAGTTACAAATAAACACGCTAATTAAAATAAGCGCTCGACCTCGACGATGGAAGACAAGCTTTTAGCAAGAGATATTAGAAATACAAGCCCGACTTACGCAGTACATTATCCAGTTTAACGAACTCGACGTTGGAAATAATAAGATGTAAACCGTTTAATGAGGAGCTTTTATAAGGACGACGTAATAATTTCGTTAACCGGAAGGAAATGAATTTAAAGTCACAAAGTGACTGCAGCGGTTCTGACTAATTACGTCGAGCTCCTATCCGACGCGCCCTAATTGATAAACTGGGATTCGGATACTCTAATTAACACTTAACACGACCTTTGCCGTTAGAGCTAATTTTTAGCGCGATTTGTTTTACTGACTCGACTAGATTTTATCATTTCCATTATCAACATAAGGCGCAACGCAGATGATCATCAATTATTGGTTCGACAATAATAGTCGAAAATAAAACATGTGATATTTAATATTATAGGGAACATACTCCACAAAAATTGGTCTTATAAAATAATTGAAGCGACTCTGGACGACTCTCAACCTTTGAATCACCCAAATGTTATGACATTTGGGTAATCTAAAGTCTGAGAGTCGGCCAGAGTTTAAACGATGTTAATTGAAATCTCCGTTACAATTTTTATTCAGGAAAGTAAAAATCGGAAATTTAAGCAATTATTCGGAGAGTTTTTTTATCGTACTTACGTAGTAATGTGAAACTGGTCATTTTTAAAGACATTAAAACTCTGGTTAGTTTTAAAAAAGTTGGTAAATCGGATTATGTGACCAAAATATGTTTATACTCTGCATTGCTATGAGTCACAAAATTAATTAAAGATTATTCCGCATTGCGTATGGGCTAATATGGCACAATACAAATTCACAATAGCCTCAATTTTATGATATTTCTACGTTTTCACTTTCTTTCACTTTCCGAGGTTTAAATAAAAAAAAATACGAAAATAAGAAAAAAATCCATTACTTAATTTCAAACCTCAAGAAATTCTTCCTAATTTCTCAATTTACTTTGCCCAAATTCAATTTCTAACAGTTTTTGAGAAAAATGACTGTCGCAGATGGACATATTGGCATAGACAGGAAGACTCGCGAGTAATCTTATAAAGGCTTTTTCTTTTGAGGTGCGGTGAAAACTATATTTCATTTAAACTGTTCAACACACACACACACCCACACACACACACACACACACACACACATATATATATATATATATATGTATATATATATATATATATATATATATATATATCTATATATATATATGCAATTAAAAATAACAAGAATGTTAAATGGTTATTACGTAATAACTTAAACAACAGGTATTGCAGAAAATTATAACCACGTAACTTAAAAAATTAAATGCGCATGAAATTTAAATCAAGATGTAGCTTTATTTAAGAGTTTCACGATTTAAATTTTAATATAATACTCATATAAAAAACTTGCGTTATCCTTGATAAATGAAGGTCAGTAAGTTACGTGGATATGAACCACAGGCAGTTAGATTCCAGGTAGTGAAACATATATTAAAATAGTATTATCTTTTTAGAATATCTGAAAAATTATAGGGCATAAATGGCAATTTACAACAGTGATAGGGTTTAGATAGCACACATCTCAGTTGGGGTCACTTTGAAATAAATGAAACGTACAAAGTTTAAACGTATTATCTTTATTTTGAGGTTTTAAATATTTAATAGTTTCGTGATTTTGTTTAAAGATAATAATTATGTTATTGCAATGTTTTAAAAACGTTCTAGTATCTTTTTAAATAATTCACGACATAAATTCCTAGGGAGTTTTATTCATAAGTTCACCTTCTTGTTTAATACTGAAATATTCAATGTCAGTTATTCTGTCTCTTTATACTAGCTTCATACTAAAAATATAGCTTATTGACAGTTCATTAAATATTTTGACACAACTTAGTAATAATTCAAATTTAAAAATTTGCTTATGATGTGAATTTTTAGCTTGGTTGTCAATAGGAAAGGCATATAACAGTTAAATTCTGAAGATAAGAATCTTTCTCGTTGTTATGTACATTTTTATTTTAAACGGGAATAAGACAATCGATAAGAATGTTTGCATAGATCGTATTGCAACAAATTATTTTAATAATTCAATACTAATAACAATTAATATATTTAATTGTAATTTAAGGCAAAGGACTTTGACAGACAAGTGGACAAAAGATTATACTATAAGGATTCCGTTTTTTTATTTTTAGGAGCGGAATCCTCAATAGCGGCTAAATGCCTATTAAACACTCTTTTCTGGATTCCGTACCTTTTTCATAGACATGCATATTCATAGATAATATGTAAATGGTTTTTACTTGTATTAAAATTATAAATTTTATCGAGTTATGTATTAAGTTAACATTGACTGAAAAAAATTATCTTCATAGCCGTATGCTACAATATTCAATAACTTTCATCGACAATTTATCTCATTTCGGAGCTGGACTTTTTGGCTTTTCTAATTCACATATCATTGGAGCCAATGCCCATACTCGGCACGCTGTGTAGGCGGTTTGCGTAGCTTCTCATTTTTTTAATTTTAGCAACCGGAAATTGAATTGAGGATTACGTTAAAAACACATCAAAGGCAGTAAGTTTGTAATCGACACAACCGACCATGGCATCGACATACGGTGCAATAACTAGGCTGCTTATAATATGTTTAATTTATGAATTATTTTTGATAATTTCGCATTAAAGAAGATACTAATTTTGTTTCAGATTTTTAAAATACAAGCTTCAAAAGATAAAGGAGAAAGTGATGCATAACATTTTAGAGACGCGTATCCTTCTAAGGAGTTGTAGCATTAGAAAAGATTGCTAAAAATTTTCGACTGCATTCGCGAGGGAGAAAATTCATCCCGAAGTTTATTGAACGGGGAGTTACATCAAACAATTCCAAACAATAAATAAAATATCATGTCAATACGTCGTAAAGTGAAAGTAGCTGCAATGAAGCTGATATGACGATATTATAAGAGTCGCATTTTATTATTATGCTTACAGAAACATTAAAAGGCACTTGTTTTCTGTGGCATATGGTTATTTATTAATAATAAAATGCAAATGGTAAAGCTAAATAAATAAGCGTTAAAACAGTCACTAAAATACGTTTTAATATTTAACGTTTCGCTGTCTTTTAGTAGCCTTGTATACTGCAAGATTTTCAAATCATACTACATTTTTGCGGAATATTTCTACAATCTAAAGAAACTTTTATTTACAAGTTTACCTTAATACTTTGATGCAACCATTATCTAATTATTTTGGAAATGCCTTATAATATCTTAATAAATAACGTATTTTTATTTAAAATATCGGTATGGTTTTCCAAAATAATTATTAATATGTTTTGGTTACATCTAGGTTGTAAATAAAGAAATCTAAAAATATGAAATATATGTAAATTCTTAAACAATATATTGCTTGTCATTGTTACGTACTTCTTTATTCTAAACGAGAACGGGAAAATTAATAACAATTTTAACTTATATTTTACTGGTATATCAAACATGTAATTTAAATGATCATGGTTTATTGGTATGTAATTAAGATTAGTGGAAAACATTAATCCTAATAACCAAGTCTATGGTTAGTAGCCAGAATTAAAATACTCAACTTAAACAGTATTTTAAAATAAAGAGTTTTGGGTTATCCATAGACAGGTTGTTAGACGTTTTATACTTAATTAAAAGGCAAGGTTATTTTAAATTTTACATTTAAATTTTTATGATTTTGTAAGTAGACGAAATCGTCTAATGTGTACACAATTTTCCATTTTAATTTAACTTTAAAAATTTTTGCCGAACGGGATATAATAAAAGCTTCTAGATATCTGTCTATAACAGAATTCAAGTTACATAAATATTTGACAGTATAATTTTAAGTAAATTTATATGTATAATGTTACAATGAAAAGTTTATTTTCATTATAACATTGTAACATTATGTACACGACAAATGTCACGTAGATAAATTAAATAAAACATAATTTGGGGCTATCGAATAAATAGATCTGACAGCATGAAATTAGTAATCATTCAGCATTCGACCATTTTACAATAAATTTTTATTGTAACAAACCATTCTTACTATTTATTATTAAAAAAACTTAGATAACGGAAAACACACTTCCAACAAAAAAATATAATATTTATTTTTATCAATATCAATTTGAATTTATTATGTATTCACCTTTAAAAGATAAATATTTAAAATAATACAAATATTTTTTTTACATGCTTTATTAAAATTTTACCGCTTTCAAGTATTGTTTTGTGTAAAATATTTTTTATAATTTATTTCGATTTGAAATTTCCATAATGTACTATCATTATAAACTGGCCTAAAACTAACATCCTTTTTAAAATTCCACACAACATATAAATTAATCATTTTGTGATGCCTTCAAACAGAAACAATAAACATTCGTATTCAATTGAATAATAATTATAAAATTAGATGTTTACAATTATATGATTCATTGCATTGTTTTGAATACAATTAAAAGTATAAACGTAGGATGCCATGTTTAGACAGAACAAAAATAAGAACAATTTACGCTAGCAAAACAGAGACCGTAAATAAATACGAGTTTAAAATGGAGTAATACATTTACCAGAATACAAACAGAAACAAATTTAAGTTAGCCGTGATGAAAATTAATTAAAAATAAAAGTGGTATTGAGATTACTAGCCATGAAATGAATTACGGAAAATCCTTCAGAAAATAAACTTATGTGATCGGAAACTATCTGCATTTTCCATATATAAGTAAGAATAAAAATATCTTTTCTGCTAGGAAAAATATATTGCATAAAAATTCAGTCAAACATAAAGTGCTGTAAAACATTTTTTCTCTTGAACAATGTTATATGTATAAGTAACAATAAAAATATCATTTCTGCCAGGAAAAATATATTGCATAAAAATTCATAGTCAAGCATAAAGTGCTGTAAAACATTCTTTCTCTTGAACAATATTATATATATAAGTGACAATAAAAATATCGTTTCTGCTAGGAAAAATATATTGGATAAAAATTCATAGTCAAACATAAAGTGCTGTAAAACATTTTTTCTCTTGAACAATGTTTCCGTGGATAATGAAATGAGAAAATAATTTGAATGATAGACATGGTGACTTTTTTGCCACATAATAATCGCTTGCTTTTGAAAACATTACATTGAATTATTTCATTTGAGTTTCATCAGAGTGACAATATAATCGGTTTTTAAATTACTTAATAAAATAATCGATTTTGTTTCTACTTCTGGGAAGGCTTTTAGTTATCCCAATTATTATAATCCGACCGTTAATTAATACTTTATTATTTAAATTTTTTGTTTACTTCTATTGAACTTGTTGTGATATAATGAAAATAAGGATTGCCTGAATTGTGTAATCTATTTAATTGTAAATGCAAGTGTAATATTGTGATTCGTCGAAGTGATAAAAATCGGGTTCTCTCATCTGGAACACGAACCCTAGATTAATTACATCGTCAGCAGTAACAGAAATGTTCTCAGATTTTCAATAAATGTACTGATGCGATGTTATCAATGTATTTTAGAACAGTATAATAACCAAACAAAGAAACTACGTGTCCATGCACGTACATAATGTACATTTAAGTATAATATTATTCAAAATTTAACGTTTTAGAACCTTTTGGAGCGGAAACGGTAAATATGAAGAAGTGCTCTTACAATATCATGAATTTTGTTTGTGACTTTATTTAACTACGTTTTAAATTAACTTATTAAGAGCTTTAAGAAAATATGAGTAAGATCAAATAATTCCTGCCTTTCCATGCCATCACTGCCATGTATGTTGGTTCGATTACTGGCAGCACACCGCTGGGTCTCGGGTTTGATTCCTATCTGCTCGTCGAACGGGGCTTAAGTGATAAATTTAACCACATAGTTAAAATGCCACAGATTACTTATAGGCAGCAGTGCCAATTGTGGGGGAATTTAACTTAATGATTGTTTTATTTTTTCCCTCCAAAATTACTTTATTGAACTCAGCAGATATAAATTTTGAAACAGTGATTATATGACACTAAGAACTTTGTCAAACTCGGAAAGTTTTTAAATTATTTCCAAATTTTCGTCAATTTAAACAGGCTACAGAAATCGACAGTTGTCGGCCGTTGACTCATCACATACCACATGTGTATTCGTGTTTTAAAAATTTGTCGCGAAATCATTAACTTCAACGTTTTAATGTCTAGATATTGTAGTCTTATACTGCTAACACTCATCAGAACGCCTTTTATATTAGTCGATAAGAAAACATATGCCGCATAAGGGTCATTTCCATGATCGAAAGCGGCGGAGTTTATAATGTCCAATTTTGTCATTTGCACATGCTCCATTGTTCGCTTTAGAGTTGTTTTTTTTGTGATTTACAATCGATATTTAATGATAATTGTTGTTGTTAGTTTTACATTGCAATTCCATATTTAGAGTATTGTGAAAGGTCATAATTTTTAAGTAATTTTTTTAGGTACATTAATGCATAAAGATGTCTTAAATTTCTCGAAAAATGTAACAACTGTGCTATCGTTATTTTTCTATGATATTCTAGCCAAAATTTATCAAGTCGGCTTTTACTGGGATTTTTGGTTCTGCAATTTCGGAGATAAAGGGAAGGAACACATATGATCTATTACTGTGCCGAATTCCAAGTTTCTACATCAAATGGTTGCTTAGAAAATAAAATAAAACGTTAAAAAAACAGTTGGGATGGCTCACCATAAAATCAATCGAATGCATGTTGAAAGTTTAAAATAATATTAAGGCTACGGGATTGTAAAAAAGTGAAGGCACTAGAAATATTCTGATAAAAGCATCTACTCGGAATCTCTTGGATTGCACATTGCACCAATGTATAAATTTTCAAAGGACGAAAAATAAAGGAAAGGCTATCATCGACTGTGCGAATAAAATCTTTAACTTCTTTATGCACATCATCCAAAATGCAATTTCGGTGAAATATTTAGTAGTGCAAGGAAGAATAAAAGGCCGAAGACTATGGTGACGTTATTCTACATGATGGACTAAACTTATAAAATGTATCACGCACTCCACCAATGTTGTATGTTTGAATAGAGATATATGTATGCCAGTATATATATATATATATATATATATATATATATATATATATATGCTAGGAATAGGAAACGTCTCAAGAACGGCTGGCCAAATGTCGGCCGAAACTTTGCCACGACCACTGTGTTAAGAGTGCTGTACTAAAAAGAACAATAAAGTCTAAAATTGTATAAACTACAAAGGTGTGATTGACAGGAACGTGCAGAAAGACTAGCAGATATGACAAAAAAAGAGTTCTATTTTGGCTGTTTGGCTGTTGTACTCTGAAGAGATTTTCTTGTTTTCGAAACTAAGTAAATCTTTTTTTACTATTTTCCAAGTAGATAATAGAGTTCAAAATAATAATTGAAAATAATGTTTGGTTAAATCGTTTTAATATTGTTAAAGAGTGCTTAAAATAAGTCTATTTTCGAAAAATGTTAGATTTGATATATACCATCAAATCCTTCTAGTAGTTCCAAATAGTGAAAGAAATTTATTCTTATATCCAATCCCCCCTCTACAAATTCAGCTTTCCCCTTAATTGCCACCTTAAACCTGTCCCAACAGGCTCGATCCATCGAATTGTGATTGCTTTAAGTTAACTCTCAGAATGGAATCTCAGGAGGGCGGCTCTACCTTCATTCAACCGGACGAACTGACCGACCAAAAACATTCCATTAATGCGCCCACCCCGGATGTGGTCGAGGTATCGCGTGCTTTATTGAAACGGTTTGGTACAAACATTTATCATAAGATTATGCTTGTGGATGCGGTAAATGATGGAGACGAACGGAAAAAATAGATTAAGATTGAATGGATGAGAAATTAATAATATATTTTGATCGTTATATTATCGCAGCTACCGTTATGGTACTAGTCGATTGTAGATAGTTTCTTGCTTTACAATATTAAAATAAATACGTTTACACAGAAGTTAAATATTTTAGAGTCTATCCTTAACTCACCTAGGTTCTATCTATTTATTAATGTAAAAAAGTTTAAATTCACTTTGCTTTTTCTTAGAACATCGAGCAAAACGAGAATTGTATTCCCAAGTATAATGATACACTAGAAGTTTTAAATATATTTCCTCATCATTCCTAGTTTCTGACGGTTCTCAAGATCGATACTTAATGATTAATCTATTACTAATGCTGTGAGATACGGGACATTTTATTTCTTTAATTTTTTTATTATTAGAAAATGGTGAAAGTGAAAATACCAAAAAATATTCCATTTTTTTATTAGAAAGTTCAAATCAAGTATATTTTGGTCTCTTTAGTCCTCCCAAAATCAATTAAAAATTATAAAAATGTTGAATATGCCCCATGTTATTTAATTTTATGTATTGTGCTATATTATGGTAATACATAGAAGTAAAGAACATATATAGATAAGTAAATATAAAAAATGTTGTAAAACAATTTTAAAAGCAAAATTATTCAACATAATCAAATAATGTTCGGTTCCAACAAAGATTTTATTAAAATTAAATAGACTTTAAAATTCGTGTAAACGTGTAAATACTTTAAAGAGGAGTATTGAAATTTTCGCCTAAATTGTTTTCTTCTTCCAAGGAAAAAAAAATGAGAATCTGAGTGAGACAATTTTTAATATAAGTATAAAATTACTTAAAAATACTTGAACTTCCTTCACTTGGGATTTCATAAGTTAATAATATCTTAATAGGAAAGTAAAGTTTTCACGTTGGGAGGAAAATTTACCAGTTGACAGGTAACGACAAAAATTCACAAGGGATGTGACAAGTGAATTTACTTATTTGAGAAAGTGGGTAGACAATTGTAATGACTTTAAAAGTACAGTAAATTTATATACATCTCTTGAACGAAATATTGTGTATCTCAATGTGTATCTTAAAATTTTTTTACCTACCAGCATCCCTCAAAACCAAACAGGCAAATATTGGATTATTTGAAACCAAAATACTATTACTAACTGCGTTAATTATTACCAAATAGGAACTGGATAGATTTATTCATTTGCCACTTACTTATTTGTTTTGTAGTATATTGCTTTCTCTAAAACCAACAAAAATATTTTTATTGAAGAAATTTTTTAATTACGAATCAAATATTTTATAAAAAAGCAGGTATATTTTTTCTCTACATTAAATTAATAGGAGTGTTAAGACCACGACTACTGTGTGCATTGTAGAAAAAGCTTGTTATAAACTGAACAAAATGGAAAAGGGTTTGAAAGCTGTTCGAGTTGTGCGCAAAAAACTGTATTTATCAATCTAAACTTTCGTATTTTGTACAAAATATATTCGATCTGATCATTTAAATTCATTAAGAACAAATCACATATCATCAATCGGTATGCTTGTACTAATATAATTTAATCAAAAAGCTTCTCTGTTGCGGTTTAAATTATAATTACTTGTAAATATTTTCAATCATCCAGTTTTTTATGCCTCTACTATTTTCCTCTATCTAATTTATATTTCAATTAAAAGAAATCAAAGCTGTGGTTGTTTAAATTTTCAACCGAAAATTGGAGTAAATTCTGAGCTCATAATAAAGCAATGACACGGTATGAAGGAAACGCGATAAACAGCTTTACACAGTTTCAAGTCATGTTTTCAGTATGAATATGCAAACGAAAACATAAGTTTATAATAAATACTCATAACGAACTTTACGTATGTTAATCTGGAATCGCTTTAGTTTCAAGGAATCTGAGGTAACAGCATGAAGTGTTAATTTTCCCGAGCGAAATGAGTAAATATTTTGGGGCAGCGTTGAAATTGGAGTTTACAAGCTCTTGTAGGATAAGCGGTAGAGAATCTGCTATTATACTGGAAATTAACTTCACGAATTGTCGTTTTGAGTTGATAGACCTATTTGTCCTAGCTCGCGGAACGTTACTCAAGGTTAAAGTTTGTTTAAGGATTTCCTATGTTGATTTGACATGTTTTCAATGAGTTGAGTAAGAGGCGTTTCTGTTATTATATTTTGGACTATCCTTTCTTTACATATACAATTAGAACCACTGAGAACGACGACATGTAGACATTCGCAATCACTTTAGATTGAATTCTTTGCTAATCATTAAGTAATGAATAAAATGACTAAAACCATGAGATATTATCTATAATTAGGAGATCCGTGAGGAATTAAGTTCACCGATATGGTTCGTAGGATTGGCAGGATAAGGGTGGTGAACAAATAATCTGGCAAAGATCGTAGGATGCATCTGTGAAAATCTATGGGGGAAAACCTAAGTTCCCAGCTCATGATAATTATGACTATTATTAGGATTTTTGCTGTTTGGTCTGTTTTGTACATGCAGAAATTCATATAAACTTTCATGTATCTTGTTATTAGTAATTGGTTTACCAGTATCTAATCTTTGCTGCTGTCTTGTTGTTTTGAAACATCTCGGAACATGGGTTCTCTATTCTATTTTATAATCTGAATTCAAAGTTCAAATTTGGTAATGTATTTATTTTTCACACAACAAACTTCGAAATTTTAAAACACACAGCACAATTATTTAGATGTTGTCATTATAATATATTATTGAAAATTGGATACATTTTAATTAATTATTAAATAAATCACCAATAATGGAGTTAGTCAGTAAAATATAAAATCATTTTAAGTTAAATATAATAAATAAAGTCAATAATGAGTAACGAAATGAATACAACATTAAGTCAAATAAAGTACTGTAAATTGAGAACAAAACAGTTGAAGTTAGTAAATGAAATTGTTATAAGTATCAGCATAAAAATACACTAAATCTTAAGTTGTTTTTGGTAGAATTTAATTATTTTTTTTATTCTGAATAAGTTTGTTTTCAAATTATGAAATTGAGGACTCAAAGAAATGTACAATCGAAGGAAGTTCATTTAGAGTGCGGCTTAGGCTGTTAACTGGAGAAAAATTCCTATAATATTTTGATACTATTAAATAAAAAAGGGATTATATACATATATATATATATATATATATATATATATATATATATATATATATATATATATATATATATATATATATATAGTCAACTGTTAATTTAAGGAATGTTACATTTTAATACCTAAAAAACTGGACTGTCTCTCATGATCCAAAAAGGAGAGTCGAGAAAAAGATTAAACATCCGAGAAGGACACCCAATGTATTATTTTATTAACGAAAAAAACGATTTCATAAGAAAGACATAATTAATACTTGCGATGTTTGTTGCATGCTATAATATGACGTTAAGAGAGCGTAATGGTTTAAAACACTGTGAACTATCAGTATTTTGAAAACTATGACAAAATTTAAATTTCAATCGCATATTTTCATCTGAGTTAAATAAAATAAAGATAATTTTATTATCTACACCTAAGGATATTATCCTTTATTAATCTGATAAAAAAATAACCAACTTCCTTTCGCTTTTAAAAAGACATATTGGAAATATTTATTGGAAAAAAAGAATTTATATTAATTCGGTACAGGCTCCAAATATAGAAATAGTCTGCTTCATCGGCTTTAATAACTGTTTTGTTACTATAGAAATACAAACAATTTTCCATATATTTACACTTCGTCTAATGCAATCTCAAGCATGTACATATCAATTCTAGAACCAGATTATAATAAAAAATTATAACTAAATTGTCATACATAATACAATTTTCAAGTCGGAAAAAATATAATTAAGTTACAAACTTGAAATTGAAAACTTTTTCTTTCGAAATTGAGCAAAAAGTGCTATTACCGTATTCTGATCATTAACTAGAAATTTCCTTTTTTATATATTAGATAGAGACATATACTAGACTTTGCCCATGGCTTCGCCTGTTTAATATTTAAGTAGATCCCTTCTACTCTTCAATTCGTACCTGTGCGAAAATGCTCAAGTCGAAATACGTGGATACCGCATAAATATATACAAGAATAAATGATATTATTTATAACTACTGAACTATTATTGTATATAAAGTATATAATGTCAATGGATCTGTTATATTTAAGTAATTAGTTTGATAACGTGAAATTTGTTTACATAATAGTTCATACGTTTCGTAATGAACATGCAAGAACGAGATATTCAGTAATGATACTTTTAGTTATTATTAAAACGCTTATTGTTTCTTTTCTATTAACGATAAGTGTATGCCATCGCGAGTTTTTTTATAGTTTAGTAGTGCAATCAATTTTTCGGGTACGGATCAAATTTTTTTTGGACATTCGTATTCTGCTATTATTTATTTTGTCTTTTAATCAAGATGTATATAGTTTATATACGAATTTTATTTAAATTAGATAGGCTATTTAAGAGTGAAATAAAAACAAATAAACAAGCAATTTTTACTTTTATTGCAATAGTAGAGATAAAAAAAATAAAATTAGCATTTCCTTCCAAAGTTACGAATAAACACACTAATTAAAATGAACTCTACGTCGAGGACGGAAAACAGGCTTTTAATATAAGATATTAGAAATACAAGCCCGGCACTTACGCAGTACATTATCCAATTTAATTATCTCGGCGTCGGCAATAATAAGATGTAAACCATTTAATGAAGAGCTTTTAAAAGGACTACGTAATTATTTTGTTAGCCGGAAGGAAAGAAACTAAAAGTTACAAAGCGACTGCAGCGGTTCTGACTAATTACGTCGGGCTCATATCCAACGCGCCCTAATTGATAAAGTGGGATCCGGACATTCTAATTAGCACTTAACGCAACCTTTGCCGTCAGGGGTAATTCTTAGCGCGATTTGTTTTCCTGACTCGACTAGAATTTTCTTAACTTGAGATTTTATCATTTCCACTATAGACATAATCATCGATCATCGATAACAAGATACATGAATAGTCGAAAATAAGACATGTAATATTTAATATTATAACACAAACGCTCCACAAAAATTGGTCTTATGAAATAATCGAAGCAACTCTGACTTACTTTGGTGGACTCACAACCTATGGATCACCCTAATCTTGTCATTTGAGATGTAGTAAAAGAGATTGCACTGTAATTTTTCGTCAGGAAAGGAAAGACATTTTAATTTTTTTAATAAGCGACAGTAATTCAAGTATCTGGTTCAAGAGTTATTTAATGGTAAATCTGGTTATTTTTATATATATTAACAATGCAATTAGTTCTTTAAAAGTTAATCAATCAGACTGTGTAAATAAAATACTTTGAAAAATGAAATTAATTGCGTTATTATAAAAATGAAATTAATTAAAGTTGTTACCTCTATTGGTTAACATGGCATATTAACAATTTACAATAGGCTATATTACCCATAATAAATGTTTCCTATAATCCTCTGTAATCGTGACAGTTTCGATTATGAGCTAACTAAATAAATTTACTGTTAACATTTTCTCAGCAACGTGTAATTAAAACTTTGATTTACGATTTTAATCTTGCCTTTGCTTAATACGATTTTTAACAAATAATCTCTTCGCATATTTAAAATATAAACTAAAACTAGATTTTAAAAGTTTATTGAATATTCACGTGGAAAAAAATATTATTAAAGGCAAAAGCACCTGACCACGAGAATGTTTTATCAAATAAAAAAAGCAGACAAGGAAACTTTGTGCTTTGAAAATAAGAAAGATATTATCGTAATTATAACAAATAATATTATGTTTTATAAAATTTCATTCAGACCTTCAAATATTGATTTTGTCCTTTATTTACATTAAAAAGAAGAAATAAAATAATCGTTGCCATAACATTTAAGAAAGAAAAAGTTTATACTTGTATAAATGTTTTTTTTTCGAATTTGTACTAAGAAAGTTTCCTGCACACTTACGCATTTACAAATTTTTTAAATCAACATTTATAAGAATATTACATTTACTATATACAAATATACTATTACGAATTTCAAAATTATGTCATTTATAATTATCGCACAGTTTTTCGGCAAATTTTAGATGAGCTTTGGGCAAAATTTTTTAGTATATTTTTTAACGTAGCAATATTTTCATGCTTTTCGGTCTAAACATATGGTATGTTAAACCCAATGTTTTACATTTTTTCTAAATTTTATCTAGCCAGTATAATTTCTGGTCTTGCGGCAGATTATTAACCATACCCGTGTTATCAAAATCGGTCGAGTATCGAAACTATAATAGCGGATAAAGAAACTGACATACACACACAACAAGTGATCAAAAATATTATCTTTCTTACAGCTTCCACGCTATCTGATTTACAAATTAGTTTTCGCAATCTTTCACTATGTTCAAAATATTCTATAATTATCTTATAAACAATTTTTAGCCCTGTTCAGCTCTCGAATGACTGGAATAAAATAGTTTGTAACCAATCATTATCTTTTAACTATAAACTGAATGTTTTGAAATGTTTAAAGTATATAAGCTAATAACAATACGTATTCAAAGTTAAAAATATTGCTCAATTCAATAGCGTAATTTAGGCACAGTTTTTATTAAGTCTAATTTTTTATAAGTAAAGTTTAATTTTTTATAAGCAAATAATTTTTTATAAGTAAGTTTATAATCAATGAAAATTTTATTTGTACCATTTAAAATAAAGTATAAAATTTAAAAAAAAAATAGGCGACACGTTCGAATTTTTAATTACGTAGAAACTTAATGAACGAATATTGCAGAAATTTATGAACAAAATAACAAAGCAAGTGAAAGCAGTAAATATCCAGTTACGAATTAACATTCTTAATATGATCTTTGAATGCCGATACTAATTTTTTATATTTTTAATAATAAATTGAACCTTGCAATTTCAACTGTAAAATAATACTCATAAAAAGTCGCGCTGTGCTTGAGAAATAAAGAAGGGTAGTAGATTCAAGGCTTTGGAACTTATATCAAAACAGTAATGCCTTTTTTATATTGTCTGAAATATCGTAGAGCATAAATGTCTAATTGTTACAGTGATAAGATGTGAATACGAATAGAATATTTCTCTGCTGTCGAGCCAAAGTAGCAAGTATAATTTACTCAGATGGGATAGCTTTAGAATATACAAAATGTATGGCGCTCTGTTATTTACACGCGATTCGCAATAACATGTCTCTTTAAAGTTCAATACGAGTAAGACCGCTACTACTTCTAACTATTATTAGGATACTCTTGTACTTCTAAGAAAAATGATTAACGATTTAGGCTCAACAGATGCGTTAACGTCAACGATTAGTCTGGAAAGGCTGAGTTAAGTATGGCTACACTTGTAGGAAATTTTCCTCTTACGTATGCCCTTTATCAAATTATTATGGTACTTTACTTAGAATAAAAATGTCAAAATATGTGTTAAAAGAGATAGTGTTCTTCTTAATCACTAAATTTTATTTGAAAATGTTTATTTTATGTTATCCCAAAGTAGATTTGTCATTATTACGCAACTATTTTTTGACCGCGGTTTCGCTCGCGTGGTATTTAAGCGGATCCCTTCCACTCTCTCCTCACCTCATGCATATGTGGAAAAGCGTCATTTGCCAGACTATCCTGCCCGGTGGAAATGAGTAATTACCACCTAAATATACGCAAGGATAAATTATTATCTTTATAAATACTAAACTAAATATGACAAGCACCTAGCGTCAAAGAAACTTTATGGTTAAACATATTTATTTGCCAATAGTGAAAATTTGTTACAATAAATATCCACAGATGTTATATTCAGCAATAATTCTTTCATTTACCACTAAAAAGTTTAATGCATGTTACCTATCCGTAGATATATGCCGTCCAGGGCCTTTTATTTAGTTTTGGCAGCGCATTAAATTTTTTGTGCATTTTTTAATCATATATTTTATTACTCTGATTAGTAGAGTGTGTAGTAGATAATCTGTGTAGTAGATAATCATAAAACTTATTTTCAATTTAAAACTTATGGCCCCTTTTTTCCTTAACCAAAAATATTATCATTCCCTTTTCCTGGTTTTTTTCAAGTGAATTTTCCTTAATGTTTAAATATTAATTCAGTTTACATATATTCACTGGAAATAGCTGATGTAATATAGATAATTTTATGTTTTCGAAGAACTTCGAAATATGAAGAAAAAATCCAAGAACTTTGTCATAACTTACAGTAAGCAGGTAAGTTTTGAGTTTATTAACCAATTTGGTTTTTCGTCAAATATAAATCATCCCTGTTTTTGTTGGAGTGTCATTATTATTTGTGATATTATATCCTATTATGGATATCATGATTTGACTTTAATCAGCACTATTGTAGTATAATAGTATTACAGTAATTTTTTATTCAATACACTTTCATCAATTTCTGAAAAAATTTTAAGGAGACTATAATAGGCAAAAGAAATGCTAATACAAACAGGAATATATAATAAATTTTAAAATCGCATTTCTTAAAATTTCCACATAATTTTCTTTTACATAGTTATGTACGTGCATTAAAAATTATGTCTAAGCTCTTGGCTGATAACAATACAAATAGAGACAGTAATAGCTAGGGGTATTTTAAATGGAACCGAAGTCTTAAAGACAATATACTTTTTTTATTTACACTTATTTCGATTTTATCTTTGAAAAAAAGTGGGCAATGCACATGAACACAAAAAATAGTCATCAATTTATTAATATATGGAAATCTTAAATTCCATGGTAAACAATAATACCTCTTTGTGCATAAATGGCTACACCTTTGAAAAAGTTGATGAATTTTAATATTTTGGCACAGTAATTAACGACAAAGATAAACAAAGAGCGAAAATTGATAACAGAATTAAAATGGTATATAAATGCTTCTTTAGAAGACAACTGAGGTCTAAACTCATCAATTGGAATAATGAACTAAAAATCTATAAAATACTAATTCTGCCAGTCCTACTTTATGCAAGCTATTCATGAACCCTAAACATAGACAAACAGCGATCACTGGACACGTTTCATAGAAAGGTCCTTAGATCAATCTTTGGCCCAGTGCAAGAAGAAAGTAGATGAAGGAGCAGATATAATTTTGAACTGTATAAACTTTACGGATAACCACAAATTACCCAAGTAATCCATAGTAACAGATTAAGATGGATTGGTTACATGAGGAGAAGCCCAGAGGATAATCCTACTAAAATATTAACTTTAAAAAAACCCGAGAGTACTCGACCAAGAGGTGACCACATTCTAGATGGATGGATGACATCGAAAAGACACAAAAACTTTAAACGCAAGTAATTGAATTCGACCCACAATTGGTAGGAGACGCCGGAAGGAGCACGTAGTAGAGGAAGCTAAGGCCTGCAAGGAGCTGTTGCCCGTATTAAGGAAAGGAAATAATTTATTAATATTTACTTCCTCTAAAATAATTAAAACGTGCCCAAAGACAAATCAAATATTACCTATGTAAAATTTCCCTCCCTAAATTTTTGAGTTAGGTTTATTAAGTCCATCGTATTTAAAAATTTATTCTTCAACTATTTTTCTTTAAAAATGATTGGAAATAAATAGTTACTTAATTGTAAGCCTAATTAAACTCACTTACATGCGTTATTAGCATAAAGCTTAACACTAAAAATAACTTATAACATTAGCCAATTTTCCTCTACACACAGAGCAGACAAGCTGCCAAGAATTACTATTCGGAAAACACCATCTTACACACATTACAACTACTTGTTGCTAATATTTATGTTATTCACCGCATTTCTAAACATAAATGAATACATTTGAAGACATAAAGCACATGCCGAGTCATAAACAATTCCACAAAGATAAAGTGCGGTTGGCAGGAGTAAGACGCACTGCAGATGTGTAAATAATTGAGCCTTTGAGTTAAATATAAAGTCGTTTGAGAATAACTTACTTTGCTAACTCAAAAGGCTTTACGCAGTACCAGACCGAGAAAATTAATCACGAATAAATCCTACCCGACAAAGACCTACTTAGTGAACATAATGGAAAATTTTCTCGGAAAAATTTATAGCTTTCCTGTTCTTCAAGTTTTAAAGTTAAGTGAGATCTATATAATTTAAATATTGTTTAATAATTTTTAAAAGGGACAATTTTACATACGTTGTACAAATCAACTGCTATGGAATCAAAATTATCTTATGCGCGAAATTGGTCTATATCATTACGCACATGAAGTTGATTAATTATTTTAAATTAATACGCTTATTTCTTGGGCAATAAAAAAATTAATATATTGTAAAATGTTAATTGGGTTAGTTTTAATTGACCACTAAAATTAAGCAACGGTTAAAATTTGGGTATGAAACTACTCAGTGGCGTCAACTCTCTTTTATAAAGCGTCCCTTTAATTAGCTTAATACGTACAGGAGTTAATTTTGTAACATTTATTTGTTAGAACAAATTAATGGAATGCAAGTCAAACTCATATGTCGGGAGTTCTGTTCATCGTTTTAAGTAAAATGCATACCATAAGCAATCAGTAATATGGTATTTATAGCTTAATGTCTGTTATTTATAATTAACATACTTATGTATTATCGTGAATATCTCAAAAATTATAACGGACAGAATCATCGTCATAGCTTTTATACTACCTTCACATAGACTTCTCAAAATCACGTTTTTTTATTTTAGTTACAGTAGTTGTGGAATTAAGGGTGTATATATATTTTTTTCATATTTTTTAGTACATCTCTAATAGTATGAAACTTGAAATTATGAAACACTTTAGGAAACCTTAGAACTAAACTTTTCGAAAGATACTCCACGCTATACTGTGGAAATTTAAAAGAAGTTCTATTTTTGCTTGCCCCTACTAAAAAATCCATATAAATATTTTTGAGGGTTAGCTGCTGAGATATATATGAGTTAATATATTGTTACTATTCCTAATTCCCTTTTAAATTAAAAAAACTACAAACCCTAAGTAAACAAACTTTAGGATAGTCTATATATTACTTACTTTTTATTGTATGCCTGTCTAGGAAGGCTGTAATATTGATAATGTAATTTATAAACAAAATATACGTAGACTGAAAATTATTGTCTATTCTATTAAAACTCTTCAGCATATTTTGGATGATTAGTATTGTATAATGTATAATGTGACATAAAATTACATTGCGTTTTAATTGTGCACACTGTTACATGTTGCTGAATTTGCTAAATTTATATGATACTAGTTTTTATCCATGGTTTTAATCCCAAAAGCATTGGACAAATTTGAAGATTTTTTTTTCAAATAAGTCCAGACAATCAGACTAGTTATGTAGTCATTTTGCATATGATTTGCTAGATGTGACTTTTAACATTCGTTGGTTTGAAGTGTAGCGCACCGTAAAAATTATGGGGCGGTAGTCTGAAGTAAAACGCCTTGCAATAATTAACCTACGAATTTATAATCCATAATGTAGTGTCACCTAAATATGCGGAGGGATAAATTATTATTTTTATAACTACCTCACTATTAATTGTAAGTATAGTCTCAAATAACTTTCCTAAGTAAACATTTTTGCATGCTAACAGGGGAATTTTGCATGCCAACAGTGGAATTTAGTTACATAGGGTGTAATAACTTTTCATAATGAAGATTTATTGTGAAAATTTGTGAATCCTGTGATGTTCAGCAATAATGCTTTTGCTTTAGCTTTGGCAGCCCATTTAAATTTTTGTGCGTCGACATAATTTTTCTCGCCGTCTTGTCCTGTGCTCTATTCATATAAATTATAATGTAATTATATATAGCCTACGGTTTCATTTGAGATGTGTACTATATACATGAAAATATATTTTTATAAAATCCGTTGGGATATTATAACATAAAAGAAAAACAAAGAAATGAAAAAAAAGAAAACGATTAATTTTATTATATAAATAGGGGAAGGATACAGCGATCTTTGCGTATATTTTTTTATGAAAAAAATATACACGCCCATTTGGTTTTATTTTATATTTACCCGTAATTATTATTTATTTCTTTTTAATAATTATACATTTGACGTGATGTTACGATGTATGCGTATTTGAAGTTACGTTCTCGGCAGCTGTTCTAGTTTTCCATAATTTCTTATACCTACTCTCACGAGCTTGACATCATCATAATTTGATATAAAAAATACGATCAAATTTAATAATAGCACGAATTATTTCCAATTTAAACAAGTGCATGATTGATGAAATGCATTTTCTACTGACAATAAGTTAAGACTAATTCATACATTATTATTATTATGAGGTTAAGTATTTTTTTTCAGTGACAACTAATTGCCTGAATTTAAATTTTATTTATATTTTCTCACTTTATTTTTATTTTAAAGAAGTCGGCATAGCCAACCTCTGAAGTCATGCAAATTCGTAAATCATTGTGTAACGAGGGGCGGGCTGGTGTAGTTTAGGCGTAAACCACAAATAACATGTGAGTAGCGGATATCCGCCGAGCAAAATCTTCAATAAAAGGTGTTAGTTGAGCGGATGTTTTTATTTAACCCATTGTCTTTGAGTGTTTTGTTGATTGCTATTAAAGGTAATTTTTTGACTATTGCTAATATGCCTGCGTTTATGACGTTATTGAGGATTCCCACTGAGGTCCCACATGATACATACAATTAAAAGAAAATTCAAGTTTTTTATTTACCCGTCTAAAATGTTTATATGAATATTTTTAAGTTTTAAATATTCAACTATTCCAAGTTTCTACACTCAACGGTATCTAAGATAAATGGCTGTGATAAACAGACAGTTGGATGAACACGTGAATAATACCATAAAAGTTTCGTTATTTTTTTCATTTTGAAGCACGGAACACTAAAAGTTATTCTATGAAGTTGTTTATTGATCAAATAAATATGCTGTTAAGAGTTTCATGAAATTATAAATATTTACTTGATAATATAAAGATTAAATATAAAAATTTAATTACAATAGAAACATTTATTGAAATATAATTAATGGAAAAAGAGGAGATTGTGATTTCATTAACGAACGTTTATGCTTAGCATAAAATAATTTTAAAGAACTTTTATAACTCGTGTTTTATAAATCATAACAGATTCACAAACTATCTTAAAACAAATAAATAATGTAATATACTAATTTCCTAATAAGTTTAACAGATTATTTCATGTACATATTAAAAATTCTATAAATATGATGTTCACTCTCAACTGTTGATCGATTTCAAACGGCTGTAGCACTCAAAATTTAATCACTTTTAAGCATACGAATAATAATAAACCCATACCGTTATTTTTAACACGGAAAACGTACCTTGCATTTTATTGGTACTTGATCAATTGCTTATACCATTAATCTATAGAGATGGAAAGTTATATTATGTGCAAAAGCCAGTAATAATGATGCATATTACCATTGACTGAGTATAAATATTATGTGCAACTAATTAATTTATATCACTAGTGAAATAAAATATCGTATTAAAAGACAACTTTAAAGACATCATTTTCGAGAAGAGTGTCTTTAATTAATTATACATAAACCAGACTAATGACAAGACTTATTCCGCTTTCATAGTCAGAAAAAAATTAATTGATTTTTTTCAAATATTAAATTAATCGTTATAGAAACATCATATAATTTTAAAGTATCATAATTACCAGTGTTTCATATAATGTATTAGTGTAATTGAATAATTCTATTTCATTATTAAATGACGAAGAACTTAAGTTATTAAATTTATTTGGAACTTATTACTTCGCCTTAAGAACTATCGTTTTATCTCTAGATTACTAGAAAATAATTTGAATCTCATATTTCAGGATAAACAATTTAATGCTGATTTATTAGAACACAATAAGCTTAATTTGTTTAATGTAATTGAAAATTTTCTTTATTATTTCGTCCATCTTCATTGCTGAATTTTCTCAGTTTTGGTTGAAGTGAATCCGTGGTATCTTATTATATAAAAGATGCCACAGATTTACCTCAGCCAACACTAAGATGGGATAATCAGTACTCAATGTTGCCAATTCCAAGTAGACCTGCAACGGTTAATTGAATACAATTTAATCAGTCAGTGGTCCAAAAAATATAGTATCTACGATGAGAATTTAATATATATTACTGATATGTCGGTGGACATAATTCATATATTCAACTTTTATTTAACATTGCAATCTGGAAATGATTATATTTAATTTTTTTCGATTGCATTTTCACCTTTAGTAATGCGATTAACTGTAAGTCAATCGCATTATCAACAAAGGTTTTAAAATTTCCTTAGAATCATAACTTATAAATGCTATCGAAAATGGAATTGCAATGTTTCTATGGTTAAAATCCCTTTAACCCAAAGTTAAAGGAATTTCAACCATAGAAAGTTTATTTCTCATTTTTTCTACATTTTAAATATTGGTAATATTGTGTGAAATTTCCACTTTAAAAAATGCTGGTTTTGAGTAAAAAAAACAGAAAAAACGATAAATATTTGATAAATCGAAAAAAAAACAAATAGAAATTATCTATTTGTTTTAATAAAGAATATCTTTCAGTTCCGACAGGCGTTGCATGAAGTACATTAGGTACAACATCGAAAAATTAAGTTTTTAAAGAAATTATTGTTTAGTAAACTAGGGTCCGTTTTTTTTTCTATCTAAACCTAGTTAAATCTGAAAAGCTTAGTGTAGTTTTCATATTGATATATGCTGATTACGAAGATATTTCGCTTTCACTGAGACAAACAATTTTTAATCAATAATTTGTTTTAAATTAGGTTTTATCTAATATCTTTGATCTACTAGTCTGCTTATTCGAACTCAATTATTTTAGGGTATGGCTTACCAAATTAAGCTGCTACATATAAATATATGATATAGGGTACAGTTAGATTTAAGTATTAAAAAAAATGCATGACTTTGTTTGGAAGTAAAAGAAATGTTTCTAAATAAAATGGTATTATTTGTTCTCCCCTGTCATTTGTTTATCACTAATTTTTTCAATATTTGTTTTATATATTCTCATGAATAACATAAACATCATAAAAATTAGTCAAGTAGTTTCGAAAAAAAATTTCTTTTTTTCATTTTTACTTAAAATCTACCTTTTTTTTTAAGTTGAAACTTTGGGGAAAGTCCAGCTGAACAATATAAAAAAACATAGCATTAGAGCCAAATATAATTTTATGGTTCTGTAGCCAAACTCGGAACCCTTACATTTTCTCCATGTCCATGTGTCTGTGCGTCTGTTCATCAGTATGTCAAGAATGTTCATCTGTACGCCATTTTACTCGGAGACTGTTAGTGTTAGAAATTTTGCGTAGTTACATATATTTGTAACGCCTACAAAGTTATGAAATAAAATAGGAAAAAAATGTTTAGGTTATCGTTTCAAAAATATTGGGGTATGCCATTACCATTTTTTCTTTTCCTTACAAAATATTTAGCTTCGAACTTGTAATTTTTGGCCTCTACCTCCGGTCAGCTAAACCGTATTTCTAAACACATTATCATACCTATCTAAGCTTTATTAGTTTCCGAGTAATAGTTGACCAACTTATGACATTTATTTGTATATGTAACAAATTCACAGAGACTCCATAAAAATTACTTAAATCAAGTCCTAAATTGTGTATTTTAAAATTTACATTTATTAATATATGAAATATATACCGTGCAATATATTTATATCATAAGAAAGATTTAGTTGGTGATATTTTTACAATATGAATAATTAACACCTCTGCACAGTTTTAATAAAAATGTTATATATCCTAAATTTTTTGTAAGTGCTTAATTGTATACGGTACCCACGTAGTGTGAGATCTTCTCGTACTTGATAGGTTTTAATTAACATTGAAACATGATAATGCTTTTTGCTGAGCGCAAGTTAAATGCAACGCGCCCTAAATTTTATCTTTCCCGATTATTCAAATAATTACATGTGTATATTTTAATATATAAAAATGTTCATCGTAAATATGGCAGCCCAAAAATGAATGATTCAATAGAAATGAAATTAATAATGGGCAAAATCTGTAATTATCATATTATGTTATATTATTTCAGGAGTCTTTTTGAATTTATTTTAGATTCCAAACTTCATTAGACCAAATAAAACTTACATAAGGGTATCGTCACTTCTCTGTATATATACTTTTATTATATGTTCTATACTCTACAATACCGATAATTACATTAACTAAAATAGGAAACTTTTGAACAAGAATTATTTTCAAACTTTTTCTCCCACAAACAAAATGAATCTATACACCTCGGTACTGCAGTTACCACTTTAAACAAATATGTTTAGCATACGTATATCTACATAATTCTTACATCCTGCCATATGTCTCTCACTCCGTTGATTTACATAAACCTCTTCCAAAGTCTAATTTATTTTCCACTTAACCACTTCATTTAATCATTTTAATATAACATTCAGTGGTCGGCTTTTGGCTTAAGAATTCACCTTTCATGCTAAGAATGTAAAATTCATCGTGAAAATTATGTTTATGAGATAAAGAACATTATCTGTTATAATTGTTTATTTACCATCTTAAAATATCTTGTACATAATTGTGCTATAATGATGTTTAATTACAAGAAACATTTAATATACAGCATTTACTGCTCTGACTGCTGGACAATTAAATTAGGTTGTTAAAATACAAATAAATATAGATGCGTGCAAAATGTAAAAAAATATCATAAAATTATTGCTATTATCATCAATAAATTGATAATATACATACGTCCTCGAAGAATCAGAGACATTTATACAATGTCTCAAAAATGTTAAAAGGTTATGTACACAAATGTACCTATAATTTATGTAACACGAATTTCCATGATATAAAATTGATATTTGCGGTCTTTTCAAAATTACAAAACCATAATTAGACACATTGATGTGTTATTAAAATATTAGTTAAAGTATGTAATACATATATTTGTTACTCTTTTTAACAGAAAAACTTGTCTCTAATAAGGTTTTTAGTAAGTGTTTCATATAAATAAAAATAGATGTAGACCGACTTAATGCTATCCAGAATCCATCTGTGGAGGTACATTCCACATAGCATTGCACTTCGAAGATTCAAAACTGATAGTCTGTGAGATAGATTCCTGTAACATTGAATGAAAATAATCTTTTAATTTTATCCTCAAAGTAATCTTATCCTTTTTTCCGTTTACGTGTGTAGTCAGTCTAATTAAGGAAAATTTAACTCATGTTTCTCAAGAGAAAAAAGTTAATTTTATTCCAAAGAAAAAAATATTAGAAAATATGTAGAGATATTTCGTAATAATGTAGAGATATTTTAAAAATATTTCCGGCACTTCTAGGTTAAATCATTTATAAATTCCGCTTAACTGCTAAGCAACAATTTTTGGCCCTTCCTTGCCTTCCGCACTTGGTCCTAATTCAATACAATTACAACACCCCCCTTTTACTATCCCTCCACTTGCTCTATAATTAAAAATATATAGTTGAATATACAGTACCATTAACCTATTGTATCAGCTATTTTCCATGTATTCTTTTTTTATAAATACATAGTTAAAGTTTTAGATATTTTCTCTGTGCATAAAGAGGGCCAATTGCCAAGTACAATAGTTTCCAAAGCACTATTTTATCTTCACAATAACAACTTATTGGTCAGATACATTAACTCTGTCATTATTTGCAGTATCTTTAAGTGGATATGAATACAGTGAGATGCGTGAAGCATATACAGGGTCGTAAATGGATCCACAGTAATAATAACGAACTGAATAAATAGACGCTTGGGAGGCGGCAGCGGCGGCAAACATCTTTTATTCTTTATCGCACATTGCTCGAGTGAAGATCTTGGATATTAAATTGGCTTAAGCCTAGTTTGAACGTTATTAATGATAAATTAATTGCTCTTAAATCTGATGTATAAATAATTTAAACTGATTGTAATTATCTTAAAGAAGGAAGTTACCGATAATGAAGTTATCATCAGGCAAGAAATTCATCCACTTATGCATTGTTTCATATTACATAGTAAAAAGAAAATGTTAGAGATATGTTTTTTTTAGTTTCACAAGTTCTAATATTTTTTTAACTTGGCCAACATATTTTTTATGAGGCAAATAAATCCAATGAATTTAAAAGATACAGTAATTTAAAATTGGCTAACTCTTAATTAAGTACATATCTAAGAACCAGTTGCTATGTTTGCTTCATATTTAATTTAAAGTTATCAAACTATTCTCATAGAAGTAGAGAAACGAAATGTTTAAAGGATGTCTAAGTAATACCCTTGATGGAGTTTCTGGATATATTGGTAAGTAATACCTTAGATATATTGGTTATGAACACATGCTATTTTATGATAGAGGTCCTAAAGGACGATGATAGCTCTTCACCTTGATAAAATTGCATCCTTGTAAGAAATGGTTTTCTAAAAATAATAACATATGTTTCTATAGGTACAGTCGACAGCACATCAAGATTTACACTTGAATTACAAATTCATCCCTATGCCACTGAGGTAAGGTCGAGTCAAAGTCAAAATGTAAATACTTGAAAATACTGCAAATAATGATAAAATTAATGTATCTAACCAGTAAGTTGTTGTTGTGGAAATAAAACACTACTTTGGAAATTGTTATACTTAGCATTTTGTAATTGTTATTTTGAAATTGTTATTTTCTACACAGAGAATGAGAAGTAACCTAAACCAATGTGTAGGCGTTAAAAATATGTATGGTTTTACCAAATTCAGCTAGCAATAATGTAAAATGGCTGCGATATACATTAGGGTATGATGGACCTATAAGTGTTCCTAGTTTGGCTACGGAACACTAGATCTGCCAAATATGCAAGGGTGTGACGGTATATGCCTAAGGGATGGTGAGTTAATTGTTTTGTTATTTACTAGTATTTGGGAGAGAGGTTATTAATAGTTTCTTACCTATTAATTGAGATCCCCATATAAAGTAACTACTTCTCCAAATGGTATACATTTTGGTCTTAATAGAAACTGACGCCGGAACGTACAAACGTCACCGCAGATTTACAATACTAGGAGTAAGTGACACATAACTGCATGACAACCGTAATCAAAAGACAATAGGGCTTAATGAAATAACAATACATATGTAAGCGAATATTAGTTCATATATAAATTTACCATTTTAAATATAAACCAAGTCATATGCTTAAATAAGTTTTTGGTTGAATAAATCTGCCAATAAAAAATCTTATATTATATACTATAAGGTACATTGAAACGACCTTATTGAAATCATTTAGTTAAAATTACATAGTTAGGTTACTATAGGTCATATATTTAAAATAATCGAGACTAACGTACTATAGTTGTTACGTACTGCCGTTGTTATTTGCATTTTAACGATTTAAACACATTTAAATTTGATCAATTAGTTAGCCAAACAACCATATTCATAAACTGACTAAACCCCTAAAGGAGGTTTCAATACTATATTACATTAGTGGTCATTATTCGCTTTGTGGTCATTAGTGGTCATTTATCAATTACCTTGGACCTTTAATAGAAATGAGAGTCTCAGATTTATTTCTGATATTCTTCAATTAATCTATATTGCCATTTAGTGTCTGCATAAAATCATGGAACTCAAAATCTCTGTTTGCTGAATTCAGCAATTTTTGCGCCCAGATTGGTAGTATCGACTTAAAATTATTTCACTCAAGATATCTTTATCCTGAATAGAAGCTTACGACACAGACAACTTTACGAACTTTCCAGTTGCCGCTGTTAAAAAACGAAACATAGATGCGTCTATTTATTTACTGTTGTACAAAATCGTTTATTTAAAAGAAATGCTGCGACAATGTGGGAAAATTTGGTCAAATATTATTGGATAAAGCAGAAGTGCAAAATATCTAAGTAACGTTTACGCATTGCTTGGTACTTACAGTGTAATGAATGAGTAATCCAAAATATTGTCTGTATTCGCAATTTATTCATCAGAGACGTCAGAAGCTGTGCTGAAGTCAGAAGGTTTCAAAAGAAAACAAATAAATGAGTATAAAAAAATGTGTTAATTTTTGGTGTGTGGTTTAGTGATAATTTTTTATTTATCCTTATTTATGGGAAAACGGTCTTTGAACGAGTATACGAATAAATGATAAGAAGTTTTCCTGTCTTCTCTAACACTCATTTATAAATACACATCGGATGTTGCCTGGTGACCTTAATAAAACGGTTTATATTTTCCGGTGTAGAGAGCAATACAATTTAACGACTGTTGTTTGTTGCACTTTTCACAACTTAGAAGGCAATACAGTTAAAGCTAATGGTCGGTTTAAAGTTAATATCACATCTACCTAGAACATTTAGTAGAAAAATATGAAACAAGTTACTATACAATCTAAAAACACTTAACAGTTATACTTTCTTTTGTGAAATTTGTCTTTTTATTCAAATGGTAAAATTTATCAATAAACTATATAAAGGTGGATTTACTCTCTACTTATGTTAGTTTCGTAGTTATTATTGTTGCCAATACTTCTTGATCTCCAAGTGTGGGGTTTTTGGAACAATTATGAACTGCTTTATCATTTTAATGAGAATAAATTTAAAAACTGCATGCATATTTATGGTTAAAATATTAAACTTAATTAGTAATATACATTTTCTCTCCATGTATATTTATTGTTAAATATTAAACTTAATATTCTTCACAGTCTCTTTCATTAATATTACGAATAATATAGTCTATTCGGATTCATAACTACTATCCTAGATCATGAGGTTTCTTCCTGTTACTAAAATGTAGTTAAACCTCATAAATCGTAGAATAGCCATAATGAGAATATGAAGCCCTGTTTCGACAAATATGTTTTTAAAATACGGTTTTGCGCTAAGTGTGTATGTCAGGTATATTTGGTGCGAAACCTGCTACTTCAAGTTTATATTTTACGTATTTTATTAAATGTTACTTTCGGATATCTCTCGTGCCTGTTATGGAGTTGCTTAGTTAGTTATTATCATTAAATGCAGTCGGATCCGATCCTGTTTGACCGTAAATAATTCCATTTAAAATTGTGCCGAAAAGGGAAATAAATTACCGTTATTAGAGAAATACAGATTACGTCACGGTGACAATTTTAATTTTACGTATTTAATATACAATTACTGACGTGGAAAGTTATAGTGATAACAGTGACTATTATGATGACTTAACTCTTCTTTAAGGAGACGAAGAAAAAATAAAAAGTTTTGAGTGGTCAATATAGTGCATGTTTCATTACTTCTTAAATTTAAAGATTGATTTTGAATGAAATAAATATTATTAATTACATTTTGTAGGCTACTAAAAAAATTCAAATGAAAATATGAGGTAAAATAAAGTCTTTGGTGTATAGCAACGTTTAAATTTTGAGTGAATAGGATTAAATAAGAAAGTTAATTTTGAAAAAATCCGCCCTGACAAAGAACTGATTATTTTAAACCTCAAATGAAAATAGCTTTACGCTACAACTAACCTTTATAAGTTACGATCAGGAGTAATATTTGCGACAATGTATTCAGTTAGCATATTCATCTTATAGTACGGTCACGAAAAAGACGCTTTGGTAAACGATGTTTGACGCTGAATATCCCTTGTTTTATAAGCTATGTAACGACGTGTTCTGAATTAAGTATTTAGAGCGGCATATAGTGGTTAACTTACTTTTAAATTTTTATGCTCTTTTCCTTGACTACACATATATAAGTCTAAATAAGTTCAATACTTTAGCAGTTTTATACCCAAAGGATTTAACTATGCTCCTAACTATTCTGAAATTAATTAGCAGAGCTACCAACGTTAGTGTTAATTAATGATAGTAATTTTGCGATTAAAGATAAATAGAAAGATAATAAATTATGAAAAATAGAAAATTTACAAATTTACGATTCGAGAATTTGACGTTCTGCAAAACAATCGCATTTTAAATGTTTCAAAATTTTGAAATCTTTAAACAATTTATTCCAAATTTCTTTTATAAATAATTTAAATAAAATTTCTTTCAATGTTCAAATTAAAATTTTAGTTAGGAAATTAAAACATGTAAGTTATTGATCGAATATTGTGAAACTAAACATTGTTCAGTAAAAAAATTATGCATGTATTACAATACGCTTTGGTACTGACAATCTGTTAAAATTGTTGTTGTGATAATGTATCTTCTCCAGAGAAGAGATATTTTGTCAACCGTATCATTATGATTGAAGTGATTTTTCCATTTTTTAATCTAGCTCTAAGGTTTCTCCGGCCATAGTGATGAAAATAGTATATTAAAAGCTGAGAAGCCGTTACATGTAGAAGCAATAATTTCGGTATAGTAATAAATTATACTAATCACTAATAAATATGTAAATAGTAATATTGAAGAGGAAAATTAAATAAATCAATTTGTTTTCAGTTTTTTTCAGGAAATAGCTAAGCTATAAGAAAAGCTAGCTGAAAGGAACTATAAAACATTTTTTCATTTTAATTGTTATGGGTATAACCTCGGAAATATGCCCCAAAATATCTAAAAAAGTACATTAACACCTCTTTTTTTCTCTACTTCCGAAAGTACTGAATTTAAAATCATGAAAAAAAAACAAACTTATTAGAATTTTATTACAAGGTTACAGGGAAGTATACAGATTATTTATATTAAGTCTTATAGTTTTTGAAAAACTATTGAAATTTTTACGCAAGTAAAAAGCTATATATTAACTGGACAAAACAACATGAACATTTTAAATTAACCTGACAAAAAGGCTTTGTGTCCTGAAATGGTTAAATTCCTTAATATATGGCTAATATTTGACGGACTTTTTAAATCTTGAAGGTGGTTATTTCGGAATCGAGCGAGTCTTTTTTTCATGTTTCTTTTTTCTCAGCTTTTTTTCATGTTAACCTTTAGAATGACATGAAGAATGAATGAAGAAAGAAATTGCTAAATTATTTTTATGCAAAACGACATTAATTTTGTACTAAGTATATTCATAGAAAAAGTTGAAAAGATTTACAAGCTATTCGCACCTTGACTATGTCTCATTTGGCTATATTTTATGAAAATTACGATTGTCTGTGTGTTTATAAAAAAATCTACTGTTATGAGACCAAATTTCTTTGTTAAATTTTAGATGTACTCGGTGATTACGCCAGCATAGTATTTTTTAATTATATTATTCTCTCTTATACGGTCACTAGACGTTATCAAGGTAGGGTCAGGAGACATCGACGGGAATCTTGAGGATGATCAGTAAATAAATAAGTCGAGATATCAATGTCTCTCACAGCTAAAGCAGTGCTTCCCGATTCTTGTCATCATTTAGCACAGCTCTGAACTGTGGTATACGGATGTATAATCTCCCACAAGATAATTTCGAATTCTAATACCAAAAGTGTTCTTAATCTTTTGGTATTAGATAAGCCTCAATAAGCCAATACTCCGAAGTGTAAATAAATAATATTGAAAATACCATCTACCAAAACAAAGTATTGGGAAAACTTTTCATTTCTATTTCACTTACTTGATATCGGCCCCCCAAACAGAAACCACTGAACTACAAAACAGAAAGTTTTCTTCGGCGAAAGCGATTGCCCCCGGGTAGATTCTCCGCTTAAACCTATTGCGTTTAAATAATCCCTTTCTACTCCTAGATGTCTCCTAGGATTTGATCAACCTTTTCTTAGAAGATTTGTTTATACTTTTCGTTTCTTGATTTTTTTGATGTAATAATGTTACGGGAGATATGGGCGGCTAAGGTTTGTTTGTTGTCAAATTAATAGCAGAGAGAGTATCAGGGTTCGCTTATACAATTTTTGTAAGATTTTTTTTGCCTAGGTTTTGTTTAAAATCAAATAAATGGTACCAAAAATACACGTGTTTTTAAAAAGTAAAGTCCCATTCAGGGATTTGTCATCTATTGAAATCATCATCTATCGAATCATTTAAAGGAAAAATTTTGTTTTTTGTTCCGCGTTTAGTTCAATTTTTGGCCTTTCACCCTTAACAACAAACCTTTATCACTTTATCATGCCAGTCTGTCTATTATAGTCTTAAGTTAATTTTTAGGTCTTAGACCAATACATAGTAAATACGATTTTGTTAGATATTATAGATAGAAGACGTAGGAACATATTAAGAAAAAATTAGCATAATAGAGAAATATGAGTATGTGAGTATGTGTGTTCTTTAATTCTTTTTCCTTTGTCTGAAGAAACTAAAAAAATTAAGTGATTAGTGTTTGATTAAAACTTTAAATTAATCTTATGTCGGAAAATTGTCCTTAATAGTTAAGAGAGATGTATACACCTACGGAACCCTTCTTTTATATATTCTAAGCCTCACTGAAATTGTAATAGAAGACCCAATTGTTTCTGTATAATTCATTTGGATTATTAACTAAATTAAATTTTAAAGCAAAACTTTATTTTCCTGACGAGGAAAAATGAAGTTTTGCATCACACTTTGATTGCTATATATTTGAAATAAGTTGTCGACAAATAAATTTATAAAAAGGATTTTAATTACAAGTTACATAATAGTTTATGCCATATTTTCCCGTAGACGAGAGAGTTATAATGAACTAACACCATTTATACATTAAAAATTAACACCATCCGTTTATAACTTGAAAATAATAAGAAAGGAAGAAAATAGCATAAATGAGAATCTGGTTGGCATATCTAGGATTCCGTACCTGGCTTGAAGTGAAATTATTTAATTTTTAACAAGTCATCCATAAGGCTGACATATTAAAAATTATAGATTTTCCAGTGTAAAAAAAATACTAATATCTAACGTAATTCAAAAGCAGAAAGATATACTAGTATATCCTTTCAAACAGTAAACCACGCTATATATCCAATGTAAAAAATCGAGCCACAATTTGCCCCAAACAATCTCATTTCCCAAATTTATTTTTGAATCCACGCTTTATTTCCTCTTTGCAAAATCAACATGACATTAGATTTTTTTCTTATTGTAAGCTATTCTTATTGAACATAATTACATTCCAGACCTAGGAAGGAATGGCTGTTAACAATGTCAAAGGTTTCTCAAAATTTTGAATAAGTAATCTAAATTGTCGAACGATCGTGAATTTCGGCGATAATTTAAAGGTATTTCATCGATTGAATTAATAATAAAAATTGAGTATAGTTCGCAGCAAAAAATTCTTGCTGCTTATATTAAAAACAAAATCTTCAGTTGGACTATACAAATTCACAACGCTCATTCATTTTAGCTTAACCTCTTCTCTACGACTCAAGAACTTTGCACAAAAACCAAGAAAAAGTTTTATCGACTCACCGCCGATAATGAAACGTTAAAGATTTATGAGAAACATAGACGAAGATTTACGCAAGACCCAGAAATATGTCAAGCGCACAACTTATCTTGTTAAAAGCCAGTTCAGGTAGATTGTGGTTTTAAAAGCCAGTTCAGGTAGATTCAATAAGAGTTAGTAGACTATTGCTGCCGACTATTTTTGTTCCATAAATCATCTGAAGGTGTTCACAAACGTTTTGGAGAAATTGTAAACATAACAAAAGTGGCTGCTATGGTGTTTTGGTATCAGACTTATTACTTTGTGTTTATAAAGATAACCAAAAGATGAGCGGTTAGATGCACGCCCTCATTGTCGCTTCGCTTAGACCTTGTTAACTACAAAAGTTGCTCACGGTTTTTTTGCTGTCGAGAATCTTGTTTTGACTGTCATGGCATCCGTTGTCTGCACCATATATCCACAGCGTCTATCTATGCTAATTGTCCAAGATTCGGTGTTATTGAAGAAGATGGGGAAAAAGGGTGGACCAGTAAAATTGGAGTTGCTAGAAATGTTCCTATAATATACAAAAATGCTATTTTAGAAACCTTAGGAAACGAAATAAAGTTTTTTTAATTATAAATAACAATTAGTTTTCTAGTAAGACATTAGTCACTAATTTTCTACTAAATGTTTGACAAATAATTCTCGAATAAGAAACCGTTGATCATGTTGTAGTTTCAATAAGATTTTACTGAGCTAACCAAGAAATAGTATGGATGTAAGAATTAAAATTGATTACAAAATAGGTGTCTGAGCGCTTATAATATTTTTTGTTTATATTTAATTTATTATAAAGATATATATTGTGTTCACAAAATTATAAGAGACTGTACGTCTTTCGTGTAATGAAATGTGTAAATATTTAAAGAATTTGTTTTAAAAAATGTGACGTCATTAAATACAACAGTGCCTTAACTCACCATTACGCGGGAATTGTTTGGCGTCCCGTGTCCCATAAATAACCTTCCTTTGATACGTATACTTAAGCTTGATTCATTCCCTCTTTTCATAAGACTAAGACTTTGAGTAATGGAAATTTTTACGAGCATGACTGTGTATACTTTGTGTCTATATTCTATAATGTTTTAGGTTGTGCTCGTCAAAACTATGAGTGAATTGGACTTGCGGTGAGCCATTTTTGGTGGTTTTACTGTTACAAAGAATTACAAGAAAGCCAATCGGTATGTTTGTATATAAAATAACACTTAATTATAGTTAGAACGTATGAAAGAGTTATTTTGGGTGGCCGACTGAAGGAAAGTTTGTAAAAACAATCAGCATAGATAATATAGATACACAGTATAAACGTTACCGTAAATGAGCCTACACAAAAGGATCTACCAAATTTTACTTGCATTCCTGACATTATAACGCATAGTTCAATACGATTCACGATTATTAATTTTTCATTATAGTTTATTCATAAATATTCGAAAATATAATACTGGAAATGGAACCCATCCTTATCCCTCCCTACTCCTAAAGTGTCGTTTTGCTCTGGTTGTTAATATATAAAATTAAATTATTTGACAAAACTAATTTGACAATTAAGAATAAAAAGAGTAACTCTATGCAGTATAATTTAGTATAATAGAAATATGACGGGAAATGGGGAGTAAAATGCAGTGGTATATTAAATACTTTTAACATACTATCAACAAATATTTTGTTGCACATTTGATAGAAAAGGAACGATATCTGTTCAATATACAAATCACATGTCCAAAATATAGTTTAGATGAACACTTACATTTATGACGACAAACGAGCTCGCTGTATGATGTTATTAACATCACTAACAATAGGTACTTTTTAATACATTTGACAGCAACTAAATAAAATTTGCGAGCTATATGATGTTATGAACATCACTAACAATAAGTATTTTGTTCCATATTTGAACAATGAGCAGTAAGACCATTCAAGACGCGCATACGATATATACTAGTTATATTTCCTTAATATATTAAAGTAATATATATTAGCAACAATAGAATAAATGGCGCGCTGTGTGGTGTCACGAATAAAACTAACAATATATATTTTGTTGCACTTTTGAGAGACGAGGAAAAATACTTGTTCAAGATATGCAGACGATATATAAAAATAACATTTTCCGAATGTAGTTTAGATGTATATTTATATTCGTAACAAATAAAATGTACTCTTCCGGCTATGTGGCGTCATGAACTTAACTAACAAAAAAATTGCTGCACAATGAGAGACGTTGAACAAAACATGTTCAATATTCACACGGGATATGTACAAATCGCATTTGCAAAATACAGTTCAAACGAACGTCAAAATTCGTAACAACGAAATAAACTGAGCGTGCTATGTGATGTCATTAACATTAGTTATGATAAGTACTTTGTTGTATAATTGACAAATGAGGAACAATACTTGTTTATACACACGAAATATACAAATTACTTTTCCAAACGCAGCTTATCCAAATTTTTTGTGATTAGTTCCAAAACCCTACTGTGAGCAAATATTTGTGTTTTCCTAATGATTGATGTAATATTTAATTCTTTTTCTAGCAATTAAATTTATATTCCCTTAAAGCATGTCTAATATTTCATATTTTTAGATGAATGTAAATTACGAATTTCAGTGTATTTTAAAGGATAAAAGTGTCAGTCACATAAAATTAGGTGCTAAAAATTCAACAGTACAATGTAGTTTTACATATTTATTTATTTATTTACATATAATTATAGCAATATTATAATATTTTTCACTAATATTACCATACGATATATTAAATAACACTGCAATACATAACGACAACACAATTCAACAAATTTATTCTCACTCACCATAAACAAAAGCAATTGCGATCAGGTGGATGTGCATGCTTATACTTTGGAAAAGGGGAGAATTCTGAAACGATTCTTTTATAGATGCCGTCGTAGTAAAAATATGATGCCTATATGAATGCTGGTAGTTATCAGGTACGAATACTCATAGTTTTTCCAATAAATTAGCATACAAATATTTTTCAATTAAAAGAAAAAAATTAATTTTGCAAAAGAAATTTATCTTCTGTATTTTAACGTATGGTAACCCATCTGTCAAGAAAAAATGATAAGAAAATACTTTTTGATTACATCTAAAGTGAACAGGAAAATATATTAATATTTGGTATAGATCGTGGATAGGGTTGATTATGCTTCTTAAAGTGCCATGAGTTATTTTAGACAGACGGCACTTTATACTAGATATACAAATTCATTAATTACATTATTTTTTTATTCATAATGTTGTATTAACTTGTTGGTAATTAATGTATACAGCGTGCGATGTGTTTTTTTTCCTAACAATTTTATTTGTATTTTTTAAAATTTTGAAACAGTTTGGCAACACTACATGCATCGATCTATTACTTTCTTCAAAATATATTTATTGATTTTTATGCTTCTTAAAGACAAACAACTATGAAAAAAACTTTTACTGATATTCTCAAGAACCAAATCTTTGCCTTTCCTTTTATTTATATCTAAAAACTGACATTTAAAAATTTGAACAATTTTATTCATCAGTATGAGAATACCTTTTAATTAATGGTACAAAAACATTTCAGTTGCTGTAAAATGGTGTTCGAAGTAAAATTTTTATAAATATGTCCTGAGGTTTTCGCTTCTGAAGAAAGTATTTAACTTGAATAATTTTATGACTGAAACTTTAACCTGTTCTATAGTGAAACAAGAAACTTTTTCTTTTTCGCCAGTTTCGTTTGTCCGTTATTATCCTCTGTCCATACAGTTCCAGCAGTTCTAGTAGTTGCAGATCGAAACTCTTTCAAAATAAAACGAAGGTTAAATTTACTATTTTTCACTTTTATTCTCTCTCTCTCTCTGTGAAATGTCAGGTATATTGTGGGTATCCTCTAATTTTTTTAAGCACGCATTAGAAAAATGTGAAAAATTATGTATAATGGCTTTTTTTAGAATTTCCAATTAAAATTATTGCCATTAATTTTAACGGTTAATTTCGAAAGATATAATAGCGCATCTTTATTTTATGCGTGTTCCAGCACACATTTGTGTGGTTTCCTCCAACGAGCGACAAATGTCCAAGCAGCAGTCTTCAAACAGCAAAGAATCATAATAATCTGTCAATGTTTTTAGTACTGAAATCTGTGGATATTATGGATAGGACTCTAAGTATGAAAAAAACCTAATAAAACTTAGAAGTACTCATTCACCTTTTGATTCTAACGATGAGACTTTAGAAAGAGGTAGTTGTGGACAACTAGACTAAATATAAAAAACTTGGTTTATAAGTTTTCTATTGATCGATAATCACTGGCGGTTACTTATTTGATAAAATTTAAAGTAAAAGTAGAAAATAAAAGTACTCATAAATAAAAGAGTATTTTGTTCTAGGAATGTTCCATTCAAATCCAAATTGTTAGTGGCTGATTTTAAGGCCCGTTAACCATTACTTTAAGGGGATATGACGTAGACAGTTTCTAAATTTACGTTTAATAATTTAAAAATATTATAAATTATTTTAAAGGAATTGTAATATAATAATTAATTTTGTCGTATGTACGATAAGATAAAAAAATTAAATGTAAAATCCAAATACAAAAAGCATCTTGCTACCTCTCATATTTAAGGGGTGAGTTATGCAACAAACAACTAGATACTTTAGAGTATAAAAATTATGTACAATATTTTCCAAATCAAAAAATATTTGTAAAATCTATTTAACCCTAGTTTAACGTCTCTTGTCCAAAGTACAATATAAACTAAGTTGATGAGCCGAAACATAAAAGCGATAGGACCTTATAAAATATTTCCTTATTTTGGTAATCAAGAATTTTTAATCAGAAAGTTGTTTACTGAAACGGTATGTTAAAATTATTTTCTCATTTTATTACTAAATATCAGAAATCATACTTTAATCCGCTTGTAAATAAAACAGTCTTCAAAGTAAAATAACTCAGAGTTTAATCTTTTAGGTTTTCCAGTCTCAAAAAGGAAAAAAGTATTACTCTCTGTTTATTACAGCCATTTTTCTCGGAAACCCTTTGACGTAGACACCTGAAATTTATTACAGTAATACACCATAATAATCTGCCTATTTTGATATCAAAGTGAATATTTTGCAGCAGGTAATACTTTAAAATATTTATATATTAATTTTAGACTGAACAAATTAAGTACCCGAATATTTTTGTCGCTATGTGTGCATATCGTTGAAAGGAGCTAGTTACGGGGAAATGAAAAAAAATATTTTGCTTTAGAATCTTACGTAACACGCCCTTAAAGAAATGTACCAAAATATAGAATAATGTGTACACCTCCCCCTTGGGAACTAAATAACCAAAAATCATAACAGAAAACCAGTCAATTAAATGAAAGCTATGTCGATTATTCTAAATCTTATAGCATTTAAGACATTTAAAATATTTTTACGTCTCTAAGAGATATAATATGTAAATAGATTTATTATAATATAATATCAATATTTGTAAATAGTTTAATCAAAATACTTTATACTCTTGAATATTTAAACTTTTATATGTGCCTAAGTATGGACGGAACACTCATACCTTGAGTTCTATTAGTAATTAACATAAACTATTTATAAACTAAAAAATACTTAACAATGTACTTACACAAATTTATGTTACATCTACTGATAGTCACTGTGTACTGCTTAGACGATAACTTAGTGAAGATCGTGAAATACGGTGGAAATGAACAAACTAGCTGAGTTCGGTTACATATTTATGTATTACGAAAAAATCAAACTGTTAATTACTTTATTTGAATTTCCATATATCAGTATTTACAGTGTCCGTGGCTGTTTTGCTTATGAGATAATCTTGAAAAGCACAAAATGGAATGTTTCTATTCTCAAATATAGATTAAACGTGCCTATAATAATCATATATGTTAACATACAAAAAAAACGACAAATAAGATTCTGTGTATTTCTATGTAAAACCGAAGGATTCGTTAAAAAATAAACAGCACATCACTAAACTAACTTTATGTACTATTATATAATATTTGAATAAAAACACTGTTCAGATTTCTGGAAAAAGTAACGACCTAATAGTAGAAGGATAATTGTCAAAACAAGGCTTTGCCAATATTAATATATTTTCGACAAAATTTTCCGAAAGTGAATCTGGTTAAACAAAAAACCTCATTGATATCACGTGATCCAATCAGTACATTTAACAAAATAGTTTCCATGTCTGTACATTGAAAATATTTGCAATATAAAAGTGTTGATGAATTAGTGATCATTCTTGAAATTTTTGTCATGTAGAAACCACCAACCCGATTTGAAAGGAGTGATTAGAAAAGCATGAAGGTTAACTTGATGTAATATTTATTTTCGTGTCATCGAAATAGCTTTTAATAATCAGAATATATGCACTACGTTTCCAAAACTCATTTATATTACAAATAGTGCATTAACTGCATAGAACTACGTAGCTACTCGATAAGTAGTAATTAAACAAATCTAAAGTATGTATCTAAAGTATATTGTTAATAGATCGCGCTATATGTACATTAAATCGCGCAATGAAGTTTTTCACTCGGATATACATTGGCGTGGCCACCGACCTGACTGGAGAAAATAATTTTTCTTGTTAACATTTCTAATTTAATTACTTTGATATAAATAGTATTTGGTTGAATAAATTTGATTGTTTCGTACTTTTTTGTGGTAAATTGGTAATTTTTTCAGTGAGCTATGTCTGCAATTCCGCGCTGATTATCGTTTTAGTCTGCTAACCAAAGTCTACTGAAACTTTACGGTTTTATAAATATTTCTTTTATTAATATGCTCAGAAACATCTTTCGAAATTCTGCAAAGTATATGGTTTTATATTATTGGCATAAATCTTATAGAAAAGGGTAAGTATTTCTATTGACAGTATAATTTTGATCAATAAAATTTAAAGCAAAATTTTTGAACGATATAAAAGATGTTTTCAGTACAATTTAGTAATAAAAACATAATTAAGAACTAATGTAAATAACTTAAAACAACAGTGGAAATCATTTACATAAATACAATATATATTTTGTTTATTTAAAATTGATATGTCTTGAATGTTTGTTGGAATTTCAATTGTTTGAAATAATATTAGCTCAAACAACGCTGAATAAAACTGCGTCGAAAATAATGCTCCGCGTCTGTGCTTATCGACGTTTGAAGAAAAAAAATATTATTAAATTTGCAGCATTACTTACAACGGTGAAATCCGATTGAAACAGTTTTTAAAGGTCTTTTATAAAATATAATATCCGAACGTCTTACAAAACGGTATTTTATACCTCCATTAATTGTAATGTTGCTGTACGGAAATATTAATCTCAATATTAAAACCAAAAATTTCTGGTGTGACTATCATTAAAATTTGCCTTTAAAGACTACCAATGTACAACTGTATAACTGTCTTGTTCAAAATAATGAAGTTAACGTAGAAAGTAATAAAATGGCCATTTTGCCCGAAGAACTTTTACTATGTATTTATAATTGTCTCTTAACTCCATAGGTCTTACTTGCAGATATTTAGTGTACTCGTAAATATCAGTAAATTCCTAAATTAAACATTTTCTATTGTATCTACATAATATCTGAATATACCATTGTTTAAAAAGTAAGATGGTAAATTAAACTTACCAAAGTCAGTAGCAACTTGATTCGCGATACATACCTGGAAGAAGAAAAAAATATAATTGATTAAAATTGACACGTAAATGAAGAGGATAATTTTCCTTCCTGTTCTTGTATTTGATTTCTACCTAATTTGAGCTACAGAGAGATAGTCTAATAAGATATATCTTTTTAAGAGACAGTATGTTCTTTAAAAATGTGAAGAATCTGTTTACATGGCCTGTATGCGTAATCATGTCTGAATACAATCCCGCTGTTGGCGGGTGGAATGAGTCGTGTAAAAAAATTCATGCGTCATCGGCATCTTCATCAGAATTAGATGAAAGTTATTCATCTTCAGAGTAATCTTGTAAGAATTGACCAGCAAAAATATTAGACATCCAAGAGAAAAAATACTTTTATTCCAAAAAAAAATCAGTTACGCTAGATATAAAATATAAAGAACCATTTTTTAAAATATCTGTAACATTTTCCAAAAGTTTCTGTCACTTGTGGGTTAATAAAGAATTACCTTTTTGAAATTTTCTTTATTTTGTTGCAAAATTCACTTTTTTAAAATATTCCTTTACTTTATAATTATGTTCTCTAATTATAAGGAAAATAAGTTACGCAGTTCTTTGTAGCATTGTATATACTAATATACAATACTACAGAGAAATATGTAAGTCATTTTTCAAATATACTTTACTTATATATACCCAGTTGAAATATTGGATTTTAACCGAAATTCTTCTACACATAAAATAGACCAGTTCCCAAGCATAACTGTTTCGATAGCATTAATTTAGCTTCGCAATTACAACTTGTTGCTTACATATATTAAACTTTCATTGTCGTCATTTGCAGTAACTTCAAGCAGATTGTTATACAAAGAGAATCGTGCAGTGTCGTATATGGCTCCACAATGATAAAAACGATCTCAATACGTAGACACTTCCGTGACGTAACGTATATATGATACTCTTTATAGAAGGCTATTCATGTGAATATCTTGGATATTAAATTTATTTTAGAAAAGTTGGATTTTTATTGAAGATGAACTGATTATATCTATTAAGTTTCATGTATAAATCGTTAAAACTGTATACAACTATATTAATCGACAGTTACCAATTTAGAAGTTATTTTCAACCCATACATTCCGTGATGAGTTTTTTCGTATTCTATATTAATAAAAAATGTTGGATTCTTAAATGCTACATACAGATAAATGTTAAAACTTTTTAGATTTCTGAGGGTTTTTAATTTCGAGATTTGAATAGAATTTATAACACATGACGACTTTTTTTATGTTCTAAATAAGTCGAATGGATCAAATGATGATCAAAAGATGATGAATTTCCTCTAAAACTTAGTTAAGCATATACTTAAGAACAAGGTTACTGTAACGGTTTGTAAGATTATTTTATTTATTTATTTATCTCCTATGGAGAAAAAACAGATACAAGTCATAGTGATATAAAAAATAAGAGTTTTTGGACAATAAGGTTAACTTATATCCTAACATTCTCACATGAAAGTAAAATTCTACATATATATATCCTCAGTCTTTTCTAGATATTTCCATGATACATTAAATATTAAGAAATTTTATAAAATATCAAATTAAATTTTAATAAAGTAATATTGTTAACAATCAAGCAATAACTATTGAAATTATTGAAATCAGCTTTTCATTTAAAGTTCACTATAACAGTTATCAATAATAGAATTAATAGTAATCACTATCCCACTTATAATAATATCGATTAAATAAAAAGAAAAAAAAAAGAACATCACGTCGATTTGAATAAATGAAAATGTAGTGTCAATGCTTTCAAAGGACTAATGGTTGTATAGTATCCGTTTAACTGACTGTTTGTATTGAAGTACTGAGCTGACAAATATATCCAGAGAACGAAATTTTCCATCGCAATCATCACAAAGCCTGCGTAGTGGTACACGGGCACCAGCATTAGTGCGAGCGGTAGGTAGATGGAACAGTGCGATGCGACGGGTCGCTCTCCCTGGCACACGAAACTGCAATTGATTCACTATATCGGCGCAATCATAACGACTATGGCAAATATTATAAAGTACAATTGCTCCGAGTTCGCTACGCCTTTCGTGGAGGGTACGGTATTTGAATGTGTACAATGCATTATGATAGTCTATTTTGGGTGTATTGAAGCGATATTGCAATGTACATATAAATCGTTTTTGCACTCTTTCAATCATATCAGAATATGTAAGATAGTAAGGATTCGAGACGGCAACAGCATATTCAAGTTGAGATCGCACACGACTTGTGTATGGGATGCGATACGTTCTCATTTGCTTAACGGGTTTGGTAGTTCGTAAGACAAAGCCTAGCAAAGCATAAGCTCGCGATGTGATCTGCTTTACGTGAACATCAAAATGTAGCTTGTGATCAAACATTACACCAAAATCACGTATGAAATTAACAGATTCCAAAGAATGACCACCTATGTCATAGGTATGAAAATAGATTGTCTTATTTTTAGAAAAGGTGATCAATTTACACTTGCTGTGACTTAATTGTATCTCGTTTATTCTGCAATACTTATCTAGTCTTTTAAGATCTTCTTCTAACTTCGAATGATCAGAAGAATCTCTTATTTTGGAGAAAATCTTTAGGTCGTCAGCATATAACAGGAACTTGCTGTGTTTAAAACAATTGCGGATGTCATTTATAAAGATGATAAACAAAAAGGGACCCAATATGGAACCTTGAGGTACCGCTGAAGTCACGGGAACATGAGGTGATATAAAACCGTTAAATTTTACTGCTTGTTGCCTGTTGCTGAGATAGGAGACGAACCAACGAAGTAAATTGCCCTTTATACCGTTAAAAGAGTGTTTTTTCAGCAAGATGAGATGATCAACCTTGTCGAAAGCTTTTTTAAAATTTGTGTAGATGGAATTAACCTGTGTCCTGCAATCCATAGATTTAAAGAGGTATTGCGTGTACAATAACAGGTTGGTTAATGTTGACCGATTCCGTACAAATCCATGCTACTCCCTAATAATATGTCGATGCAATGTCGGATAAATCCTATTGTGAACAACTTTTTCAAATACCTTAGACACTGCTGATATAGGCCATAGGGAGTGGATATATGCCGATAATTTTCGACAGATTGTTTACTCCCAGATTTATATATTATATGTGCATCTTTCCAGCACCCGGGAAACGTACCCTGCGCGATACACATGTTAAATATTATAGTGAGTGGAGCAGAAATCGTGTCATGTGTGGTTTTAAGAAATATAGGTTCAATGTTGTCTGGACCCGCTCCCTTATTGGGATTAATTAGTTATTTTATATTTTTGCAAGCGGATGGAGGTGATATTAATATCCATCTGAAGTGCTAAATTGTGATGAGGAGGTAGGTTTTATTCGAAGGATTCACAAATATTATTTGGATCTAGAGGTGGGTTCCGTTTAAAGATAGATTTGAAGAACTTAGAAAACATTTGGTATATCATTTAAATGTCATTCGATTCATAACCTTCAAAATTCATCGACGATGGGTATCCTTCCGACTTCTTTAGTGATGACACGTATGACCAGAAACCTTTTACGTTGTTCTTAATAAGTTTCTCAGTATTGTGGACGTAGTCACGAAAACAAGACCGGGATATTTTCTTAAATTGACTTCTTACTTTAGAGAAATTTAATTAATCGGAGAAGTTACCATATAATTTTCATTTTACCCAGAATTTTTCTTTACGTTTACTTACCTGTATCAATTTAGGAGTGTACCAAGTTGGATGTTTCCTGGATTTCTGTGGTTTCTTTGTAACTAATTTATTAATAATATCAAAAATAATAATATAAAATCTATCCACAGCGCAGGTAGCTGAAAGCTGGTGAAACTCCTTTTCCCAGTTTATGGATTCTAGCGCTTTATTGATTGCAGTATAGTCGCACTTGCGGAAATTGTATTATGAGTTGTCAGCCCTTTTCATCGCGACCTCTGGACAGCAATCAATTGTGAGGAGGAAAGTAGGATGATGGCGGTCCTCACGAAATAATGGTTTCGCAGAAGAGACATTTTTACATTTACAAGTTTACATTTTACACTTACAATTACTCAAGTTTACATTTACAAGTTTACATTTACAATTACTCAGTGCAAGATTGAGAGTCCTGTTATTACAATTTTTAAGGTAATTAAGCTGTTGCAATTTCATGAACGAGGTGACGCCAGTAACAAGGGCAACTAAGGGGTAAGAGCTGTCATTTATGATGCCATAGGGACAATTTTCCATAAACTGATAGTTTAGGGTTGGAATATTGTAATCACCAACAATTAATATGTGGTTACTAAAATTATCAGTATATAAATTTTGTAAATTGCAGAAATGTTTTTTATAGATATTTTGCAAAAATTTCGGTGGAATATAAACAGCACATAATATAAGGGACAAATTCTTCATTCGCAAAGAAATAAATAGTTCCTCCAAATCCTCATTTTCCCATTGACGGCAACGCTTTGCAATAAGCTTTGTCATAACCGCAACAACAATTCCACCTCCATACGACTTAATGCTACTGGATAGATTTCGATCACGTCAAAACACTGTGTATCGGTCGTCTATGAACTCGGCGTCAAATATGTTTTGGTGGAGCCAAGTTTCGACAAGTACAATTACGCTCCAAAATTATGCTCTACTAAATACCGGTTACTGTGCTTCATGTTTACTTTCACATTATCGAATGTTTTTTTGTAGAAGTAGAAATAGAACTATCTAAAATAACTTCAATTGAAAGTTATTATAAACGTTTTTTAGAATTTTTGTTCAGGTTTTTCAAATCTGTGTACGAAAAATTAGACATCCAAATATATCCTACGTCATTTTCAAGCTCAGTCAGACCTCAACTTAATTCTACAGAATTTACCCAATGGTGTGCTACTTGATACAATGGTTTAAAAAATTGCTTCTACTTTACATGTGTGTTGAAATTTCCATATTAGACGTCAATATGGGGTATCTACTTGTAAAATTGTATACACATTGCTCTGAATTGATAGGTATTGCAAAACTGTGACAGATAAAAAAATGGGTGAATAGGCATGACGAAATAATGAGGATTTTTTTTCACTATGAAACCCTAATTAGAATATGACGTCAATAGTATCTTGATTTGATAGACACATCAGTCAATTAGGAAGTGGAAATCTGTCTTTATTTTAAGATATTCTCTTAAAAAGGAATTCGTTTGAATCACTTACGCTATACTCAATTATTAAAGCAATTGAAACTAATCGTAAATAAATCTGCACAAGTAAAGATATGTTTAATAAACAGAATAAATTACTTGTTATATTATTTTCTTTTTTATTTTCATAGCGAGGTCCTTTTTTCAATAAAAGCTGGTTATTTTCAGGTGTTAACTTTGAGCCATTTAATACGTTGTGTTTAAAAAAACACACACAGAAAGTCGCATTTGGTTTGTACTGAATACGCGCATTATGTATGGAACACACAGCAATAAATGTAACTCGCATAGTAATAAAACGTATGCATTAAATATAATTAATTTTATTTATGTTTCCTCAATTTCTTCTTCTACTTACTTCTTTTGATGACGTTTCTTTTGCTCTCTGGCTGAAGTAAATCCGAACTATGTTAGTAAATCTAGGATGCCACATATTTATCTCATCCAGCATCAAAATAACGCAATTACTTGTTGCTTGTTACATTAATCTTGATTGCTCGTACTAATCTAATGGTTTCAACACAAAATTAAATTTTGATCAATCATTTAGCGAAACAAGTCTATTCACGAATTGACTGACTAAATACTCAAATGAAGTTTACGATATAAAGAATTTCGGGAACATAGTTCACCTCCAAAAATGCAATCAATTACGATACGAGACGTTTAATTAAAATTAGTATTTCAGACTTATTTTTCATATACCAGAGTATATTCAATTTTTCTCCCTTAAAATTTTAATCATATGACTGATAAAATGAAATTTCAAGATTTTATTTGGAGCCACTATGGCTTATGCACTCAAGTCGTAAACAGAGTATTGATATTCGAATCCACTCCTAGTGTAAACATATTTCTTTTCATCACAATTTATAATTTTAAAACGAAAGTGAGTTGAGAACAATTAATACATTCTCATCAGTGAACTTCAATTTCTATTGCCATTTGGTGTAAGTAAAAAAAAACTATAGAACACACAACTAATCTTCGTTGAATTATATTTATATGCACGGTTTTCCTATTCAAAAGAGAAGCTTACGACAAAGATAATTATTTCGCCTGGGTACTCTTAAACGACGAAAGAAAAATTCGTATATTTATAGTCTGCTGCATGAGAGCCTTCATTTAAAAGAAGTGCGCCAACCATATGGAAAAATTATATCATTATATCATTGGCAAGGAAATAAACTCATGAAACACTATACCTAGGTAACGTTTCAGCATTGCTTGGTAAGTTCCAAATGATGTCAGTATTAGTTAGTTACTCATGATATAACTCAGAAACTACCCTAAAATTAGAAGGATTTGGGAGAAAAAGGGTAACTAAAGAAAAACAAGTGCGTCAATTATCCTTCAAGGAGAGGAGGGGGGGGGGCAAGAATCAATATGTTGTCGTTATACGTTATTAAAAATAGAAGAACGATTTAATACTTCCTAAATAAACACTTGGAAGAGAAACACTGCAAATTAAAATAAAGGTTGTAGCCAATAATATCCCTAATAGGAAAAAGGTCGATTATTTTTACTATCACGAAGAATTAAACCTTGATATTAAAGAACGGTCCTTTATTTCGCCTTGTTTAAGGGGAAAATGTTTTTGAACTGGCATGCGAATAAGTGACAAGAAGTTTTCCTGTCTTGTCTGATACTCAATCACGTATATACACTGAAGGCCTGGACGTTGCTGGACCATCTTTATAAAACAGTTTATATTTTCCGCTAGAAAAAACAATACAATTTAACGACTGTTGTTTATTGGACAAACCACAACAACTAAAGATAAAGTTAACGGTCGTTTTATAAGTTAATATAACTTTGCCTAGTACATTTAAGAAAATAAAATAAAAAAACGTTACTACACAGTTAAAAAAACTATTTTAACAAATATATTTTGTTAATTAATATTTTTCTTTTAATTTCATTAGCAAAATTCATTAAGACGCTATATAAACCAGAATTTTCAATCTATTTGAGTTAGTTTCGTAATTTTTACTGTGGGAATATACTATATATAATTATGAAGTATAATTTTATATTTAATTAAATTATGCTAATTAAGGTTAATATTATTTAATCAAACAATTAATACAGCAGCGTGCTGTTTTAAAATTTAATTGTGTTGGATAACTGATACTTAATTTAATTTTTGGACCGCCTATTTTATCAATATTGCGAGTCAAAGAGTCTTTTAGGATTCATTACTTCTCTTCTAGCTTAAAAAATCACCTGTCATTATCAAAATGTAATTAAATTTTCTCAAGATTAGGATATCAAAAATAAGAAAATGGATCCCCACGTTTCTAGCAAATTTTTCAATCACCTTTAGTGTGAGGCGTTTTACTTAAAGTGTATTGTTCTGACACCTATAATTTGAAGCCTAATATACCAAGTGGGTTTGTTGAATGTATTGTTAAATTTTGCTTTCTCGTAACATTAAGCACTAAATGTATTTAATTATGGAGTAAAACTAATATTATTTTATGAATTACAAAGAGAGATAAAAAAGCGAAGATTAGAAAATACTATTAACAAAACAAGGATAAAAAGAAATTAAACCAATTAGCAAAATGACTAAAAGAAACGACAGCAGAGGAAACCGTGGAAATAACTCGCAAAAATAAACAGAGAAAAAAAAATTTACCAGATTAATAAACAGTACCATTCCTTATACATACACTGATACTGTCTCACGTTCATCGCAGAAAATTTTAGGATAGAAAACTGGGAATAAAATAGAACTAAAGCATACAGAACTATAAAAAAAAATTATAAAATAAGCTAAATGCAAAGAAAAATAGAAAGTCTACGAAAAAAAACTTAAGTAGTCTTAAACTTAATAGTAAACTAAAAGAAGAAAAAAAAAATTATAATCGTAAAAAGGAAGTCAACGTAATAGTAAAAACTATGTTCTTACTCTTGAAATACAACAGAAGCTGTTATTTGGTGAAGTACTGTTATCTCAGCTGAAAGAAAACGCGGATATGTTTCGAAAAAATTCTAAAGAACGAGAAGAGTTTCAAAAGTGGGTCAGTGGCAACCGTTTTAAAAAATGTAAATTGAAAGAAGAGACTAAAATATTTTTGGCGAAAAGTGAAGATAAAAAAATATTCTAGTTTTGGATAGAACAATTTTAACATTTCTAATTAATAAAAAAAAAAATTCACACGTTTTTTTGAGCAAGATGATGTCAGCGTCGGTAAAAAATATTGTTTCAAAGGACGAAAAAAAGCCCTTACTTTTAGATACTGTTAAGAATTTTCACCCAAAATTTCTTACTGACACGGAATTTCAATATTCATGTGCTACTTGAGGGAAAAAAAGTAGCATATGAAAATTTAATTTCCCGTTTTGGGTCCTGCATCCTAAACATAAAGACCGGGACACTTGTTTGTATGTTAAGCAATAGTTGAATGAATCGATATCTGGAGATATTTTTGATATGAAAATATATACTTACAGAATCATCGTAAATTTCAAAGCAAAATACGAAGTTGTAGGTGCTATAAAAATTAAGGTACAAATAGATTTTGCCCAAAATTACTTGACTAAATATGCCAAAGAGATTCACCCTACACATTTTGGTGTATCTAAAGGATAACTTACCATTCATACAGTTGTCTTTTACCCAAAAGTCATCGACACGGTACATGTGGCTACACTTGCAACTGTAACCGATAAATTGGACCATTAAGTCCATATTGTATTGAAATTTATACTATTGGACCTGAAGCCTATACTACTAGAAATGTTGATTACAAGAGAAGATGGTTGAATGTTTTACATATTTTACAATGGCCCTATTTCGTAGTAACGAAACCGAACTAATATTCACTTTATTACATTAGTATTAAAAAAAGGCTGATAAATATATTTTGAAAGGAACACATGTCAAAAACAAATGCAGATTTTGTCAGTTTATTCGAAAACTCAACAACTTTAATTAAAGAAATTCTGGACGATAAAATCGTGATCGCGAAGAAAATAATCCTAGTAAAATTAGATGCTATACTTATCATCACGTCTGTAACAAAAATAACGTGGCAGAAATAATGTGATGTCATAGTAAATTGTGTTTCCTAACTTGATCCTTTAATATTTTTCTGTACGTATCGTAGAGGTATTTTTGAAATTATTTTTAAACTATTTTTTTAATACCCTTTATAATGGATTCAGATAAATCATTTCATTTAATTTTTTGCATTAAAACAGCCTTTTATAAAGGATGAATAAATTGTTAATGGAATTTTTCAAATTCCTTTCACTTATGTATGAGGCACTGCCGGAATTAAAAATAGTTTTCTCAATTTTCCAAGATTTAAACTAATTAACAATTTAAGGTAGAACACAAAAAGCGGGATAAACAAAAATAAATTTTGCATTAGCTCAAGGCCAAATTCTAAGCAAAGTGGTTTGGTGAAATTTAAACACTTATCAAATAAAATATTTATTTATAACACTTATTATAAATTTATCAAAATTACTCCTTCAAATCTTTAATTTTTTATGCATTTTGATCACTTTTTAGAATTTATTTATATTTTTTATTAAATTTCTGATACCCAGCCCCCATATTGCATTAATCTGGAAATCATGTACTTAATGACACCCAGAAAGTTAAAACGATTATAACGACATTTATTTCGTTGGAATCCGATTATATATATATATATATATATATATATATATACTGATAACATTAAATACAATACACTGTTTGGCGTGTTGCTGTCTGGTAAAATTGATTACATCTACGCCTCTAACATGTACCTGGCACATTTAATGACGCTAAGTTCTCAATAACTTGGTTGACATCATTTCCACGAGCTTTGAGTCTTGCCATTATTAACCAGCAGTATCTATCAGTCTTTATCTGGTCCTCATTCAAAATACGACAATGATAATTTGATCGGCGGTAACTTTATAATCGCGTGAGATACTTTTGTAATTTTTAAATGTCAGTTGATCAAGCAACTTGTGTCCCTTCACAATGATGTTAAAAATTATATTTATAGCCTAAAATTTCTTACGAACTTAACTACCACTAATTTCAAGTCACATTATGTTTTCAGAAATGACCAGATTGAACATTTTAGATTATACGGAATATTCGTTTTTCTATTCGATATGTTGGAAGCTTCGAAGTCTTTTCTTCCTTTTGTTACTTGTTTGATAAATGAAAATCATCCATTCATAAAACTGTTGAGAAAGATAAGTTGTATCTCGTTCCAAAGTTACAAATTTACGTTAGTACATATATAAAATATTACAATAATGTTCCTTACATCAGGTGCGAGTTTTTCATTTAAAAAAATAAAATTTAAAATTAACACATTTTAAAAATTAATTTTTTCGTGGTTTTCATAATCCAAATTAAGAGAAAAATAAAAGAAAATCAAGAGAGAGAACACATAGTATAATGATTGAAAAAATATTAAAACTTTTCAAATTTCAACCGAACACTTTTTTAACAGCTTTTTCCTCGATTTACCAACTTTAGTATTTCCGTGAAAAACATTAAGTAACATAAAAAAAATAAGTTATATATTTACGCGTATCTGCGTGTTGAGGTATATAAATAAATTCCTTTAAATATGCAAATTTAATGAAGATTTTTTAAAAATAAACTGATGGCTTAGAATAAAAAATATTTTGCTCAAAATTGACATCATAAAAATAACACAATAAAAATTAAATTTTTTGTGTGTTTTTTTGTTTGTATGTAGAATCTTCCACCCTTAGGCATTTTTAAAAAATTAAATAACATTTTGCGTACAAATAATATATATCATTGATTAAAAAATAGGTTATATATAATTCCGCTAAGTAATGTAATTAAAGATAAAGGTAATTCGTCATAAATAAACCTATCATTTAAGGGAGCAGAGGCGTAAATAAAAACGCTAAAAAAGTAATATCCGCGCATGAAAAACTTAATACATAAATCTAACTAAAGGAAAAGTTCGCGTTGCCATAAATTTGTCGTCAACAGGTAACATAAAATACGCGATTAATGATAATTAAAAGAAATATTTCTGAATATAGCGTTATTACTGAATACATATTTAAGGATATAGTAAAAATTTAGGAATCCTACAAAAAATCCTTTACTATTTACATTTATCATTTATGTTCAGATTTATAAAGCTATTAAAAAGGGATCTGGGCAAAATCTGGAACCTAATAAATCAATCGAGTCTAATAAATAACAAAGCAGAAAACAATAACACAAAAATAAATTTCTGGAATAAAATCTCCTGTCGTGGGTAGGAAAATACAAATGGCAAATTCCTTAACCAGATGAATCGTATTCCACTTACATATCCATTATTGTGCAACTGACATTACTTTAAAATAGAATCAAATTAATTAGTCACCTTCTTCTGAGGCCAGTAATTCCATAGTTTTTAGTAAACGGTGCGCTTAAAATATAAGTCTACTTAAATGGGTGAAGTTAGGAGATCAGCCATATCCTGTTATTGCTTCACTACCGTTTCTTGTGTTAAACAATTTCAGTATTCTATATTGTAATTTTTTGCTCTAGCTACTTAACGCTGCTCATTTACTTGAGCAGCGTTCTGAAAGTATTCAATTCTTAATTTCAGGCATATTCTCATAGTAGACTTCTATAAAAGTTAAAAAAAGACCTTGGCAAACATCAGGAAATGAAATCTACATTGAATTCTTTGTTTCAGAATCGATGAAATTCTAATTCATTTTGTACTTTTAAAACATTATCTGTGTTTATTTTCTTTTCTATTTTATTATTTAATGTACCATGCTTTTGTACCTGGCGTTTTCCAAATTAAAATGTTATTTATATAAACTAATATTAGTAAAGGATTTTACTAATAATACTGTGATAAAAGAGTATTTGTTTAAATGAATCCATCAGAAAAGCCAATACAATAATGTGTAAATAAATAAAATGGAAAATATCATACCCCTAAACAAAATAGGGGAAAAGTTTACATTTCACTTGCTGCTGGATACCGGTTCTCCAAACAGTAACCACTGAACTACGAAATAGAAAATTTTCCTCAGCAAAAGCAATTGCCCCCAGGGAGTTTACTCCGCCTAAACCTATTGCGTTTGATCATTTCCTGTCTGCGTCCAAATGTCTCATATGATTTTATCAATCCTTTTCTTCAAATATTTGTTTATATTTTCGTTTCTTTATTTTGTTTTGATATAATATTTTGGTAAATATGGGCTTATAAGTTTTGTTTGTAATCAAAACAATATCAATGCGGGAAATATCGGGAATCGTCTTTAAATTTTATTTACTTTTCGTTGAAATTATTTTTTTTTCATATTCAAATTATTGACGTGGAATATACATTTTGTGAATTGAAACATAGGTGTAAAACATATTTAGTTAATTTGTATGTTTACTAAGTTCACCTTATAGGTTTTTCATGCAATTGAATAGTAATAATAATAATAATAATATAACATTAAGCAGGTAGATGCTTCAGATTGAGATTCCAATAAATATGTAGTGAAATGTTTTCAACAAATTAATGTAACGGGATCCATGCATTTGTTTATGTGTAATCCTTTTAATTTTTCAATAATGATTTGAAACATGTAAAAATTTCAATTAGTAGTATTGGGTTATAACTTTCAGTCAAAATTATTTTAGTTAACTTTCATTATCATATTTTAGGAACAAGACGTGAGGATGCTAGTTTTGCGTATGCTGGTACACCTAATCGGTTTTATTATCTCCTAAATTTATGTAACCCTAACATAAGTGCAGCCCTAGAAATTTAATTAAATTGTTTTCCATTTTGTATAAGAAATGGTAGGGACTAACTTTATTATATACATTGAGTTCTATAACAAAATTAAAAAAAAACACATTTAATTGCAGTTATTAAATAAAATTCTAAATTTATTTTAATTCAATCGATTTTAATTTACGGAACGATTACCTAAAGGAAAAATTTTGTATTTTGGAAATTCTTTGACTCATAGCAATTCAGATTACAAATACAATATTGCTATTCGAATTCGACACACCCACACACACACATTTCGTGTTACCGTCATTTTTTATTTTTTTACACGCACGCACGCACATATATATATATATATATATATATATATATACATATATATATATATATATATATATATATATATCTTTTTAAAACAACCCCCTATTTTTTCTTTATAAAATCAAGTTTATAGAAGTATTCGAGTTCATTTCGTGTTACCGTCAAGTTTTATTTTTTGCCCATTGAACATTTTATTTTATACACGTCATTTTATAAGAAATTTGTAAGGCCTAGGAAGGAATCGAAAAAATTAAACTCAAAGATTTTGACAACATGTACACCAATTATAATAAATATCCTAAAACGATATAATAATTTTAATGTGTTTTATCAGCCCAATCAATGAAAAATATCTTATGGTTACGGTGATATCATCAAGTAATCCTGTTACTTATAACAAAATCTTCCTTACGACTGTAGAATATCATAAAAGAACGCTAGACAAAATTTCTTCAAATCTATTGAAGTGACAAAGATTAACGAAACACGCTGAAAAATGGAAAGCGCACGAGCCAGTTGTGTGACTTTAAAAGCATTTTTTCCACTTTCAAGGACTTAGCAAATGGACTCCTCATGCTGATGATTTTTCAAAACGGGATGTTAACTTTTTCTCGAAATTGGCAATATACAGAAAGTAGTCGTCGGTTCCGTGTCGAGGTATCCGTCTTATTATTTTGTGTTTAAAAAGATAAAATAAAGGTCGAGACTACTACAGGCATTGAAAATGTATGACAAAGGAAGAAATAGAGCTACTGATAAGAATAAGGTTTCATTTATACGTCACATACAATCTTCTTCCTAGCTATACTCTTCATAACTGAAGTTCACGTCCATCTAGAAAGGTCTCCATTACTCTATCAATTGTTTCTTTCCAATTTTACTTGCTCTCGATCTGTCTACGGTTTCTATTGAGAGCTTCGTAAGTATTCCGACTTCATTTCACTAGCGGTTAAGCACTCTCCTTCATAATTGCTTCGCCTCGACCTTGCCAACCATATACATTTTCCCAGATTGTCTGGGTCTCTGTGTTACATGTCTAAAGAATTGGTGACTTTTTGGTACCAAGTAGTCACACTTTTGTTTTAATCTTCAGTTGGTCGATAATATATTTATTTATTCTCCTAGCTAGCCAGACAATACAATTCATCCATAAATGGCACTACACCATCTCTATTCATTTCGAGTGTCTTTTTTTCTTCCGAGCGTTGATTTTTCTGTGATTTGGCGCCCTAGAGGAAGACAGAAAAATCGAGTGTTTGATTTTTTTTCAATGATATTAGAGACATTCATATCACATCCAATACTCTGGTATAACTTCTTTTAGGAGTGCTATTTCAGAAACATTAATAATGTAAGTAAAGTTATAAAATTTCCTCAAATATTTGTTTTTCCAAAATTACGGATACCTATTTCATTTCAAGTATTCAAAACAATTCTCCATTCGTTTTATTTGATAGGAGTATTTTTTCTTGGGAATTATTTTCTCGACGAAGAAGCAATTGATTAATATGGTTACAATTTCAATGGAACTCTTGCTTTTTCTATTCAAGAAATGGTATGAATGCGGGAATTAAAATCAATTATAAGTTACTGTCCCTGAAACGGATAAATGTTCAGGAAAATTAGAAATAATTCGCCAAGACTAAGACAGAAGTTGCAAAACAAGAAATAGTTCACCTCCATTTATTAAGAGAAAAATCTCCCAACAAATTGAAATATTTTTAAATGAAAAGTTTCGATCAATCATTACTAGAGATATTCCAAAATTGTTCTGTCGGATTTTAAATGTATTTTAATTTTAATTGTAATTGTATGTTTGAGTAAATTTTCTGCTGAACCACTATTTTTTAATGTGTTTCTTATTAAAGATTACATCAATTAATATATTAGTTTCAATAACACAATCTATTAATGTTTCAATTATATCGAGTTTTACATACAATAGTTATTGATAAGAGATCGTATATGACAAATGTTCCCAGGACACGACAAGTTAATCACATACATTATATTATTTGGCCTGGATTTTTCACCGTTGGTCTAATGCCCTTGTTCCTAATTGCTCGCAATAATAGACAATGAGCCAATAAAAATAAATACATTATCTCTGGTGAAGACATTGCTCGTTTCAGCGTAAGTGTTATTTGTTTCTGGTGTGGTTTAATGTGTATCGCAACACAATGTCGTAATTTTTTTATATTTTATTATTACCTTAACGGGTTTCGGTATGTACATAAACATAAATATGTCTCTAGTTTTTTTTGAAGACATACATAATTTAAACAACGATGTCGGACTTCAAGTTATTAATGAGTATTAAATTATTCGCACAAATTTTATGTTATATGGAAAGATATAGAGCAAATGTATATTCTTGTAACTTATAATTCAAATATTTTTTCCCCTATAATTCGTGAGTAATTATTTGCGTGAGTAAATATTATAATTTTAAATCGAAATTTCAAACGTTTCATAACGAAAGTTCTGTAGCGCTCCTTAATTTATAATATTTGTACTACATAATTTGTGTTAGATGACAAGAATTATTTGTGCATATAAAAGAGGAACAAAAAGTACTCGCATGTGTAAATGAGCTAACTTTATTGCGATTGTGAAGGATTTGATGTTGGTAAGGTTATTACAACCAACTAAATAGAAAGAACCAATCATATATCGCTAGAAAACCGGCATGTACATTAAAAAACTTCTAATTAAATTTATTAATCGCGAAATATTTAATCTCTATGTTAATCTCAGTACGTTGCCCATTTTATTAATATAATTATCCCATTGTTCCATTAAAAATCACATACTTGACTCCATGCGGGTTTCATTACTATCCTTGTATCAAATGTGTAATCCATAAATAATATTATTTTTTTTTATTCTGGTGTCCATATTATATTTTACACTGGCATTCATAAATTTATTTAAGAAAACCTCGTCTAATCTAACGAACCAACATCGGTTATTTTTTAAATTTAAAGGGATGGTTCTATTTTTTTTAATTTTCGGGAATAAGGACAAATATTTTTATTTAAATTTGAACTTCAAAATATTGAAGTTCAAATTCAATTTTGACTGATTGAGCCATATTCACGTATAAATAAAACAAATGAAATATAAGATAAATTTCTTTTCTGCGAAATTCCAAAATTTAAAAGCGCCTTGCTGTTTTATATGTTACTGTAACAATTATCCTGTATAATTGTATTACTATACTGTATACAATATCTCTACTTCTAAAACTGTGCAATTATGCAGGTGGGCCATTTACAGTAGTCTGAAATTTGTTTTTAGGTGTTCTCTAACTATCACAAAAACATTAATTCCGTGAAAATGTTATTTAAAGAAGTATTAATTACCCAAAACTCAATAATTTAGAAGTCATTATTGTTTTTTAATTTTTTTTAAAAATTATCCCAGTCACACAAATCACTTTTATTCGAAAATTGTTTATTTATTATGGGGGTAGAATCGTCGTATAGTGCGTATAATGAGCGATTTTTGTGTTAATTCTTAGGTTCTGTACATTGTTTTTTTTGCTTCTCAAAAAATATATATACAAAAATATACAAAAGAATCACTGTCGCAAAATCTGTACAACTAGAGATTGGCTTATGATCTTGAAAACTATCTTAGGATATGATTATAGTCATAAGCAAAAATCGTAATGATGTGACTATTGCAAAATTTTCAGCAATTACGAAATGTAAAATTTTTGTCATAATCGCAATTTAGTAAAACTAAATGTGTTTCTTTTAAAAATCGTTAATTTTTTTTTGATTTATCTATTTTGTTCGCGAATCAAAATTTATTACCTTTAACAAACACAAAATGTAAGAAGATATGCAAATTGAACGTTTTCAAAAATTCAAATATACTGTATTAGTGCAACAATTGAATGGAAGTACCTAGCTACTCGATAAGAAGTAATTACACAAATATATATAATACCTATGTACGTTAATAAATTTCACTAAATGCATATTAAGTCGTGTAATGAAGTTTTTCACCCAGACTTAGATGAATTGGGCGTGGTCAGAAGTGAAGTGTGAAATGATGCGGAATATCCAATGAGGACAATCTACCGCACAAGAAATTATTCGATATTGTATTTATTTGGTACGTGTTGTCGATGGGCGTTGTAAATCTGATGTCAATATTTGTAATTTAAGTACTTTTGTATATACAATATTAGTTTACACTATTTGATTGTTTCGTGGTTTATTGTTGTAAATCGAAAAGTTTTTCAGTGAGCTACTTATGCGCATTTGCATGCTCGACTTAGTCTATTGATTAAAGTCTACTGAACTACAACGATTACAAAAATATTTCTTTTATTAATGTATTCGGAAACATATTCCAAAATGATGCAAAGTGGTTAGTTTAAAATATCTCTTATGATAAAAGGTAAGTAGTCTCGGTAACCATTGCATTTTTATTAATACAAATATTAATGAAACTATTTTACAACGATATTACGAAAAGTGTTTTTAATACAATTTAATAATAAAAACATAATCTGTAACTAATGTAAATAACTAAAAACAACAATATACATCATGTAATTAAAAGCGCCACTAACCGTCAATGACTGACTTGTCGACCAAAATTACAAATAAATAAAACATCCGTAAAAAATTAATATTCCTTCACAACCGGAGCGATGTTGCTGAGTGTTTACTTCATTAACGTGTTATAGGAAATTAAGTTATTACATGGAAATACGATGGAATGTTTGCTTGAATTTTAATTGTTGGCATTTATCGAATAACACTATGTTGAAAGAAATGCTTCCCGCTTGTGCTTATCGACGTTTTAAGAAAAAATATAATCCAATCTTCACAAGTAGACGTCGAATAAACAGTTCTAAGACCTTATAAAATATCATGCCCGAATATTTTACGAAGAAGTAATTTTACGCTGCCATTAATTGTTACAGTGTCGTGTGGAAATATTAATCTTCACTTTCAACGCCAACATTTCTTATGTGGCTATTATTAAAATTTGTCTGGGAAAAGCACCGATATATTGCCTTTGTTCAAAATAATGAAGTTAACATGAAAGTAATGAAATCGTCATTTTGCCTGAAGAAATTTCCTTTTACGATGTATTTAAAGTTTTACAAGTGTCTCTTAACTCTGTAGTTCTCACTACATATACATTTTAAAATGTATCTGAGTAAATTGTAAAAGTAATTGTAAAATCGTAAAATATTTTTTACTGTACTCGCATTAAATTTTGATAGTAATTTAAATTTAACAAAATCAACAGAACTTGAATTGGAAATGCATACCGGGAAGAAAGAAAATTATTTAAGATCGATATGTAGATGGAAATTATAGGTTACTTTTCTATTTATTTATTTGACTTATAATAAACTTCGCCAAAATATTTAGGTAATTTGATATGACAGATAATATTAAAATAGATATTTTTGTGCAAGGCAGAGTCTGTCTTTTTATTCCTACCTATCCCGTACGCGCAATCTTAGATAGATTGTGAAAAATATCAAAACCAGCCAAACTATATTTTGCGAAATTCTTGTTTTTTCGCAAAAAATATGACTAATCGTATTTTCGAAAAAATGTATAGTGCACATATTACATTATTCGGTTTACTCTGAGTCATTTTACATCCTGAACCCTCTTAGTGAACGCAGTAACGATAAATACTGCCGTTTTGATCTGCCAGTAAAGCTGCGACAGTCCATCATTTTAAAGATGAGCTTGATCAATTATGTCAGGATCTCTTTTCCAAAGTGATGTTTCTTTAAGACAAAAAAATTAAGGCCAATATTGAATATATTTGCCGTTAATTTTGTATAAATTCATTATTCACGATTAAATGAAACTACGTGATGTAGTATTATTTCTACGTTCTTTAATTTCTTTACCACGACCTAGGTTTCGTTGTATTACAACTTCTTCAGGTGGGCTATTAGCAAAGATCTTACAAGTAGAAATGATACTACATCATGTAGTTTCATTTAATTTTGAATTAAGGCCAAGTCAATCATACGTTGAAAAAGAAATTGTTGTTGTGTAAATTGTTTAGATTTTTAATATCGTTTTTGTTTCTATACTCGTTATAATCGCCTGGGGCTAAATTAAAAGTCATAACAAAGTCTAAGTTTCTAAATATTTTTAATCTATGAATAAGCCATATGTTTATTTGATACGTATACTCACGTAAAAAAATAGTTCGAGTACTTTGGGTGTACACAAAAATAAATATCTTTTTTTTCTGTAAAATATACCATTATATATCACTGAACAGTACCAAGAGAATAAATTTGGTAACGCTTTCTTTTCAAGGTATCTCAATAATAAAATTTACCTCAGTCAATTTTCTGAAAATTGGAATTTTACTTCTTTATTCGAAATTTATGCATTTTTAAAAGTTGATACTTTGCATAGAAAGTCAAGGTGAGTGAAAAAACTATGAGATTTTGGTAACAGAAACATGGTGATGTATCTTATCGAGTGCAAGTCAAATATGATGCGTGCTGAATTTTGTCTTACCCAAGTTTCAACTCTATATATATATATATTATTTTAAAATGTCGGAAGCTCTATGGTAAATAGAACTGCATAAAAATATCATACCCTGGCAAAAATGAGATAAATACCGGGTGAAGTCTATAATTATGTTGTATCAAGTATCTTCTAGAGTTTATTTCACATTCCACAATTTTTTAGGTCAAAAAAACCGATATAAATATACTATTACTTCTTAATCCAAATCTTTTTATTACCTCTTTTACATTCCGTCACACTGATGAAATAATTGAATTTATTTCAGTAACAATACACATTAGCTTGGACTTAACATATTTTTTTAGATAAATACGACTTTAAAATTAAAAAAAAACAGATAACAATTATAATAATTGCCATTGGTTTGGCTTTATTTAACAGGTAATTATTTGCCATTTATGTTTAAACGCAATTCCAGGAACATTGGTGCCGCGACTAATAAAACGCAAATCGAATAAAACGCAATCTGGAAGTCCAATTCTCAAACACTTATTAAAGTAATCATTTGTTTAGCGATGAGGGTCATTTCCGATCGAATGGCTACGTTAAGAAATAACATTGTCGGATTTGGAATGACAAAAATGATGTGCTATTATCGAAACGCCGTTATATCCACAAAATATTATGGTTTTGTGTGCTTTATGGACTGGCGGAAACATTGATCCATATTTCTTCAAAGACGATGCTGGCGGGAACATTACAGTCAATGAAGAGTGCCGTAAATCAATTATTTCTGACTTTTTCGTTCTCCAATTGAATGACATGAATATTGAAGAACTTTGATTTCAATATACAGTACGCAACACAATCAATTTATGGCAGGAAAATTTTGATGAGGGCACAATTTCGCGTAATTTCCTTATGAATTGGTCTTCACGATTGTGTGATATCACACCTATGGAATATTATCTGTGAGGATGTGTGAAGTCGCTAGTATATGCTGAAAAACCACGGACGTTGGACCATTTGGAAGACAACTTTGGCTGCGTTACTACCACCAAAGTTGTCTACCCCAACTGCTCGAAAAATTGGTTGAGATTGGAACTTCCAGATTTCGCTTCATTTGAGCCAGCCGCGGCGTCCACATCCATGAAAACGTATTTATTCACAAATGTTATAAAATTATATTTTCAATAAAGTCAATACCACGGCCATTATTATGATTTTTATTTATTTTTTTTACAATTTAAAGTTGGATATTCCTAAAAAAATGTGTATATGTCTACAATGATATTAACCCAAATATGAATATGCTTGGATCAAAAATACCCTAGAAATTTTTCCAGCATGAAAATAAACACAAGTCTGTCTACTATGACATTACAAGTCAGCACCTGTAATAATAGGCAAAATAATATATCACACATATTTTTAAAAGAATATATCACACATATGTTCATTTAAATTTTGTATCCCAACTTTTATTTCTCGTTCTCTTGTTTTATAAAAAAAAGTTAAGAATTTTATTTTTATTTACAGAGCTTTGAACCGCCTTTTACTGGGTAAAACAAAGCAACTCTCGTGGCAGGCAGGGAAAGTTATTGTTTTTTATCAGTTTGCTCTAAGAAGTATAAATAATTCATGTGTCTGTTTTTCTCTAATTCATAATGATGGAGTGCGAATGCGATAAATATTCTTGCCGCTCCCTGCCAAATTAATTTACCTTTTGAGGTACCGACGCAATATCCATAGTGAGTTCACACTACGTCGGTGAGATGGTTGCATCTGTATGTTTTTATTGCACTTCCTCTTAAGCATTCCTCTTTATGTTAATAATGCGAAAGTAATTTTGAAAATTTCGACTTTTATGAAGAGAAAGATTTTATATTCTATAAGTGGTATTTAGTTTATTAAAACACATATAATACTTTTTTGAGCTACAGTACAATGTCGATATATAACAAACTGCACAATATTAAGGTTACTGTCCTGGCTACTATTGGACAATTATAAAAATGTATAAAAAATTAATATGGCCTCCGTGTGAAAAGTAAATAAAATCTGTCAAGCGTAAGTAGAACTCGCACTACGAAAGTCCTGTGTAAATTTGAACACTTACTAACATTTAAGTGTACATATCAGATCCATTAAATGATTAATTTCTCACAGCTTAAATATATTTCCTACTATAGCTTTCATAGGTGCATATTAAAAAAATGTTTGATATAACTACAAATTAACGTTTTTCGGATTTTCTCCTTTATTTGTGCTGTAAGATCTGGCTTCTTGCCAATTTTCATAATTCTAAGTCAATAGAAAGTATTCTATATGTTTTGATTTATTTGAGAGTATCAAAATATGCGGCATAAATGGCCGTATTTTGAAGGTTCTTCTTGATTATGTTTACTTGGAAGCTTGATTCTATAGATTCAAGGTACTGTATACATAAGTATTTGATGTTGATTTCAATTTAATACCTCCACGCGTTTCTGAAAAAGAAATATGCAGTTTATAATTATAAAAATAAGAATTATTTCTAATTATTAATCTGTTTGAAACAATGTCCCTCATGGTCTATAAAATAAAAAAAATAAGTATAATATCTTTATTAATTCATATATGAGTACTTTAAAAAAGTTTGCTTGCGCGGAATATATAGGTAACAATATGTATTACTACATACAATTTCAACTTTCTACATGTCTCAGCTCCTGAGTAAGTCACCTATGAATACCTATACATTTCCTATTAAATCATTCTTAGGGGTAAAACATGGCATATATTTCAGCAATTATTACAACTAGATTCATCGCTATAATTTTTCCATTACCTTTACGCAGGCTTTTGAAAATCTATATTTTTATCATAATTTCAGGCCATTTATTATTTTACGTTATTTTAATTTTCGGTTGGTTTATTCTCATTTTTTTTCAGTATGTCTCTGAGATATAATAAGCAGTAGTTACGAAAAAATTGTTTAGATATATAATAGCTCTTTCAAGCGATATCCCCACTATACATGGACATAAAAAAACAATCCCAAATTTTTCAAATGCCGTCCCTAAAATTCCGAATAAATATTTTTAAATTTTAGCTATTAAGATATGTGTGGGCTCACATGTTTTATTACTATGCTAAATTTTTAGTTTCCTCGTATCTCGGACGGATGTATAGACATGTTATAACGTTATAAGGCTTAAGGTCCGTATTCCCATAAACTTGTGTTAAATTGGATTTATATATATATATATATATAAATATATATATATATATATATATATATATATACATACATATATATATATATATATATATATATATTCACACACATTTATATATATAAACATATATGTGTGTGTCAATCTGCATAGCATATAATTTGCACGAGTAGCACTAGTTTCTATTCATAAAATTTGTATATTTAGCGTGATCCAGAATACATCCATGGGGGTATTACTAGAGTAGGTTAGGATAATACTGGTAATTTATGATATGACTCCTATAGCTTCGAATTAATGCAATCCCTCTTTGCCCTTTCCGTCTCTAGAGAAATGAGAAAAATAAAACTCCTGCTCTTTCCGCATCTTTTTCAGAAGCTGATGGCACTAATGCTTCTTTAAAATAATCTATTAAAATTTATTAGCAAATTTATTATTAAAATATATTACAAAATGCATGGCGATGTTTTCTAGCATGTATAAGACATTCTAACAATGTTCCCAAAACTTCCGAGTTAATTAAGTTATATTTTCGATAATCATACGTATATATGAATATACAACACTATAAACTCAATACGTTGGTTACTTTTATATTTTTCTTTTATAAATAGACAGTCAAAATTAGGTGTTGACCTAAATCCTTCTACGCATGAAGTAAATCAGATTCAGAGTGTAACTGTTTCCAAAGTACCCATTTTATCTTCACAATAACAACTTTTTGCTTACATATATTAAATTTTATTATCATTGCAGTATCTGGTAAGCTGATATGAATACAATGAGAGTCGAGAAACATATCCTGGATCGTAAATGGATCCACAATGATAATAATGAGCTGAATAAACAGACGCGTTGAATAAATAGACGCAAACATCTCGTATATTTTATGGAACACTATTCGAATGAAGGTCTCGGATTTTAAATTTCCTTTAGCGAATGCCGATTGTGGTAATCGATTGCTATCAAAGTTCATGTATATATCGTTTAAAGTGTTTGCAAATATCTCAGATATTTTTAATAATTTTGAAGTTATTTTCACACAATAAATTCCTCCATCTACAAATTATTTGTATTATATTGTATTTAATAAGAAAATTTTGGGGTTTAAAATATTATGGATAAGAACTTTGGAGATATACAATTCGAAATTTCTTTTTTATCAGGTAAATAATTTCTATGCATTCCAATGGTGTGGCAATGTAAAATTCTTCAAAATTTAATTAAGTACATAGTCAATAATCAGTTGCTCTTTATGCTTTATTTTTAGTATCAAGTCATCACATTATTCTGGTAGAAGTAGAAAAAAAGCCAAACGGGGGGAATACTCATAATCTAGATTTTCGTAATTGTTCATTTTATGCGAAAATGTTTGATTCAAGGCAATGGAATTAACATAAATTGAAAGTTTTTTAGTATTTTCTTCATGTTTTCTGATTAATGGCTGAAAAAATATATGGTCAGATATATCCTATATCACTTTTAAGCATAATATTTTGTAAACCAAATTTAACTAATTAAAAGTGCTTAAAGAAACGTCGACATAATACGAATCTCGAGTTGAACAAGGACCAAGGGGTTGAATGTATAACTACACCACACATAGCTGGTTTGATAATAATACTTTCAAGGAATGGGTTCGTTCAATCGCATTGGCATATTTCAGGGGAAAAGATGGTAAGAAAATACTTATTATAGATAACCTTTTGTCACATTTCTCTTTAAATTTCATCCGTGAGTATAAACGAGAAAACGTGCATTTTGTATTTGTTCTTGCAAAATCGACATATATTATGTAACTTCTGGATGCTGTATTCTTTCGACCTGCAAAAGGCGCTTGGAGAGGTTTTTTATGTGGAAAAAAACCGATGACCGGACTTTATTTACAATTCCCAAGGGTGTTTTCCCAACTTTACTCAATAAATTACGAAATGGCATAGAATGCAAAGCATTATCAAATATCCTGGCTAAATTCATAAAAAGCGGCATAAGTCCTTTGAAAGAAACAAGGTTTTAGACAGATTACCGAGAAATACTAGATGTGACGGACAAAAAGTTCATAAGGATACTATCACGTAGATGGTAGTAGAAATATTAAAATAAATGCTACATGGCACTGGCAATAAAAAAGCGAAGAAAAAAAATTACATCAGTACATTATTGCAAAACTAATCCCAGAAGAAGAAAAAAAGAGAATTTTAAGCAAAATTTGCAATGTGTTTTAATACTGAAGCTAGACATAATAATCCATTATCTAAGGCATCCGCAAAATTAATACAAAAATACGGGATAATAAAATCAAATTTTTTAATAATATTAACGATTGCGATTTTTTAAATAATATTATTGACAATTTATTATTAATCTTAAAGCCAATTTTTATGCACTACAAGAAATAGAAATAAATGAGCACACAAAGTATTAAGAAAATATAGAAGACGAAAGAAATCGTACAGAAGACAAATTAGAGATATTTGAAGATAAAATTATATCTTAGAGAAATGAAAGTAATTTTAAAAGATTGAAGTAATAGCAAGACTAAACTGAGAAATAAAAATTTTATAGAAAATAGGAATATATATTGTACTTTCTCATGGAGAATAACATTTAGGATAGGTGCCTACTTCCATTTTATATAATTACAATATTTAAAATTAATTGTCTGTGATTTTCGTTCAAACTGTCATTTAAAAGTAATTTCTGTGTAATTATTTTAAAGTTAGTTGTAGCACTTTAAAGTTTTCTTAAATCATGTAAAGCTAAAGAAAATTACTTTTTGCCAATCTAAGTTAATTTTTATGATCCTATTTCATAATTCTAAAAGTTCAATACGCATATCAAATATCTAATGTTATACGGATATAAACAGGTATATTGATACACGTTTTCATAAAATTACCTTTTATGGGAAATAAATTCACTCTGCGTAAAAGATCTACGAGAAAGCACGTCATTAAAAGTAAAAGTCTACAAAAGCTTATATTTTTTTTTAAATTTAAAGTAAATTTAATCTAAAGTTGGATAGTTACGATATTATTACTGGTGCCAATGAGGTACTTATTCATAAATAACTTTCCAAAACAACATTTCAGTTTGTACCATCCAACATATTAAATCGATCGAAAGCAAATCAAAGTACTCACAAGAACTTCCGTCTGCCGTGTTGCGAATATAAGGAATTCGAAGAAATTCAAACAACAATGTAAGCTAAAATTCTTTCGCCCTCAAGTCAATAGCTTTAACGAAATGTTGACGTTACACGGGAGTGTTAAGCAGGGGGAAAGACGTGACAGGGGTGCGCCTGCACACTGTACCAAAATCTATCAACCGCCCTTGGGGGAAAAATTCCAATCTCCTTTAATCTTAACAAGCTCTCAATCTTTTTAGCCACAGTTGAAATTGTTAGGTATTTACATTATTTTTTCAATTCCACCTTGTTTGGGTTTCATCGTCAAAGGTAAAATATTTAAAATAATTTAGAAAAGCAGATAAAAACTTATTTTACTTTGCGTATTTGCTGGAAAATGTGATATTTTATTAGTTTAGTAACATTTCAAAAGTCCATTTTCTTTCTGAAAACGTTGCTTTCAAAAGATTGCTTTTAAAGCATATTTAGTGAATCATTCTATGTTTTTTTCAACAGTGTCTATCTTTAGCATACTTCGACTTTTATATCAGGAATGATAATAAATATTAAATTATTCTTATATGCATTTGGTCGAATATCTATTATTCGACCAAATGCATATAAGAAATGATCTTGCATATCAGAATTCGACAAAATAGCTCGTTTAAAAGTTTATACATGCGTAAATATATTCTGGTATGCATACATACATACATACATATATACATATTTACATGCACAAACATGTATAACATTTTTAATTTTTTTTATATATATTTAGATTGAAATTTCTGCCGAAGGTAGAGATCACATTTTTACCGATTTTAACGAGTCGTTTGTAAACTTGGCCGAAAAATAATTCTCCGCTAGTTTTATACCGCTATTTAAAATATAAAACATAAAACAAAGCCGAACGTTTGATTTTGCACTGTCAATTAGCAAAAAAATTATAACTTTGCACTCTTCCTGAGATCAGTAAAATAATAGTCAAAATTGATTGCCATTGATTCCAGCTTGCTATGAATTATATTTTCGAGAATCCGAGAAATCGGCACCCGAGCGGTGAGCCGATTCTGAAATAACGCGCAAAAACGTTGCGAAACAGCGCAAGTTGCGATTGCATAGGAAAAAAGAGCTTGCCGCAGTCCTGCTGTTCTGTATAACGTCCAGTTTAATTTTTATATTTCGTTCGTTTAGCTAGTGGCAAATTTCAGGAAAATGAGATCTAGCTTAATCATTTTTTTACCCAAACATGTGTAGTTTAGTTTCTTTGATGAATTATATTATCGTACACGTTACATCTGTCAGTAATAATTTAGCATAAAACTCTCTTGAAATAAAATTTCAAATATTCAAATGGAACATCTTGTAGTAACAAGAATGGTGTCTTATGAATTAGCTAGTACATCTAATCTTATGAGTCTTCACGAAGGGACAATTTATATAAGATTGTGACAATTTTTTTTTATAATTTTTAGCTATGAGCATTATATATGTATAGTGAAATAAAACGATTTATTTGTACTTTTAAAAGATTAAATGGGTTTAGTAAGTAGCCCAGTAGCTAAAGCTTTAAAAAATAATATGCTAATTTTAGAAAATACAATTCAATTTTTAAGTTTCTTATATTTTTAGAATTTTAAGTAGTTAAACCTCAGAAATGTTCATTTATATGTGAATAAACGCATTTCCTTACTTTCGAAGCCATTGAACCAAAAATCATAACAAAATCTGATTTTAAACCTTATATTTTTTGGGAAATTGTCGATATGTTTACGTCTGTAAAGATGTACTTCATAACATAAAAATGCTGTGTGCGTATATTACAGTCCATGTGAGTTTCCTTGCAGACACGTTGAAATAGTGTACTTCAAGCACGGAATAATTTTTTGGTTATAAAACGCATATTTTGGATTCAAGAAGAACCATAGAGGAACCAGCTTGCGAAAATAATTTAACAATATTCTGTAATTATATATGCTGTGTATTTTTCTTAATAATATCCCTTGTTAGAAGAACAAAATTAAATGTTTTCCAAGAATATTTTTGGATAATTCCTCTATACGAAAATTATGGAAAAACGCACTGTCTATATTTTACGAATCAACAGTTGATCTCTTTAATGATATTTCATTTTGAAAAAGAGCATTTTGGTAGTTTTTAGAGTTTTATTTCTCTGAAAATAGTGGAATTCGTGTAAAAATATATTGAAGTAATGTCGTGTAAAAGAGTAAAAATTTTTTTAAATTTCGAACTACGAAAAAGCTTATCTAGGAGACCGTTACCATCTAATTGCATAAGTCAAAATATTTTACGTTCAGAATGATCACTTCATGTGGTTATTTTTGTAATAAAATGTTAATTGATAGAAAACTTTTAGGAGAAATTTGATTAATATTTTCAAAGTTATAAAGAAATAAAATTTTATGGGAAAATGATTTGATTGTGAGTTAATTAATACAGTAGAATAAATACCTAACTATGTGCGGAACATCGACATATTAAATTCCTGGCACTTTAGCATACAAACTTTACAAGGTTTATTAGCATTTTTAATTCTTTGCCTTATTAAGGAAGTGATTATTCATGAACTTAGATTGCAACTGTACCCAAATATACTTAAAAAATATTTAATTGAAATTGTATCAAATAAATTATTACCTACGAAATGTGTAATTCTTATCTCTGTTGCAAATATCTGAACATTATTTTCGATTGCCACAAATAAGGATAAGTCCATAAGTAGAAGCCGACATTACTTTCAGTACAATAAATTAGAATCAAGAAATTGAATTGAATAATTATTTTTTATTACGCCTTTTATGACAGATTGCTCTCACTTAAAAATTTATCTATTTACTTAATGTGGTATTTAAACTGATTAAGGGCTGCGGAGTAGGAAGGTACACAAATCGTACAGATTACAAACTTAAATCCGATCACGGAACGTAATCCTAGCAGAAATAAGAAAATTAATCACGACTGAATTGGATCTGACAGAAGATTATTTTAAACATTCAGCAGAAATCGCTTACAGCAATCTCATTTATTCAAGTCTGAAAACAATTTTGATTTGTCTTACTTTATTAAAGGATTGAAATTGTTAAATTACTTTTAATCGGTGCTACGTTGCATGATCTACCCATTAATCACTGAAAAATATTTATATCAGTTTTCTATTATTACAAGATTATCATTATTTTTCAAATTCATTTTTATACAATAATTTAAGAAAGAAATTAGTGAGAAAAATACTTTTTGACTGGTTTAATTACCAGTATGATTGGTAAAACATTTTACTAAGCAATTAATATTAATTGCTTCTCTATGTAAAAACACTATAATAAAGATTTATTATAGTATTTTTATATAGAGACCTGGACCTTTTTTACGGCCTTTTTTATTTTCTTCAATGATACATTTATGTATTGGAATTTTAGGGTTGGTTTTAAGTTTTTTATTGAGTTTTATCTTCAAATGAAAAGTTAGAATGGAATTATGTTCCAGAAAAAGTTAAAAAAAATATTTTTTTACGAAAATTTAAATTACTTTTAAGTAATTAAAAAAAATACAGACTATTTTTATGTGACATTTTCGATACGAACCAATTAATCAATTAACAATATCTGTGTGTGTGGGTGTATGTGCATTACTTGGAAACTAGTAATAAGCAATTTTCTAGAGATTTTGTTTATGAATTTTTGTTAATGTTTTCAAAGTTTTTCTCCATGTAAATAAATTCTACGCTAAATCTATGTTCATTTCATACATCGGATGCCTAGTTTGCTTTTTTATGTTAATCCCAATTCGTTTTGACAAACTTTAAAAATAAAATGTTATATTTGTTTTTCCCAATTAGTTTAGGTTATACATCAATTTATAATTACGCTAAAGTGTGACTTTAAAATAGGACCGTTTGGGGGGACGAAAATGATGATAAGGTTTTAATACAATCAATTTTCTAGATGAGCCTAGGAATTGCGTTAGAGGTGTGGAGATTCCCAATAGTAAAACTATCATGACAAGTATTATATATAGTACCATATAATTACAGTCGTGTAGTTTTTAGATTATGTTTAATATACATGTATCTAACTCTGATGTACGCTATATATTAGTAACTATATCCTAAGAATAAAGAAAATAAAGTTTAAAAAATGAAAAAAAGGTATAAAAATGCATTAAATGCAAGTTAGACCTGCTCGATTTGTGTTACGTGCCTTAAACCGCCCTTCAAATCATCAATAATAATCCGCTCCGCCCATGTGACGAGCTACCCGCTGCCAACGGCACCAATGTAACATCACATCACGCGTGCGCAGAGCTGAGTGGAAACCGTCGAGTCAAATTAAAATAAAAATGAAAAACGTGTGAGGACAAATATTCCGTTCGTTAACGTTTGTATTGTGAAAAATATTCTTTGTTGACAAACTTTTTTTATAAAACCAATTATTTGGCATTTATAAGGAAATAAACAATTAAAACTTTACAAAGATTAATTGTGTTGGATACTCCGAAATGTTTACAATTTTTTTATGATCTGACCTCTTAGCAATGATAGTAGGGTACAGAAATCCTTAAGCATTTTTATCAAAACATGTCGAAACTAATTCATAAAAATTGTATCATAAAATGAATAGGAGCTTTGAAACCTTCTATTTGACACCATATACTATACGGTTGAACTTTTTTTAATTTCCAAATTTATAACTAAAATAAACCCACGGAATCGAAGTTTTCATATTTTACGTCTATCATTCTTTAATTTGTAATTTCTGATAAAATCGCCTGTAATAGACGGAAGGATGGATATAAATCAAAATTATTCCGTTAGTGTTTCGTTTCGGCAACTTTGCCACGAAAATAAAACCATAAAGAGAAAAAGAAAATAATGCGTTAAAATTTAAGAAAAAACAATTTCAAAATCTTCTTCACAATATTAATTTAACAAGTAATTCCGTAAAGATATTTCTTATATATAGTTGCTGGAACTAATAATAACTATAATAATAATGACACAGGTTTTTGACGACTATCTTTCAAACTGACGTACAGTTTAAATTTGACGAATTAGTGAGAATTGAAAAAAAAATAAAAACCCCTAAAACTATAACAGTTTTAGGGGTTTTTTAGTTTTTTTAGGATAATTCATTTTAATTAAATTCGCGACGCTTAGGTTCATGATGCATTCATGGATGCAAACTCAGGCTCCACTTGAAATTCTTTTGCTACTTATATTACATAATAAGGCATTATTGAAATTTGTGATTTAAAAAAAAAAAATTTAAAAAAAAATCTTAAAAAAAATTGTAATCCTCCAATCGAACCGAAAGACCACCATTTTAGCTTTCTACCCTTTTAGTTTTCTTATTTTCATGGTTTATATTTTAGGAGTTTGTGGCCATCGGATCACTAAGGTGAGACCAGACATTTTTACTTTTTAACTTCAGTGTGGACTTTTCGAACTATTACTTTTCAACCATTACTATAAAAAGTCTATACAAGTTACTCAAGTATCACATCCCGAGGATATGTAGAAGAGAGAATCAAACAAAAAGAAGAAAAAACTTCGAGAGCAAAACAACAAAACGTAGCAATATACGAGATAATTTGTTCGTCTATCGTTGTCTACAGAACTCAAGGTTATTGAATGTACGTGCTATTTTATATTTAAATTGAAATACTTAACAATTATAATAAATAACCGATATATATATATATATATATATATATATATATATAATACTTAACAACTATATAATACTTAACAACTATAATAAATAACCGGCTATATTTTGAAAGAAAATTCGAAACAAATTTTGTTTTCCATCAAAATCTGCATGTTTTATATAGGTATTCTTAAAATTCTTTCTTTAATACCCTATATTATAGATAAAGATGAACTATTTAATTTTTGCATTAAATCAACCTTTTTTAAAAAATATGAATACATTTTTGAGAACCTTTCAAAGTCCTTTCACTTGTGTATGAGGCATTGCTAGAATGAACAATTGTTGATATATTACGCAACAATAACTCACAAATTAACGCTGAACACAAGAAGAGAGGTAGAGAGGAATCGAATAGCTCAAAGCCAAGTTCTTATCAAAGTTACTTGGCTAGATTTCATCATTTTTTTAATTTACATAATTATTTATGACACGTATTATACTTTGTTAAAATCTTTAATTTGATATGATCGCTTTTTAGAACTTTTATTTTATTACATTCGACGAAGTGGTAATTTCCAGCAGCCTTGTTTCATGAACCGTGAAAGCACCTGCTGAATTACGTCCGCAAGTTCAAAACGATTACAACGACATGCACTTTGTACAGATCCCATTATTTCTTTCGAAGAGTAACATCTGGATATACTCATGTGTGTACATACTCACATACATATATTTACTGATAACACGAACCCTTGGAGTCCCGCTGTAGGGGTAAAAAGGGTTGCATCGACGCCTCTAAAGTGAAGCAGGCATATTTAACGACGCAAAGCTCTCAATAATGTGCATGTTACACTGCATGAGGATACTTTTGTTAACGACCTTTCTTCGAACCTTCGGGCTTGCCTTTATTAACCGACAGTCTCTCGTAGTCTTTACATTTTCCTCATTTGAAATACAGCAATGAAAATTTGAACAGCGGTACCCTTTTAAGCGCGTGATAAACTTTGTTGGGATATAGTTAAATCTTAGTTGACCTAGTAATTTACGTTCCTTCCTGGTGTGAGGTTAATAGTTATATTTAAAGCCTAAAACTTCTCATGAACTTAACTACTGTGTAATATCAAGTCATGCCATGAATGCTAATTATAAAATTATTGAAGAAGGTAAATTATTTCTCGTTGGAAATTTATGTTGGTATATACATATACACACACACACACACACACACACACACACATATATATATATATATATATATATATATATATATATATGACGGCGACTTTATTCCTTTTACACCTAGACCTAAAGTTGAGGTCTGTCATGAATACTACCTTTTCGCAGTGTTAAAGTTTGAAAAAGTAATTAAATTTTATTTTGAAAATAAATATATTAGAATCAATAAGTAATTAAACACACTGTACATTTCACTCAGTGTATGTGCACTTATTGTATGGGCTGTCGAGGCGGTCAGTGGAGGGGGGAAGTCAGCGCAAAGTAGCGATCGGAATGCGGGCGGTCGGTACGTAGATAGACGCGTTTGATTTGATTTATTAACAAACTAACTGATGGTAAAATAGCATAAAGTTCTGAGGTCTTAAAGTTTTTTTTCCATTAAAAAGCAAGTAATTAGTTCATATTGTGATTAATAGTGTTCAGACTTTTTCCCGTAACCGTTATTATTTCTTATTTGTTTTAATTTCGGCAATTAATAATTAATTTTTATTTTAAATTGAACATAAAATAATTTAGTCGTATTAAAAAAAACTTGAATCAACTTATTTACAACACATTGGGCATTTTCGACGATTTAACGACGCATGTCCAAAAAAGGACAACTCACTTATCTATATTTTAAAAGTTCAAATTGCAATGCCGTCTGCCTATAAACAAATGAGTACGTTTCTGAATGTTTTTTTTCAAACGTGTTAGTATCATTCTGTTATCTGTTACGTTTCACTGTGTCAAATACAGTCAAAGTTTTATGTTTTTGCTCGTTTATACTTTGCACCTTTTCAGTGTACACTAACCGCTATATCTCCGACCACAAATAAAACTCTACAGGTATTAGGTCGGAGTCACCAAACACATCATTAAAATACTCCTGTACCGCAAGCGCGTCGGTGAATTAACTTAAAATTGCATTTTGTTTTAACTGCTAATACCGAAAGATAATGGGCGGGGTCATTGTCACTCGTTTATGTCACCTTACGCTGATTAGTCTAATTAGAGAGCGACTTATGTCTGAATTCCTGAGCGGGATCATGTCGGAACATTCTGGGTTACGAGGGTATTTATACAGGCTGATTATTTTTCTGTTTTGAATTTTAGACTTTGCCTATATAATTTCGCCATTGTAGATTGCGTTTGATAATTATATTAGTGTTGTTAACGGTTAGTATTTGTGATAAATATGATGTAAAACTATGAAAAAATCACGTCATACATTACCTAAGTAAATTATTTTAGTACTCCGTCATACATTACCTAAATAAATTATTTTACTCCAATCAGTGGCCAGCTTTTCGTTTTAAAAAATAATTTTTGAAATTAATACAATTTTAAGTCATTTTTCCATTGCTTTCATAAACCAAACTAAGCAAAAATAAAGAGAGAATAAAAAATGAAAATGACGTAAAAGAAGTTTTCCGTTACAAATAAAAATTAAAACCGAAAACTTTTAGCAGTTTTTTTTACGATTTACGAACTTAAGTTGTTGTAAAAGTAAAAAAAAAACTTATAACTCATATATTCAGGCGTTCGTGATTAAAGGTTTTTCCATATGCAATTTTATATTATATTCCATTTTAAAATAAGCTGATCATTTAAAACACAAAATATTTTGCTCAAATTTATTATGACAGAAATAACACAAGAAAAGTAAAATTTCGTCTGTTTTCTTTGTAACGAACAAAGAAAACAGACGAAATGTTACTTTCACTTTTACTTTTCCTTTTTTTTGTCTTTCACCGTTAAACAAACTAATAAATTTCAATGAAATTTAGCAGACATATATGTTATCACATACACCTTAGATTAAAAACCTAGGCTATATATATATATATATATATATATATATAATTCTAACTAAGGAAATAAAAGTGCAACGTTGCAACAAATAATGCTATCATTTGCGGGCAGTAAATACAACGGCTAAAAAATTATACCCGTGCATGAAAAACTGAAAACACAACCAAAACTATATGGAAAGTTCGAGGTGATATACACAAATAGCCAAAAGGTAATATAATATAAAAGAATTAATGACATATAAAAGTAACATTTCTGAATATGGATATTTATTATAAACATTTATTAATCTCTATTGATATAAATATATTAAGCTACAAAAGTTCCTTTGAGTCTATATATTTATCATCTATAGATTAATATTTATAAAGGTGGTAAAAGCGTGGAAATTACGGGCAAATTCTACTACCTCATAAATAAAATAAATTAGTAAGTAACCGACCAGGAAACAAAAAGCTCTCAGGTTAAAAATAAATCTGTAGAACAAGATCTCTAGCCCAGGATAAGACAAATGACAAATTACTTGACCAGATGATCATTGTGTAGTTTTAATTAATTTAAAATAGAGTAAAATTATATAGCGACCTTCCTCTTAGACCAGAGATGTAAAAGTTTTTTAGTAAAAGGTGTGGTTAAAATATAGATCTGCTTTTAAATGGACAAAGTTGGGAGATCAGTCAAATTCTGTTATTTTTTCACTCCTGTCTCTTGTATTAAATAACTTTGGTATCCTATATTTTAATTTTTTGCACAAACTACGACCATGAATGATTGTTTTCTGTTCTTAATTTTCAAGCACTCTATCCTAGTTAACCCAAATAACAAGTTAAGAAAGATAGAAAATATACGCGAAATAAATATGTAAGTTCAAATTTAAAAAAAAATGGATAAAGGACATTTTATTTCAAAATGTAGAAATTGATTTCCCGCTACATTTTTCATCTTTTCATACAGTTAAAATATATTTTCCAAATGTACAGATAAATCATATAAAGTTGAAAAATAACTTCATACTCACAAAGTATTAAATTTAAGCTCAGACACAAGAAAGGAGGAATGTTAAAAGGTTTAATTATTTGTGCATCCGTTGTTTTATATCTCCATAACAAGTGACTGCATATCGGTGCGCTTTTCTTTATTTGAAGTTGTTTACTGGCGAAAAGGTTTTAAGCTATGTTAGATTTAATATGGTTTAAAAGCTTCGAAGTATTTTCTGGGACATTTCTGATAAGAGCAACATTAGCTTAATAAATAGATCCCTACATATAATATTGTTAATTATTTAATGTTGCAATATATACTTATATATTAGATTTTCTTTATGTATGCTTTACAACATCTAGTTAGCTATTTGCACATATAAAATACAAAATTAGAGGATATAAATTAGAAAAGTTCGTATATATTGAATTAATACAATTCTAATTTATTACATATTTTTAAAGTTTTTCGTTGTTTATTTTCTTTTATAATTTTCAAGTTAACATATATTGTTTTCCAAATTGATTATTCTATTTGTATAAACTAATATTAGTACAGGATTTCATCAATAATACCTACTGCTATAAAAGAGGCAATTTTTAGTGACTCCATCAAATAAGCAAATATACCAAAGTCTAAATCGATAACATGGAAAATATCATCTTTCTGAACAAACTACGGGGAAAAGTTTTCATTTCCATTTCACTTGCTACTCGATACTATCTCAGATAGAAACCACTGATGTACAAAATTGAAAATCTTCTTCATCGAAAGCGATTACCCCCAGGGAGTTCACCCCACCTCAACCTATTCTCTCTCTGCGTGTAAATGTCTCATTTGATTTTGTCAACCCTTTTCTTCAAAGATTTGTGTAAAGTTTTTGTTTCTTTATTTGGTTATAATGTAATGTTTCTGGAAATATGGACGTATAAGTTTTATATGTTTTAAAACTGTCAATATAGGAAATATCAAGAATTATATCCAAGGTTTGTTCACATTGTTTTACATTCATATTTTTTTTTGTTTTGAAACAAATAATGAGGGAAACACATTAATAAAATTACAGCAAACGTCTGAAATAAATCTAGCTAAGACTTTAATTTTTAGTTAGGTGGCTTTTTCAAGATTTTTCACGTTTTTCACGAATTTGAAGTAAAAGTGAAGATAAAACGTGGCTTGAAACGATCATTGAAAATAAAAATTATACTGGGTCTGCACTTTTAAACCTATGTGCGCAAAATTTAGTAGGTGAATGCTTCAGATAGAGGTATAAATAATGATATAGGAAGTAATTTTCAAAAAAATTAAGTAAGGGATAAATGTCCTATGTCTCCCTTAATTTCACAATGACGAATGAAAAGAAATTTAAATTAACATCATTAGATAACAATTTTCAATTAAAACTATTTTCTTAAATTTCATTATCATTTTTGATATTTGTACATAACTAAAGAAGGCCAGTTGTCTAATATACCTTAGTCGGTTTTACTAACTCCTCAATTTATATAACTCCAATATAAATCCTGATTAATCGTGTATCATCTGTTTTGGAAGTACTTATTGTAGACAGATAAATTGGCAAACAGATAACAGATTACTTAGTCCAATTTAAAACAAAATAAGTCAGCCTTCGAAATTAACTTAAATTGCTTTCTATATTCTATTAGAGATAAAAGATGTTAACCTTACCTATCCAGTATTATATGTATTGTGTCCTATCACAAAACAGTAAAGATTGCGTATCAAATTTTGCTTAAATAAACCGATTTAATGTATTGAACATGGTTGGCAATTCACATTCACCTGTTTGTTTATTAGAGTATGGTGCTCATATATATATATATATATATATATATATATATATATATATCAATATACATACGTGATGTGTGTATGTGTATACATACATACGTACATATTTATGTATATATGCATTGCCTTCTTCACTTTTGGAGCAATCCTTCATTTTTAATTTTCTCTATAAAATCAAATTCATAAAAGTATTTGTGTTCATTTCTCATTTCATGTAACTGTTACTTTTTTTTCCCGTTGTAAATTTTACTTAAAATATGTAATGTGATAAGGATTACGTATAATTATTTAACATAGGCCTAGGAAGGAATTGAATAAATTACTTTCAGTCCTTTTGACAACATGTGCCGATGACATAATATATATCTTCGAACGATGTCATATTTTTGCGACAATTTAAATATGTTTCGTTAGTCGAATCAACAAAAAATACGTTACAATGAAATAAGCAGAATCATCTTATTGCCTATATTGAAAGCAAAATACCCATCTGGGTTAAATTTCTTTAAAAAAAATTATAATCTCTTCCTTACGACTGAAACATTTTGTACGAAAACACGAGAAAACATTTGTCACCTCGCCTCCTACACTGAAATGGTAAAGATTAACGCAATACTCTGAAATATGAAAAGCTCACGAGCCAAGTGAGTGACTTTAAAAGCTTGTTCAAGCTTGTACTACATTCAAGGACTTAGCCCGTGGGTTCTTAACGCTTACTGTTTTTATTGCATAAATAGTCTCAAAACGGCAGTTAAACTTTTATCTCGAAATTTGCAACATGTAGAAAGTAGTCTGTACCGTGTCGTGGCTGTCTTATTACTGTGTTTAAAAAGATAAACTTAAGATCGGGACTACTACAAGTATTGAAAAAATATGATATAAGAAAAAATTTCATATTGAAAGGTCAAAGCAAAGGGAAAAGCGTTCATATTGAAAGGTCTCCATTACCCTGTGAATTCATTCTTTCCAATTTTGCTTACGCTCTTCCTGTTTCATAGCAGTTATTACTGCAAGCTTTATAATTATTTCGACATCATGTAACTAGCGGTTAGATGCTCACCTTTGTGATAGCTTCGCTTTGATGTTGCCAATCATAAAGTTATCTGAGTTTATGTGTGTCATGCCTAAAATATTGATTACCTTTTTGGTAACAAGTCTTACTTTAATCCTTAGTTGGTCGATAGTATATTTATATATCCTCCTAACTGGCCAGAATATACGCAACATGCTTCATCAACACTATAAATACTTTAGTCTTTTCAAACGTTTTTTTCTCCTTGAGGCGATTTGCCTGTGAGTTGTCCCACGGATGTTGGGAAGCTTTTTTTTTGGAACGAAGCTTTGGATCAAAGTTTCTTATGGTACGTTATATGACTAGGGTATGAAAGTTAGCCCGAAAAAGAATATACAATTTCGAACGCCACATTTGCTACGGTGTAAAAGTATAAAATTTCGACTCGCTCTTTTGCTACAGTATAAGCTGGTATAAGTGTTTGTGTGTTTACAAACTTATGTCAAATTATTCTGCTGCATGTCAAATATTTCTGCTGGCTTTCCATTGTAAGCTAATAATCTGTCAGACCGTTTCCAATTCGGTATGTATTTATTTGCATTATTAATTATAAATTATTACTTTATAATTTATCAAATAATTGAAATTAATAAATTAGAATAAATTGTCAGCTTATTCGTTTACTTTCATTATTAAATTAAATTTATTTATTATAGATTGTTTTAGTAAATTTAAGAATTCATTATGTTCATTTGAATGTATAATAAAATTAAATTTAATATTTAAAATATTTAAATTGAATTTTAAATTTAATTTAATTATTTTAATATAAAAAGCGAAAGCAACTTCATTCCGACCGGGTATCCCATGACACCTCTTCTTAATTTTTTAATATTAGAGACGTTCCTATGACACAAAATATTGAAATATAACATCTTTCGGTAGTGCTCTTAGAGAAACGTTAACAAGGAAATTAAAATTATGTAACATACTCAAATTAATTTTCTTGCAATACTTCAAACGTTGATATCTTGCCAAGTTTTCAGAAAAAAATTCTCCATTCGCTTTGATTTGACAGAAGATAAAAATCATGAAAAAGATGAATATGAAAAATTCTCCATCATATTAGTTTTTATAATATTTTCTTGTAATTTTTTTTCGACGAAGAAGCAAATAATTAATATAGACTCAATTTCAATCTGAATTTGCTGTTTTAAGCAAGAAATTGTATGGAGACACAAGAATTAAATTCAGTTGTTAATTAACGTCCCCAAAAGGTTAGGAAAATTGAAAATAATTTACTACCATTTTTTAAGAAAAATAGCTACTTGTTAGAGACTAGCGAATGTTCAGACCGACATTGAAAAATGAGAAATAATTTACATTTATTTTTAAGAGAAAAATATCCCAAAAAAGCGAAGCGTCTCTAAACAAAAAAGTGTCGATCAGTCATTACGATTAAGGTTAAAAACGAAGTTTCGTACCGCCTCAGAGTCAATAAATGTTTTAACTTAATAGGTGAATTAAATTCAGTTTTTTATTAAGTTAAATGAATATTCAAAATGAATCAAGTTCAATATATGTACAAATTAAATTAAAAACTATGTTAATTAAATTAAAATAACATTAAAACCACGACTTTGTAGTCATCACATGGCATGCGATCCAACGCAGTTATGAACAACCGAACCAATGTATGATATTCATGAAGTAGTTGCTGCAAATTTTGAAGAGCTTCTCTTTCATTGCCGATTCGATCTTTTGACACCGATCAAGTTGTTCCTCCATGCTGCCCATGAAGTAAATTTAGATGAATTTATGCTGTGCATCTTCAAGCGGTTGCAATAATCCAATTCGATTGTGAATTTGGCCTTGGAGCTATAAAATAGAATGCTAAGTTAGATTTATTAAATTATGATCACCAAAAAAAATAAAGTTTTATTCTCTCTAGCAGCAATTAACTTGAATGTCAGATTGAATCTGCGTTATCGATGCCCGCACACAAATATCACAAATATCACAACCTCACAAAGTGAACATCTTCATAAAACTTAACTATTTAAAATCACTCTTCGCTAATGAATTTCAGAAAAAATCGTTTAAAAAGAATTTAATAAAATTCAAATGAAATAACGGTAGAAAACTGAATAAGAATTATTAAAAACCAATTATCATTTTCGTTCGGGTCTGTCATTTATGACATACATTTTTATTTGTTTTCTTTCATTTATCACATATTACATTTTATATACAATTAAATTATTTGTAATTTTTTTACTTGTCGAAGCCGAGATAAAAAAAATTCAATAAATATATAATAATCATATAAATTTTCAATGAAATAAAAATATCAGTCAATCCGTTCTCGATATATCGTCAACAAAGCAGTTTCATACAAAACGTATGGGAAAAATAATTTTCTTCATAAATTTTTTTTCGTAAATTTTTCTAATGTTTTTATACTTATTATCCTATTCCCGACGAAGACAAATCCAAAAACACAAAAATCAAAAAAATTGGTCCAGCCGTTCTTGAGTTATAAAATGTGTAACTAACACGACTATGTTTTATATATATAAATTGCTTCAATTAATATTCTATTTTCAATAACATAAACTGTTAAAGCAATTGGAGACAATTTCTTGCAGTTCCCTAAACTACATTTTAGGGTATATTTTAATGACCACAAGTTTACTATACAATAGTGGTCGATGACAAATCGTATATAACCAAGTCTCAAGGACACAAAAAGTTAATCACTTGGTTTGGATTTTTCACCAGACCGACTCATTGCTAGCGTAATAATAGATAATGGGCTAATAAAAATGAATACATTTCTTCTGCTGGAGACATTGCCTGTTTCAACGGAGGTGTTACTCGCCTCTGATCACAATAGAAAGATGTCTTAAATTTTTAACATTTTATTATTACTTTAACAGGATTCGGTATGCAGAGAGAGTTTAATATATCTCTAGCTTTTTGACGTTGTATCGATATATCTCTAGTTTTTTTTAAATTTTAATAACAAAATCGAATTTCATAATAACAATTACTACTATTACACTTATTGTGAACGGGAGTTTTTGTATACACAGATATATTCTTGTAACTTGCAATTGAAGACTTGCTGTAATTCTTCAGTGACCATTTGCTATTTAAACCGAAAATTCAAACTTTTCATAGCGTTAGTTTTTAACTCTCCTATTTCGTTATTTGTGTTTATATGAGAAGAAATACTTATACACCCACTAGAAGACGTATTTGCAAGTGTAAATTAGCCAATATTATTACGGTTATCAAAGATTTGATTTGATTTGAAAGGGTATGGGCATTATAATCAAATAAACAGAAAGAACAGCCTAGTATGGTCTAGCACAATAAGATTTCCCGGCATATGCAAAATTTCTAATTCAATTTGTTAATCGTTAAATCTTCAATTTCAATAATAATCATAAATCGAGGTCCATTTCTATAATACACTTATTTCTTATCGTTCACAAGTAAGCTTATATTTCATTGCATTTCACTGCTTTTCTTATTTCTAATTGTAATATGGTCTACGAAGATTCTTTAATAATTAAAACTAAACTATTCCTAATTTATCAATAAAAAATTACCATTTATATATATTTAATTCTCTTACGAGTGTCAACGCAATAAACACTACCTTAGTCTCCGATTTTTTTACCCCAGTGTAGAATGCTACTTCGTAACCCTATTATATTTATTTCTTAAAAAAATATTATCTAAATTACTGGTTGCCTTATGGAGATGGATAATTAGAAATTCCAAATGTGCCATAGTCAAAAATATAATATTAACAATAATTACTCAAACAGAAAAAATTCACACCCACTCAAAATATACCTAAAATAAACTAAACCAATCGTGAAAAACCAAGCAACTTCCTAATCATATTCCTAAATCAATGGAGAAGTAAGTAATATCGAAATTGGGTGCCTTTTAAAATACTGCGTTGATCAATGTGAATGTGCGAAGAGTAGATGAGGGTTGCCAAATATTACAGCGTTGCAGATGAATTAAACCATAACTCAGTCCTCTCAAATAAAATCTAGAACATCAAAAGCTACCAAAACTGAGATTGGGGAAGATTTTGATCGTGCATTTACATACAGCCATGCCCATTATTAAGTCTATATTTACCATATACAATTGAATTAGTAGCCAGAAATATTTACAATTGTATCAAATAATTATTTATCACTTGTGACTATTATTAATATTAATTTTATTAAGACCGCTCGTACACCATAATCTCAAAAAGCACGGAATTATATCGGTAGATAAGTCAGTAATCTGGCTGTAAATCAATAACAATATTGTTTATATTTTTCAATGAAGCAAGTACTACTGAAAAATAAATTACATATAATTTCAGGCCCATAACTAAAGTTTTGTAGAAAATCGTCTTACCGTCGATTTATTAGAACTATATATGTATGTAAAGGTTGCCTCTGTACAGATTGCCTCAAAAACTTTTCTTCTATCAACCGAAAGGCAATTCAAGATTATTTGGAAAAGCATATCCGGAGATGGCCGACCAGAAACGTAATCTTCCCGACATCATCAGGACCGTAGCGATAGATATTGGAGCAGAGAAGATACGAGTAGTCGCTAGTAAACACTTGTGCACATTAGTTTAATGAAGAAATCGAATGAATCAGTCCTAAGTAAACGTATAAAAGGAAGGCCCTGTATGGCACAGCGGATATCAAATGCGTAATGGTGAGTTAAGGCTCTATACGCCATATTTTGTGAACAATATATATGTAATATTTTGAGTGATAAATTGCACAATATATTTATATATACATACACACACACACGTGTGTGTGTAATAAGTTGAGTAATAAAAGAGGATGAAAACCAACTTAGTTAAATTTTATTTCAGTAACGTAGTAACTCAGAAAGATAAGACAGTATCGTTATATGAATCCAAAAATTAATGTCCGTGTATCAGAAATATTTTCGAAATATTTCCATTATAAAAAAATATAAGACTGCCTACTATGACATTATGAATCAGTATGTATTTTTTAAACAATATTGTCGCACATATATTCACGTAATTCTTGTATTTCGACTTTTTTTTCTTATCCTGTTCATAGCTGCCCTTTTCTAGAGAAGCTGAAGTAACTTTCGCGGTGGACATTGAAAGTGATATTTTTTATCACTTCGCTGTAAGAAATACAAATAATCCATGTATCAGTTTTTCTCTCATTCACACATGTAGAAATAGAATTATCGAGCGCGAAACAGATGATTATTTTTCCTGCTCCTCGCTAAGACGGTCGTGGTGATACGGTCGCGCCTCTATGTTTTTATTGCATTTCCTTTTAAACATTTACTTTTATGTTAATTCTGCAAAAATCGTCCTGAAAATTTCAAGTTTTATAAAGAGAAGCGTTTTATATGCAATAACTGTACAATAGTAATATTAAATACCTATTTGCAACAAATTTTTAATTTACATCAGTTACTGGCCGGGCTTTATTGGATAATTATGTAAGGATGTTAAAAAGGGATTAATAAAAGGGATTAACTCTGTGTAAAAAGTAAATAAAACATGAGTAAAATTTACGCTACTAAGGATCCGTTCATATTTAGGCACAAAATAACATAGGAGGATACATGGTATATCGATTAAATTATTTACAAACTTCTTCTACTAAATATTTCATAGGCAAAAACATGATACATATTTAAAAATAATGAATCGCTATAGTTTCCTTGTAATTTCCTAGTCATATATCACCGACGCTATTTTCTTTATGATTTTTTCCTCACTAGTTTCGGAAGTAAGAGGGAAACGCTCTATTTCCGCATTCAATTGAATTTCTTTTTAAATATGCAACTTAAAATTAAATAAAATTTTTTTTTCCATAACAAGACTTTTAAAATAATACTTACATGGTACACAAAATTTTAAAAAATTGAGACCTTTATTTACCCTCTCTTTAATTCAAATAAGAACATTTATGAAAAGTTACCAAGTTCACAATTTCTGGGTAAATAATGTGTACTGTGTATTAAAATTTAAAGTTTCTCCGTCACACGGCTCCCGGGTAAATCCGCCTTAAGTAAATAAAAAATATAGATATTTTGTCTGCCATATATTTCTTAGGTGTAAAACATGGTGTCTTAGGTGTAAAACATGGTGTCTTAGGTGTAAAACATAATTTCTTAGGTGTAAAACAGAAATTATAGTATCTAGAAACACCGCTCTTGTTTCTCTACAAATTTGCGTGCGTCTCCAAAAATCTATATTTCATTCATAATTTTAAGATGAGTAGTTTCGGAAACAAGGGGGAGGAATATATTTTTTTGCACATTTTCAGTAAATGTCTGACGATATATAAGCAAAAATTATAAGAGAAATATTTTAGTGAATCCTGTAAATAGCCTTTCAAACGATATCCCTCACTACCTGCGAATAAAAAGAAATAATTTCGAGTAATAGGCCGTTCTAAAATTGTAAACCAAATATTTTTAAGTTTTAGCTATGTGAGTTAACAAATTTTATTAAAAAAATATGTGAGTTAACAAATTTTATTAAACTTTTATAAATTTTTACCAAATTTTATGCATCTACGTCAAGGTAACTGATTGTGGAAAGACAAGTGAGTGAGCTCATAAAACTTTCGTTTTTTCTTTTGGGGTACGGCCCCCTAAAAACATCAAGAACCAGTACTTAAGTTCGTGATGTAAGAGAAGTATGAACTATTTATCCCAAAATTGCTAGAATCTTATTAAAATGTCTCAAATTTGTTAAAATTTTTCCTGTATGTTTACGGTTGTTTAAAAAAAACAAAACAATATATATATATTTGTATATATATATATATATATATATATATATATATATATATATATACATATATGTATACACACACACACACACACACATATATATATATACTTACTAACTTACTTCTTAATGCTTCATCTTTCAAATTTTCAAATTATCTTCGTAGAAGTAGAAAAAAAACCCAGGCTGGTTGGAATACACATAATTTAGGTGTTCGTAATTGTTCACATCACGCAAAATTGTTTAATGTAAGTTAACGGAATTAACTTTAATTGAAAGTTTTTTATAATATTCTTCAATTTTTCTGATCTGTGGTTGAAAAATTAGACTATTAGATAAATCCTATGTCATTAATATTACGTAAAACGGACTTAAAAAATTAAAAAATGGTGAATGAAAAATAAAATTAATTTTAAAGAACTTATCCAACGATGCGCTGTTTTGTGAGACTTCCATATGGAGCATATACTTGTAAAATGTGTGCGACACTTTCGTTTATATTTAAAGAAAATGTGTGGCTATGATAGTCGGACGAACGGATGCACGCACATTATAAAGTCATAAGGGTTCTGTTTTTATTGAAGAGTTGTGACCTTGAAAGTATCTCAAATTAATAAATACATCAGAAAATTAGGCATTTAAAACCACTTTTTCATGATTAAAAGTATAGGAAGGTCGATTTCGAAAAACAGCTAGGTGCATTACATTAAAATATTATTTACATCTTGAACTTTTTGCAACTACTTCAGCGATAAACAACGTTTCAGATTATGTATATTCAGATCTAATTGAGTTATTTATCAAAATTTCCGGCTACATTCTACTTGTAATTCTACAAAACTCCTCAGAACTCTAGTCATACATTTAAAAAAAAATCTCCTGGTTTCTTCTTCAATGATTGCTCTCTTTCCTTTTCAATGATGATTCTCTTGGTACTATCTGTGATATCCCAATAAATACAACATTTCTTATTTTTGCATTTTAACCTTGAAAGGCCTTTATCCTAATTTAAAATACGGATACTATTTCTCAAATACTAATTCAAATTTGATCAATCAATTAGCCAAAAAACCATGTTCACAAACTGAATGAACACTAAAAGAAGGTAATTATGCCATTAACTTCATGGAGAATGTTTGTCTCTAAAAAAGTTATCAATTGCGATAAGGGGAGCCTTTAATAAAACTGTGAATTTGAGAGTTTTTTTCTGATATTCACTAATTACACTGGAATTTAACTTTATTAGTAAATATTTTGGTTATGTGACAGATAAAATGAGATATAGATAAATGACACTATAGCTTTAGCACTCAAGTAGTAAAGAGGGTATTCATTCAAATCCATTTTTGTTCCAAAAATATTTCCATTTTATAACACAGTATTTCTATCCTAAACATAAATCTGCGAGATGGACAAATATCCTGTCTGGTTACTGTTAAATAAAAGATTCGTTTTATATCAGAGCCCTTGCTTTTAAAGAAAAGTTGTGATGAAATGAAAAAAAATATTTCGTGTATTACTTTATCATACGTCATTTTGTCATTGATTCGGGTAGGTAAATCATGATAAAATATACCTAAGTAAGTTTTCAGCATTGCTTAATAAGTCCTACTTCAGTTTCAGATCCGCAAGTTACTTATGATAGAACTTAGAATATATATTGGAGTCAAAAGTATTCGGAATAAAATAGGTGAAGTACGAAAAACTAAAGCCCTTAATTATTTTTCAAGCGGAGAATTAAATTCGATATGTGAGGATTATGTGTTATTGAGGTAAAACTTTTTAATATGTTGAATACTTCTTATATAAACATTTAATTAGATGGAAAGGGACGCTGTGGAAATAAATGTAGCAATTGTGGTCGGCGTGTTGAGTTTATTTAATTATAGCGCCATTACAATAAACATGGTTTCTTGTCGAATAGCTTCGCTATCTTAAAAAATCTGAACAACGATTTAAAGAACGGACTTTTAATTATCCACGTTTAAAGATAAGAGGTCTTTGAACGAGTATACAAATAAAGGACATGAAATTTTCCTGTCTTCGCTGACACTCAACTATGTATATACATTGAAGTGTCGGACGTCGCCGGGTGACCTTAATAAAACAGTTTATATTTTCCAGTGCGGAGAGCAATACAATTTAACAACTGTTGTTTGTTGAACTTTTCACGACTTAGTAGTCAATACAGACAATGCTAATGGTCGTTTTAAAAGTTAATATAACGTCTGCCTAGTACATTCAATTAATTGAATATTGAATGTACTAGGCGTTAATTTTGAAGAAATTCATTATTCACAATTAAATGAAACTACGTGATGTAGTATTATTTCTACTTTCTTTAAGTTCTTTCCACGATCTAGGTTTCGTTGTGTTACAACATCTTCAGGTGGGCAAGGTCTTCTACCTTTGCAAATAGTCAACCTGAAGATGTTGTAACGCAACGAAACCTAGGCCGTGGTAAAGAACTGAAAGAAAGTAGAAATAATACTACACACGTAGTTTCATTTAATTGTACATTCAATTAAATAAAATAAACAAGTTGCTATACAATTTAAAAACGCTTTTAATAATTATATTTTGTTAAACGGTATTTTTGTTTTTGTTTAAATATCAAAATTTATTAATACGCTATGTGAAGCTAAGTTTTCTTTTCATTTCTGTTAATTTTGTAGTGGTTGTTGTCGTGTAAGTGTAATTAAAGGGATGTAGGGTCTTTTCATCAATTAGGCACAATAATTTGATGTGTAATTATGTCATATAAGTTAAGGTTAATACTATTAAGTCAAACGATTAATACAGCGTGCAATTTTAAAATTTAATTTCGTTAATGTGAAACCGTTACTTTTGTTAATTTTGCGATTCTCTTCTGAATTAGAAGGTCTTACAATAAAACTTACAATGTCAAAAAAGTGGATCCGTATCATTTCTAGTGTATTTTTAGGAACCTTTTATGTGGGGCGTTTTATTCCAATTGTGTTTGTCTGTCACCTATGAACTGACGTATGCTACGTCAAGTGGGTTTGTTGACTATTTTATTAGGTCACATTTTATAAGGTAGTCATTGCATAATTTGTTACGTTGTGTTTGTCGCATATTTTGTTATGTCAAATGCCAAAGGTATCTGTTTGGGGAAAAACTAATAGTACTTGAAAAACTGCAAGAGAGCAGTAAAAATGTCATACATGTATCTATTTCGTTGTAAACCTCTCTTGTAACAGATTTATGTCTAAAAAGAAAATAATTTACTTTTTTGGATTATTATAGACCATGATGATGATATTAATATAATTATTGACACGGAAAGAAATTATAGTGAAGCTGTGTCTCTTATGGTGATATTCCCCTTCCTTGAAGATGAAGTAAAGTAAGAAACATTTTGATTGTTAACTATAGTGAACGTTAAGTTGCTTTTGAAAGTTGAAGTTTGATTTTGAATTAAATAAATATTATTAGATACATATTGTATTATAATGTAGTGTAAGGCCCTTAAAAACTTTCGGGTTAAAACATGAGGAAAATTCAATTAAAATTGCTGATGACAACTACATTAATTTTTTTTGTAATTAGAAATAAATTGGAGAGTTCATCCACTCGGGCAAAGATCTGATTATTTTAAATGTCCAAATTTTATGGCGACATCGTACTCAATTGTCATTTTGATAATAAAGTCGGTCATAGAATAGAGGCTTTGGGAAATGATGTTTTACGCCATATATTACTTGTTTGATAAGTTAAGGTGTTATAATTTTATAATTACGTGCAGCGAAATAAGTATTCAGCGCTACATGTAGTGGTTAACTTATTTTTAAATGTAACCAGCTGTTTTATCTGTACATAAATATTTAAGTCAAAATCAGCTATGTACTTTAGCAATTTCATACCCAAAGAATTCAACTATGGTTCTAACAATTTCTAATTTAATTAGCCGAACTATCAACGTAAGTGTTAAATTATGATAGTTATTTTATGACTAAAGGTAAACAGAAGAATAATAAATTGCAAAAAATGGAAGATTTATATAGATTAAGAAAATTTAATGTTCCGCGATACATGGCCACTTTTTAATACATTTAAATATTTTTCAATAATTAAATGATTTGTATAATATTTTCTTAATAATTAACTTTATATTTAAGTTTAAATTTTAGAACATACCAGTTATTAATCGAATATTGTTGTTACTACCTTATTAAAAAAATAATGTATATATTACATATATTTTAGCAGTACTAAAAGTTTCGATAGAACTGTTTCATCTCAAACAGGAAACTGTAATCATGGCGCACATTCCACTGGCCATATAATTGTGATTGTCTGAGAGTGCTAGTTGTTTGAAATTATTTTTCCATTTTTTTAATTCAGTCTGAAGTTTTTCTAATCTTAGTGAGGAGAGGATTATTTTAAAAATAAAAGAAGGAATTTTCTAACTACAAACATCGTTAGTGCTCGGTTCATATTAATCTACTGTGAACCGCAAATACCTATTTAAGATGTACGCTCGTCTATTAGAGAAACGGCTGATAATAATATTTCGGATGTGGGTCTGCTAGTTCCAATATGTGCCTGCTGGTAATTTATGAGAAATAAATATTCTTAGATCGGTATTTTGACAATTTAAAATTAGTTTGTCATTTAGTTATTTGATTAATTTCCTGATTATATTTATCAAACATATTTTTAAATTCTGTAAATTGCACACTCCGCTTGTGTGTGCTTTTTTTAGATCAGAGAAATAATTATAACTTGCATAATTTCACAACTAAATGAATTTTAATATAAATATTTTTAAAGAGGAGATCTTCCGGCAGAAAATTTCACTATAATTTTATTTGATTAAATTTATCTTTCATTAAATTTGTCTTTGACACTCGTCTTCGTCCGTTGATCTACACGTATGTACATATGAAGACAGATTACAAGTCACAATTCCACCTCGAACTTGGTGATTTGTTTATTGTCTGATTTCATTTTAGAATAAAAAAAACTGATTTTTTCATTGATTTGTCAAATAATTTCATTGATTTGTCTTTAGTTTTTATAAACAACTTCCCTCAAATATAGCCTTTTTCCGTGCTCAACATTTGTTCTTGGTCGCTGTTTTGTACAAATCTTCTGATCCTTTCTCTCAGCTCCCTGCCGTATTTGACATGTAAACTTTTTATTTGTTAACTGGCTTTTAACTTTCTTTTATTAATTATTTGGCCAAAGGTGCGGATATTGATTACATTTTTTATTGATTTTTGCCTTATTATTAATTGAAATTACCTAATGTAAACTTATGGTATTACTTAATTATATACGTAAATAAGAAAATCAAAAATTGAAGTGATGTAATAAAAAAATGCGATGTAAGCACGATCAGTTTGGTAAACGTTTTTAATTCATTAATAAGGTTAGATGAAACAACCCGTTCATTTCTTTACCTAAGTTTTATACCACTTCTTAAATTCTCGTTTTTGTCTCTAATCATTTCCTTAAATTAGTTCATCTGTCATGATACACGATTATGAGAAAATTTTCAATAAAACAATTGCAATGTTGAAAATTTTAAATTAAATTATATTCCATTTTTTTACAGTATTTAAGTATTCATTAACCAAAATATAATTTATTTCCATTATATGAAAATAAATTTATTTAATCGTAATGATTATTTTAATTACTGAACTAACACCAGGAACTTAAAGATGACATTTTTCTTTGTGCTATGAACAATTAAAGTTCCATTGTATAAATCCCATCGCAATAATGATCAGGCAAAATGCCATCAGTGTCATCTGGTAATTAATTAATAAGCTTTTGATTATGCTACTGCCATCTTTATGCGTGAATTCACATAGAGTTCAAATTGAAAAAAATTTAAAAATCTTTTACTAATTCATAAAAATAACACAGTATCCAATATTTCGAAAATCTAATTTCATATTTACACCTAACATCTTTACATTAAATGACTTTTTTTTGTTTTCTTTCACGTATAAAATAATTACGTATATCTAAATTTTCAATTTAAAAATATCTAATAAAATATTTCCCTTTAAATGTTAAATGTTTAAAATTTGTCTCAAAATATTCGTATTTAATAATAACGACACAAAACTTTTCTTAGAATAAAATATTTCAACACAAAGATTATTAAAAAATGTTATTCTGAGTCTCCCTTTCTTGTTTCCATGACTATAAATGTAAAAACACTATTAAAATATAAGGCAAGATATTTTCAGGCAATAAAGACAACAAGAAATTTAATTCATAAATTCGTCATTGTATTAACCTTTGAAACAAACCCTAAGAATGTAATTATTTTAAAATTAGTTGTAACCATGTTAAACTTTTCCTAATTGTTTACATCACAATTACAATATTAATATAATGAATCTAGTAAAAGCTAATGAAAGCCACATTATGAAAAACTAAGTTAATTTTCATGATCACATTTTCTGTACAATTTTATAAGGTTACTACGTTATCAAAATATCTAAAATTAGGTATCATTGTAAACAGATTTATTGATACTTGTTTTCACGAAATTATCTTTTTTACTCTACATAAAAAACTTTCATTAACGTATAAAGTGAGATAAAAAACAAAGACCAAGGACTGAAGTGAAAAAAAAACAGAATTGGCAAGGCGTATCCATTAGAGCTATAAAAGGCAAATTACCTATGGAACGTGTATCGATTTTATCTGGATTGTAATTTTTCGTAAATTTTTGCATAAACATTATTATTAATAATGACATCAACCAAAAAATTGTATTTAGGAACGGAAAATATTATTTCGAAAAAATACCAAGGCCCAACAAAAAACCCTAGATCGCCAAACCCTACCGGAACTATTATTAGCGTTAGTACATCGTGACTCATTACCACAAGTTGATTTTCCTCACCTTTTCTTGCATAATTCTGCGTCTTTATCTACATATACTGATAAAACGACAGGTATTTTCTGAATTTCTGGAATACTGCTCGAGTGTCGTCGAATCGAGCTTTGGTACTGCTCTTGCATCTTTATTTACTGTCTTATGTTGCTGCTTAATTGGATATTGAAATAATTTTAATGCACATATTAAAATATAAGTAAAATTAATAGTTAAATAAATTAACAAACACACATTTTTAAACAAGGAACTCTTTGAAACTAATAAAAGGAGACCGAACTTTTATTAGTTTCAAAGAAAGGTTTACTATTTATTGTTCAAGAGTACCTAAAATCATTTTCCTCCTCCATTCTTAAAATTTCAATCGAACCTAATGTTGATGGGATTATGTTAATCATTGAGAAGTTCTTATGACTACATCCTCTGCTTCCTCTGTCATTATACCAGTTTTGGTGATACCATATTACTGCATTATCATTAGATTGCACAAGTCTGCAAAGTTTCCAACCGATATGACAATGGAATTTTGTGAAATCGAGTTCTTATATTTGTTTACCTTCATAAAAGTAATGCTTACTGAAAATAAGTTATCCGAAAATCGCACATATATGATAGTGATATTTTTAGTTAAAAATAAATTAACTTTTCCTGAGATAAAAGTGAATTTTATAATCTTTCAATTATCCTGTTATGAAGAAAAGAGACAAAATACTTGTCCTGCGAAACCCTATTTGATAAAGTCACTAACTATTACATTTGAACTTTACATTTGAGATCCGAACAAACCGATATCGGAATATATACATATATGTTTCAAATATCTCCGAGGAAGTACGATATTACAAGTAAAAGTCTACAAATGGTTATAATTGATCGAAACCTTAGATTAAATGAAATCTAAGGTTTGATAGCTACAACATTTTTAGTTTTATCATATTCAATTATCATAGAAAAACCTGCATTGGCACACATAATTGGTAATCAATAAATAATACAGCATCATCCAGTTGACTTTGAGTTGCACTATTCTATACTATGATACTATGTGACTAATAAGTGAGTAATTAGTTAGCAATTTTTGCTTCATGAACGTATTTAAAATACCATTTCTCAAAACACAATTTAAAAAAATTAAATGAACGCGATTTTTATTATCGAATAAGTGAAAAATAATAAACTTTATTTTTTTCGGAAGTAATGGAAGAATTTTTAAACAACATTCATATTGTTTTGAATGATTTTTTAATATTTTTATGGACTATTTAATTTGAATTTTTTGTAATAATTAGCTTCCCAAAACTTAGGCACAAAATACAAAATCAACAGTTCGGTTTGTATTATCCAACATATTAAGTTGATTGAATCAAAACACTCAAAAAGGAATCAAGAAATCGTTTCGTCTGCCTCCTTACATTCAAAGAATTTCAAACAATGGAAGTTAAAATTCTTTCGCCCCCAAATCAATACTTTTAATGAAATGTTGAACTTACACTGGAGTGCTAAATACGGGGAAAGACGTAACAGGGGTGCCCGCACGCGGTGCCAAAATAGATCAACCGCTTTGGTGAAGAAAATTCCAATCTGCTTTAGTCTTAACAAGCTGTCAATAGTTTTAACCGGAGATAAAACTGTTAGTTATTTGCATTATTTTTTCAATTGCAACTTGTTTATGTCTCGCTAGGTGTGCGTATACTACAGTCCACATGAGTTTTTTTGAGGTGATCCTAAAAGAATTTACTTTAAAGACGAACTAATATAAGAATGGAATAATTATTGGTTATAATCTGCTTATTTTAAAACGAGCTTGATATTCATTGAACAATATTCCGTATTCATGTATGCTGTGTATTTTTCTTACGATATCACTTCTTACAAAGAAAAAATTAAATGTTCTCCAAGCATTATTTTAAATGAACTAGTTACAGGTAAATTATGAAAAAACGCAATGGCATTACTGTATTGATCATCAGTTGATCTTGAGATATTTAAACTTTGGAAAAGAGTATAGGAACAGTTTTTCAGTGAATAGTAGGATTTCCTGCAATAATATACTTAAGTAATTTTATGAAAAAATGTTAGAATTTTTTAAATTTCGAACTTTGAAATGGTCTATTTTGAAAATGATTACCTTTATTCATATTAAATTGAATATCTTTCGTTCAGAGTGATGAAGAAGAAATTGGCGCTTTAAAGAAATGTCTTCAGGGAACTGAAATATGAACATAAACTACTGGTCCAATTTCTTTTTGTGTTCGATCTCATTTTATGTAATAATTTTTTCAATAAAATATTGATTAATTAATATTTTGAAAGTAATAAAGGTAAATAAGTTATATACAATATAATCCACACGAAAATATGTCTTGACTGAGAATTAATTAATAGTGTAAATCCAATAATTAACTATTGATACATTCAATTTATGGCACTAAGCAAGGTTGACACGCGCTTTATCAGTACTTGGTATACTTAGCTTGATTAAGGAAGTAAGTATTAACGAAATTAGATTGCAACTGCACCCAAAAATGCTTTCAAAATAATTTTCATTGATGGGGTAGATTAAACATTACGAAATAGATTATTTAATACCACGACTTGCCAAATACCAATAGAGTTCCATAACAAAACGATGTAATATTTGATTTCATTTTGTCATTTGTTCCAATAAAACCACATTGTTCTAAGGGCGTCGATCGATAGATTAAGAAGTCTGAATACTACGTGGATATAGAAAATAGAACAGTATTTAATTTTTGGATTGTTGAAAAACTGGAACCTGTAGGAAATAAATTTCCACCACAAAAGGTGTCTATAGATTTTAATGTCTTTAAACACAAAAATATCAAAGCTTATGAAGCCACAGATGTTTTTGAATATTGTTTTCGACTGACATAAATAAGGATAAGTCAATGAATAAAAACTGACATCACTTTAGAGTATAATAAAAAAAGCAACAAGAAATTGAGTTCAAAAAATATATTTTATTACGCCTTTTATGACAGACTGCTATCATTCAAAAGCTTATCTTCTTAAGTATGGAAATATTTAAACTGATTAAGGGGTGTTAAGTTTGTAGGTACACAAAGCGGGCGGATTACAAATTTAAATCCGCTCACGGAAGTTACCCTTCGCGGAAGTGAGAAAATTAATCACAACTGAATTGGCCTCAAAAGAAGACTATTTTCAACATTCAGCATATCTCACTCACAGAATCTCATTTATTCAAGTCTGACAAGGATTCTTATTTTATATTAATCTTGTTTTATAAAATGATTGAAATGGACAAAATACTTGTAAACGTAACTGATCGAGTGATCTGTCAGTTCATGAATTTTTGAATGAAAAAAAAATGTCATCAAACCACCCACGAGCAATCAACTGAAATTTCATATGACTAAATATCATAGTCGACATAATGTGGAAATAAATTATGGTAATGGTACATTCTTAATAGATGTAAAAATGAATAAAATAGAATTTTCACGAAAAATATTTTAGAAGATAGAGTAACTAATGACGTTGAAGAATGTGTAATTTAGTAACATTATACAGATTTTTTTTTAATTAAAAAGTAAAAAAATTGTATCACTGCCCAACATATTAAGCTAAGAAATAGAATATAATACACGCTACTATTTCTGAGCGTAGAGTAGGCATTCTGCCTAGACATGTAGACTACGATAAATCATTTTTTGTAGGTGTATTTTGGTTAATTGAAAACCAGCAGCGAAATTATTACAAAAAATTATTAAAAAAATAAACGAGTTACGCGCTCCAAAATTGAATGGCGGAAATTGAGAACGGCGGAATCGGATATCTGCCAGTCTCTTTCAGTTTAGTGAAACATAAAAATTATATTGCAATTTAATATTGTTGCTCTTATATAAATGTTAAGTTTAAATGTCAATACCTTTTTTCACTCCGCCTTAATTGTGTTTTGAAATTATGATTCATGAAATAAAAAAAAATTGTCAAACATCCTATTGAATATTTTTGTTTCCTTAACATATGATCAATCTATTTATTGTTATTTTACACCAGGTACTAATTTTTTTACTTATTTGATCGTAGAAAATTAAAAACTTGTTTTGTTTTGATGTATGTGTGTAAGATAATTAGTATTTAGATTTTGATTTTAAAATGCTTTCTTATAATAATATATAACATGAATTGGCCTATGTGAGAGAAGATACATAGAAACACCTTAAAAAACTTAAAATAACAGACCAAAACTCAGTCAGTAAAATGAACATTTCTAATATTATAAAAATCAGGTGACTTGGCGATAAAAAACGAACTGAGTGAAAATACTGTTCCCCACCAAAGCATATGTTAATATATTTATGTAATTAGAACACATAGAACACATTACAAAACACATAGAAGCCCCATAAAAACGTTACACTAACAGACCAAAACTCAGTCAGTAAAATAAAAATATCTAATATTATAAAATCAGGCGATGTGGCACACGTCTGATGTGGCATTTTTGGTCTTGAATGTTTCAATGAATTGTGTAAAATTAGCATTGTAATTGATTGACAAATTATCTTCTTTCACCAAAACAAAATGTGAAAAAAACACTAAAATATTATAAATAAAGTAACATTGGATACACGGGCATTGTAGAACAAAAACCTTTTAGTAAAATTAAAAGAATACACGACAGTGGAGGCCTTTGCTCAACAATGGGATATTTTTAATACAAACTTCCTTAAATGTAATATTGTTAAATTTGTACACAAAGCACACCTATGTATACCTTAGTACAAATAAAAACAAGGATTATTGATTGAATCTTTCCTATGAATTGGTGAGAATTTAAAATACAAAAAATATCCAAAAATATCGCACGTACAGTTCCATCAGAAAATTTTGCAATGCTTAGGTTCACGAAGCATCGTTGAATGTAATTTTATACTCAGGTTAAAGTACAAGTTTCCCGTTTTCAGTCTCAATATGGACTATTCCAATTTTAATTTTCAATCATATTTATTTAGTTATAAAGCGCCTATACAAGTTATTATAGTATTAAATCACGAATATGGGGAAGGAGAGAGTGAAAACGAAAGTAGGGAAAAACTTCGAGACCAAAAATTGCAAAACAGAGTAATGTAAGACATAAGACATATCTCATACTCTTTTTATTGTATGCACATGTGTAGGTTATTGAACGTCTGTATTAATTTATATCTATATTAAGATGCTTAAAAATTGGTCGACCAAATAACCGACTATGTTTTGAATGATCTTATAATATTTTTCTGCATATGTTATTTAGTTATTTTTGAAATTATTCTTTAAAACTCTTCCGTTAATATCCTTTATTATGGATTCAAACAAAATTATTTTGCATTAATTATTTTTTTAAAAACCTTGAATGCATTTTTACGACGTCATTCAAAGCGCTTTCACTTGTGTATGAGGCTTTACCGGAATGGACAATTTTTTTCTAAATTTTTCTGGGATATATTATGCAATATTTATTAACAAGTTAAGGTTGGACACATGAATCGAGACATACAGAAACATATTATGGAATAGTTCAAAGCAAAGTTTTGGCGAGATTAAGCATTTATCAAGTAATATATTTATTTATGAGATAAATTATATATTTGCCAAAGTTACTGCTCAAAATGTTTAATTTTGAATCCATTTTGAATGCTTCTTAAAACTTTTATTTTATTATATTTGACAAAGTGGTGATTTTCAGCCGCTCTGTTTAATGAATCGTGAAGACACTTAGGGCATTACATCCGCAAGATTAAAACGATTATAACGAAATGTACTTTGTACAAATCCGATTATAAGTTCCGGAAAGTGACATCTGGACACACTTATGTATGTCCATAACATACATATATAGACTGATAACACGAAACACAATACCCTTGGCGTCCTGCTGTCGGGTAAAAAGGGTTACATCGACATCTCTAACATGGCACATTAAACGACGCCGGGTTCCGAATAATGTGCATGAGAGGACACTTTTGTCGACGATATTTCTTCTAGCTTTGGGGCTTGTCATTATTAACCGACAGTGTCGAGCAGTCTTTGCCTTTTCCTCATTTGAAATAGGGCAATAATAATTTGAACTTGAGATATTTTGTTTTAATATTATTAAATCTCAGTTGACCAAGTAATTTGTGTCCCTTCATGGAGTGAGCTAAATAATTATATGTAAAGCATGAAATTTCTTGTGAACTCAACTGTTATTTAATGTTAAGTCACATCATGTTTCAGTTTTTTGCATTAATTTTTTCTTAGTTTTGAAATGGTAGAACAATATTATGTTAAAAAGAGGCAATTTTTAGTGATTTCAACAAATAAGCCAACATACCAAAGTGTAAATAAATAAAATGAAAAACATCATCTTCCTAAATAAAATAGGGAAGGGAAAAACTTTTCATTTCCATTTCACTTGCTACTTGGTACTGGTCGCTCAGAAAGAAACCATTGAAGTACAAAATAGAGAATTTTCTTTAGCGAAAGCGATTTGTCCCAGGGACTTAAACCCGCATTAATATATTCTCACTCTGTATCATAGGATTTTATCTACCGTTCTTCAAAGAGTTGTGTAAACTTTTCGTTTCTTTGCTTTGTTTCATCTTATATTTCAGAAATAATTTTATAATCTTTAAATAACTTGTTATGACGAAAAAAGACAAAATACTCGTCCTACGAAACCTCCTTGTATTTGAAAAAGTCACTAATTATTATATTTGAATTTTACGTTTGAGGTCCGAACAAACCGATTTCGGAATACATACATATATGTTTCAAATATCTCCGAAGAAGCGCGATGTACAAGAAAAAATCTACAAATGCTAATAATTGATTGAATACTTCGATTAAATTAAATCTATGGTTTGATACTCGTAGGTACGACATTTTCAATTTTATCATATTCAAATATCATAGAAAAAGCCTGCATTAGCACATATGATTGGTAATCAAGAAATAATACAGCATCATCCAGTTGACTTTGAGTTGCACTATTCTATACTATAATACTATGTGACTAATAAGTGAGTAATTATTAGAAATTTTTTTTCATGAATGTATTTAAAACACCATTACTCAAAACAATATTTAACATATTGAATGAACGCGATTTTTATTATTGAATAAATGAAAAATAATAAACTTTATTTTTCTCGTAAGTACTGGAAGAATTTTTAAACAAAATTTACATTGTTTTAAATTATTTTTTAATGTTTTTATGGACTTTTTAATTTGAATTTTTGGTAATAATTAGCTTGCCAAAACTCAAATCAGCAATTCGGTTTGTACCATCCAACATATTTTTTTATGTAAGTTGATCAACAAGAAATCAAAGCACTCAAAAAGGAATCAAGAAAACGTTTCGTCTGCCTTCTTACATTCAAAGAATTTCAAACAACGATGGAAGTTAAAATTCTTTCGCCCTACAGTTAATACTTTTAATGAAATATTGACGTTACACGAGAGTGCTAAACAGAGGGAACGACGTGATAGGGGTGCCCGCACGCGGTGCCAAAATGGATCAACCGTCTCGATGAAGAAAACTACAATCTGCTTTAATCTTAACAAGCTATCAATATTTTTAACCGGACATAAAACTATTAGTTATATACATTATTTTCTCAATTCCAACTTGTTTATGTCTTATGGTTAAAAGTAGAATATTTGAAATAATTTAGGAAAGCAGATGAAATCTTATTTTGTCTTACATATTTTCTGGAAAATATAACCTAGCGCCATATACTGAAAATAGCCACATTGCGTTAGATGTGCATATACTACAGTCCTTGCAGCAACGCTACAATAATAGACGAAATAATATAAGGATGGAATTGTTATTGTTTATAATCTGCTTATTTTGAACTTAAAAAGGCCAGAAACGAGCTTGCAATTAATTTCTTACAATGTCACTTCTTACAAGGAAAAAATTAAATGTTCTCCAAGCATTTTTTTAAATGAACTGATTACACGTAAATTATGGAAAAACGCAATGGCATTATTGTGTTGATCATCAGCTGATTTTAGAGATCTTTAATTTCGGAAAAGATTGTAGGAACAATTGTTAAAGTCTTATTTTTCAGGGAATAAGAATAATAATAAATATACTTAAGTCATTTTATGAAAAAAGTTAAAATTTTTTAAATTTTGAACTTGGAAATGATTTATTTAGGAAACGATTGCATTTATACACATTAAATTAAATATTTTTCTTTCAGAATAATGAAAAATAAATTGGCGCTATAAAGAAATGTCTTAAGGCAATACAAACATCGAAGTTATAGTCCAATTTCTTTTTGTGTTCGACCTCATTTCATGTGATAATTTTTGCAATAAAATATTGATTGGTTAATATTTTAAAAATAATAAAGGCAAATAAGTTAAATACAATAATATCCACATGAATATATGTCTTGACTGAGAATTAATTAATAGTGTAAATACAATAATTAACTATTGACACATTCAATTTATGGCACTAAGCAAGGTTGACACGCGCTTTATCAGTACTTGGTATACTTAGCTTGATTAAGGAAGTAAGTATTAACGAACTTAGATTGCAACTGCACCCAAAAATACTTTAAAAATAATTTTCATTCATGGGGTAGATTAAACATTACGAAATAGATTATTTAATACCACGACTTGCCAAATACCAATAGAGTTCCATAACAAAACGATGTAATATTTGATTTCATTTCGTCATTTGTTCCAATAAAACCGCATTGTTCTAAGGGGGTCGATCGATAGATTTAGGAGTCTGAATACTACGTGGATATAGAAAATAGAACAGTATTTAATTTTGGGATTGTTTAAAACTAAAATCTGTAGGAAATAAATTTCCACCACAAAAATTGTGATAAGTTTTATTGTCATGAAGGAAAAAAAAATAAGGCTGATGAAGCGACAGGTTTTTGGATATTATTATCAACTGACATAAATAAGGATAAGTCAATGGGTAAAAACTGACATTATGTTCAGCATAATAAAAAAAGAGAGAAAGAAATTAAGTTTAATAAATATCTTTTATTACACCTTTTATGACAGACTGCTATCATTCAAAAGCTTATCTTCTCAAATAATGAAATATTTAAACTGATTAAGAGCAGTAAACATTGTAGGTACACAAAACGGGTGGATTACAAATTTAAATCCGCTCACGGAACTTATCCTTCGCGGAAGTGAGAAGATTAATCACAACTGCATTGGCTTCAAAAGTAGACTATTTTCAACATTCGGCACTCACAGAATCTGATTTATTCAAGTCTGACAAGGATTTTTATTTGCTTTATTTTATTAAAGGATTGAAATGGACAAAGTGATCCGTTACTTCATGTATTTTTGAATGATAAAAAATGTCATCAAACCGGCCACGAGCAACCAATTTAAATTTCATAAAACCTGACTAAATATCATAGTCGAAATAATATGGAAACTAATTATTTTCAAAGTGCATTCGTAACAGATGTAAACAACAGAATTTTCGTGAAATATGTTTTAGAAGATAGAATAACTAAGAATATGTAGTTAAACAATATTGTACTGATTGTTTTAAAGTTAAATGAAGCAATATTATATCATTGCCTAATATATTAAGCCACGAAAATGAACACAATACACACTACTGTTTCGAGGAATCATTCTACGTAGACGTGTTGTGTGTGAATAAAGTAGACTACGATAAATCGTTTTATGTACGTGTGTTTCTGTGTTTCTTTTGTTAATTGAAAGCCAAAAGTGAAATTATCACAAATATTTATTAAAAAATAAGGGAGTTACGTGCTGAGTATTTTAATAGCGGAAATTGAGAAGGAATATCTCTCATTCACTTTCGCAAAGTATAAAAATTATATTGCAATTTACTATTGTTGCCCTTGTATAAAATTTGAGTTTAAATATCAATACCTTTTTTCACTCCGCCTTAGTTTGTGTGTTGAAATTATGATTTACGAAATAAGAAAAATTTGTCAAACACCCTGTTGAATATTTTTGTTTCCTTGACATATGATCAATCTAGTTCTTATTATTTTATACCAGGTACTAACCGTTTTACTTATTTGATCGTAGAACATTAAATATTTGTTTTCTTTTGTTTTATGTGCGTAAGATAATTGAGGTTATCATTTTGATTTTAAAATGCGTTCTTATAATAATATAGAACGTGAATAGGCCCGTGAGAGAAGATACATAGAAACCCCGTAAAAAACTTAAAACAACAGACCAAAACTCAGTTAGTAAAATGAACATTTCTAATATTATAAAAATCAGGTGACTTGGCGATAAAAAACGAACTGAGTGAAAATACTGTTCCTTACCAAAGCATATGTTAATATATTTATGTAATTAGATCAGAAACTGCGTTTATTCAACTTTTACAAGCAAACGTATTCAAATTATGTGAGGCAGTTGAAGAAATGTCCCGCTGCTTGAGTTTTTATCCCATTTCATATATTACTGAACACTTTCTCATTGTAAAAATTTGCAATTTCCTCTTTTTTGTTTACACTCCCCATGTTATTTTTGATCTTATTAAATATAAAATAAAAACTTTGCATAATTCTTTCCAAACAGTGTATATATATATATATATATATATATATATATATATATATATATATATATATATAAATATGCACAACTGACACACATGGGAAGTTTGTACTAGTCACCCGTGGTGTGCATTCCACTTTTGGGTCTTGAACGTTTCAATGAATCGTGTAAAATTAGCATTGTAATTGATTGACAAATAAACTCCCTTGACAAATACAAAATGTGAACAGAAAAACATTAAAATATTACAATTAAATGAAACTACGTGATGTATAATTGTTTCTACTTTCTGTAAGTTCTTGACCACGACCCAGGTTTCGTTGTATTACAACATCTGCAGGTGCGCTATTAGCAAAGATTTTTGAGCTATTAGCAAAAAGATTGGGCTATTATCAAATATCTTAGAAGAAATAATACTACATCACGTGATTTCATTTAATTGTAAATAATGAATTTCTACAAAATTAATGCCAAATAAATTCACTATTAAAATAATATAAATAAAGTGACATTCAATATCCGAGAAAAAAAAACATTTTAATAGAATTAGAAGAGTATTTGCTCAACAATGGGATATTTTTAATAAAAATTTATTTAAATATTGTGTTGTTAAATTGGTATAGAAAGTCAACCTATGTGTTCCTCAGTGCAAATAAAAACAAATATTATAGATATTATCTTTTCTGTGAATTGGTGAGAATTTAAAAAAATCAAGAATATTCAAAACGTAAATATCCATCACAAAATTTTGCGATGCATAGGTTCATTGTGCATCGCTGAATGCAATTTTATGCACTTCTTAAAATCCTTTCGCTATTATGGCTTCATAATAAAGTATCATTTAAATTATAAATTAAACAAAATATTTGATATTCCAAACGAGCCAAAATAAACCATTTTATCTTTCAGTTTACATTTCAGAAGACTATGGCAATCGGATGCACATATACTGAGGTTAAACTACAAGTTTATCGTTTTCAGTCTTAATACCGATTATTCAAATATTAATTTTTAATCATGTTTATTTAGTTATAAAGAGCCTATACAAGTTATTATAGTAATCAATTACGAATATGGGGGAGAAGAGAATCAAAACAAAAGCAGAGAAAAGATTCGAGATCAAAAACAGCAAAATAAAGCAACGTAGGAGATAATTTTTTCTTTTTGTTATATACGCATATCAAGGTTATTGAACGTCTGTGTTAATTGACATTTAATATTGAGGTGCTTAACTATTTTTCTGCATATATTATTTAAGTATTTATGAAATAATTTTTAAAAATATTTCGTTAATATCCTTTGTTACTGAATCAAGCAAAATATTTCATTTAAATTTTTATATTAAAACAACTTTTTAAAAAAAACACGATTGCATTTTTGAGGGGGTCATTCAAACTGCTTTCACTTGTGTATTGCCGGAATGAACAATTATTTTCTAAATTTTCTAAGGATAGGATAATTTTCTAATTATTTCTAAATAAACAATTATTTTCTAAAGGGATATATAAGGCAATACAAATTAACAATTTAAATTTGGACACGTGAATCGAGAACACGTTATCGAATAGCGCAAAGCCAAGTTCTAGGCAAAGTTGCTTGGCGAGATTAAAGCATTTATTAAGTAATATATTTATTTATTGGATAAAGTATATATTTACCAAATTTACTTCCCAAAATCTTTAATTTGATATCCATTTTGAATGCTTCTTAATACTTTTATTTTATTATATTTGACAAAATGGTGATTTCTAGCCGCCCTGTTGCATAAATCGTAAAGACACTTAGGATATTACATCCAGGAGATTAAAACGATTATAACGAAAAGTACTTTGTCCAAATCTTATTATAATTTCCGGAAAGTGACATCTGGATACACTCATGTATGGACATACTTACATACATATATAGATATGATTACACGAAACACGATACTCTTGGCGTCCTGATGTGGAGTAAAAAGGGTTATATTGACGCCTCTAACATGGACCTGGCACATTTAACGACGCCGGGCTCTCAATAATGTGCATGAGAGGACACTTTTGTCGACGATATTTCTTCTCGTTTGGGGCCTGCCATTATTAACCAGCAGTGTCGAGCAGCTTTTGACTGTTCCTCATTTGAAATACGGCAATGATAACACTACTTTACAAATTTCAACTTATTTTATATACCCCGAAAGAAATGTATGTAAATATGTTAAAATACCTTCCTTAAACCTAAAAGTATCAGCAAAAGTATTCTATCACGTCACAATTTCTTTCTACAAAAATTAATTTTTTTCCAGTAACCTACAATGTTGACGTCAGTTTAATGTTCATTAATTCGCTTCAAACGGCAACTAATTTGTTTTAAATTAAATAAAAATGTCGAGTAGACAGTGTGGACACAATTCTGATCGTTTTTGCTACGTTTGGGGGCAGTTTACATTTTCCAAAAAGCGAAGACCCATTATAAATGCGTTAAAAAGTGCATATATTCATTATTTTGGATTTTCTGTTGCAAACCAAGATAAAAAGTGGGTGCCGCATGTGTTTTGCGAAAGCAGTGCAATGCTATGGAGAGAACCCAGTAACCATGAAAATGACTTACTTTTGTGTTACGAAGACGGCGGGATATAATACAAAAAATAAACAGAATGTTTTGTATGCCGAAGTTGCGTCTGTTACTAAGCCTATTTTACATTCGAAGGATCTGCCATATCCAGTTTGTCCCGGTAGTTCGAGTTCAAATTTACAAGCGGAAGACGATGAAAGTGAAGTTGAAGTCAAATCGATTTCTAGTGGTTCTGTCGAGTTGTCTGTTCAAGAAAACTCTCCACATCTAATTAATCAAGCCGAATTAAATGATCTTACAAGAGATTTAAAATTGTCAAGATCTAAAGCAGAACTTCTTGGTTCTCGCTTGCAACAATGGAATTTATTAAAGTTAAACACAAAAGTTACGTTATACAGAAACAGAAGCAAAGTTTACGCAGAATTTTTCAAAAGAGAGGGTGACTATTGTATTGCACTGACATCCCGGGACTTTTTAAAGTAATGAACCAAAAGTATGACAAAACAGAGTAGCGCTTTTTCGTCGATTCTTCGAAATATAGCGTAAAAGCGGTATTATTACACAACGGAAATAAGAAACCGTCTATACCAATTGGCCATGCAGTGAATTGTAAAGAGTCCTATGAAACGATGTGCACTTTATTAAATTTAATAAAGTATAAAGAACACCAATGGAAAGTGTGCGGCGATCTCAAAGGCATCGGTTTATTATTGGGATTGCAAGGTGGCTACACAAAATACTGTTGTTTCCTTTGTTTGTGGGACAATAGAGAAAGACAACACCATTATGTAAGAAACGAATGGCTTATTCAAAACGAGTATATTCCAGGCAAAATGATCGTCAAACACGAGTCGTTAGTAGATCCAAAAGATATTACCCTACCCCCTTTATACATCAAATTGGGACTTATGAAAAACTTTGTCAAGGCGCTTGACAAAGACAGTGAGGCTTTCCGATATTTACAAACAATCTTTCCAAGCATAACTGAAGCAAAACTGAAAGAGGGAATATTTGTTGGCCCACAGATACGTAAAGTTATGAAAGATCCTGAGTTTGAAAACCTTTTATCTATTAATGAAAAAGCAGCTTGGAAATCATTTAAGACAGTCGCGGAGGAATTTTTAGGAAATAAAAAAAGTGAACATTATGAACAAATTGTTGCTGATTTATTGAACAATTTTCAACAGATGGGTGTGAACATGTCTTTGAAGATTCATTTTCTCCACTCGCATCTCAGTTTTTTCCAGAAAACTTAGGAAGCATCAGTGACGAACAAGGGGAACGTTTTCACCAAGACTTAAAGATTTTCGAAGAACGACATCAGGGATTTTGGGATGAAAACATGTTAGGGGATTACTGTTGGTCCATTGTAAGAGAAACCGATGCAAGCAAATATAAAAAATCAGCCATTTTTAATTTTAATTTTGTACTAGTATGCCTATTTTTTCAATTTTCAAGTATATAAATATTTCGAAAACCAGATGTAACAGATTATTTTTATTATTTTTCCTGAATAAATCTTACCTAAATACACAACAAAATAAACAAATTTGGATAGGGTATAAAAACCGTGTAAAGTGGTGTAATTTGAACGGCGGTAACGTTATAACTACGTGAGATACTTTATTTTAATATTATTAAATCTCAGTTGACCAAGCAATTTGTGTCCCTTTGTAGCGTCAGGTTAATAATTATATGTAAAGCATAAAATTTCTTATGAACTCAACTGTTATTTATTGTTAAGTTACATTGACACAGAATTAAAAGAGAATGCAAAAGAAAATGATTAAAAAAAATGTTTCATGTTTTTAAAAAAATACAACAGACCCCTTTTTTGACTTTTTTTTCGATTTAAGATTTTTGGTACTCCTAGGTAAAATTTTGGGTCAGATAAAATAAATAACTTATTTATTTACATGTGCCTGTGTACTGGTATGTATGATTAAATGATTTAATTACGCAAAAGTAAAATTATATCCTTTTTAAAATAGGCTGATCTCTTGGAATACAAAATATTTTGCTTAAAAATTGATAAATATAAATACAAATTCCCCTGTTTTTGTATTCGTTTTGTCTTTTTTTTACCCTTCAGCACTCTAATAAATTGCAATAAAATTTTGAATAAATATATTATACTTTCCAGATTAAAAGGACGGCCAATATATATTTCCGCTAACTAAGGTAATTAAAGTTAATCACTGTCTGAAATCAATAAAGCTATCATTGACAAAAAAAGCGTAGAAAATACAAACACTAAAATATATGTCCGCGCAAGAAAAATTGGAAATACAGTCAAAACTACGGGAAAATTTTGCGGTGCTATACATCTATAGACAAAACGTAACATTAAAATAGAAGAATTAATGATAAATAAAAGTAATATTTCTGATCTCTAGTCGGAGATAGAACAAATGACCTGAGCAGATGATCATTGTGTAACTTTAATTAATTTGAAATAGAGTAAAATTGTATACCGACATTCTTCTTAGACCAGAGATGTAATAGTTTTTTAGTAAACGGTATGGTTAAAACATAGACCTGCATTTAAATTGGTGAAGTTAAGATACCAGCCAAATGCTGTCATTTTTTCACTCCTGTCTCTTGTATTAAATAACTTCTGTTTTCCGTATTCTAATTTTTTGCCCTAACTACTTACCGCCCTAATTAGTTTTCTAAACGTTTTCTGTTCTTAATTTTCAGGCACACTGTCATAGTTAACCCAAATTAGAAGTTAAAAGAGACTGAAAATACACGCAAAATTACTATTTAAGGTCAAATTTAAGGAAATATGTTTAAAAATAAAATATATGGCAAAATAAAACATTATTTCAAATTGATTTCCCGCTACATTTTTCACCTTTGTATAAAACTAAAACAAATTTTCCAGATGTGTAGATAAATTATATAATGTCGAAAGATAATTTCGTATTCACGAAATATTAAACCACTATTTTTAAACTTCGACATAAAAGGGATGTGAAAAGGTTTAAACACATATGTGTCCGTGGTTTTGTGTCTTTGAAAAGTGGTGAGATTCTGACGCTTTCCTTTTTTGAAATTGTTAACCAGCGAAAAGATTTTACATCCTATTAGACCTAATTTGGTTTAAAAGTTTCTAAATACTTTCTGAGACGTTTCTGATAGGAGCAACGATAGCTTGATAAATATACCTCAGAATGTAATATTGTGAAGTATCACTATTTAATACTGCAATACATCATTTCATGAAACATGCGTAATCGATTTTCTTTTATTTAAAGTGTACAACAGCCTGTGAGCTATTAGCAAGCATGGAATAGAAAACTGGAGAACGTAACTTAGAAAATTGCGTTTCGTAACGAATAAAATTTTAATTTATTTTATATAAGTTTTTCACCCTTTATTTCTTTTCTAATATTCAATTCAATATACCATCTTTTTCAGTTGACGCTTCCAAAATTAATCATTATATTTGTATAAACTAATATTAGTATAGCATTTTATCAACAATATTGTTAAAAAGAGGCAATTTTTAGTGACTTCATCAAATAAGCCAAGATATCAAAGTGTATATAAATAAAGTGAAAAATATCATATTCCCAAATAAAATACGGTCGGGAAAAAGTTTTCAATTTCCATTTCACTTGCTACTCGATACAGGTCCCTCAAAAAGAAACCATTGAAGTACAACATTGAGAATTTCCTTTAGCGAAAGTGATTGATCCCGGGGACTTTACCCCGCTTCAATCTATTCTCTCCCTGCGTCCAAACGTCTCATATGATTTTATCAACCCTTCTTCAAAGATTTTTATAAACTTTTGGTTTCTTTGCTTTGTTTGATGTAATATTTTATATGTTTTGTGTGTCATTAAAATAATATCAAGAATTATCTACAGAGTATGTTTACATTTAGTTGCATTGATATTTTCTTTTTGTATTGAAATAGGTGATGTGGGGAATATATTAACGGACTTACAGTAAACGTAAAACCTGGTTTAAATAAATAAAACGTGGCTTGAAACGATCACTGAAAATAAAAATTGTGTATCTATGATTCACGTTCAGTTTAGATTACAGTATTTATAATTTCCACAGTTTTACACTTGTGTGCATTTGCTAGGTAAATGTTTCAGATAGATATCCCAATAAATATAAAGAAAGTTATTTTCAAAAAATAATGTAATGGGAAAATGTGCCTGTGTGTGTTTGTGTGTCTGTGTCCTCTTTAATTTTACCATAAAAATTTGAAAAATGAAAAGAAATTTAAGTTGGTACCATTAGATTATAACTTTCAATTAAAAGTATTTTGTAAACTTTCATTACCATTTTCGACAAAAATAGATAACTATGGAACGATAGTTTTGCGATCCTAACATGCTTGATCGCTTTTATTATCTTCTCAATTTATGTAATTCTAATATAAATCCAGATTGAATGTATGTGATCTGTGTTAGAAGTAATGATTGCAAAGAAATAAATTTCCAAACAGAACACAAATTACGTAGTTCAACTTGTAACCAAATAAGTGTGCCCAACAAATTTAATTAGGGGTCCTATTACAGAACAATAAAGAGTGAATATTGTAAATTTTGTGTCAATAAACTCACGTAATGTATTGGATATGGTCTGAGTAATGGTTTCCAAACCCTTAAGAAACCATTATTTTATCCCAATTTAGTCGATTTTAATTAACAAAACGATATTGAATATATTTGGCATTAATTTTGTAGAAATTCATTATTCACAATTAAATGAAACTATGTGATGTAGTATTATTTCTACTTTCTTTAAGTTCTTTAAAAATTCTTCAAAGATCTTTGCTAAGAGCCCCCCTGTAGATGTTGTAATACAACGAAACTTAAGTCGTGGTAAAGAACTTAAAAAAAGTAGAAATAATACTACATCACGTAGTTTTATTTAATTGTGAGTAACAGAATGATATTTAAGAAAAGGAAGGTTTTTGGAATGCAATGAATTGCGATGTGAATTTTGAAGAATCCTTAATTTTCTTTTTGTATAATCAAGTTCATAAAAGTATTAGGATTAATTTCGTGTTACTATCATGTTTTATTTTTTGTTTATTGTAAATTTTATTTAATATAATTATGTTACCTAGGTCTAGGAAGGAATCTAAGCAATCACTTTCAGTAATTTTGACAATATGAACGATAAAACATAACAAATATCTTACGACAATATTGTTTTTTTGCAATAATTTAAATGTGTTTCATCAGCCAAAACAATAAACAATGAGTTACGGTGAAACAAGAAAACAATTTTATTGCTTATATGGGAAGCAAACCCTAATCCCGGTTAAATTGAAAACGATAACTAGTTTTAGTTTAAACTCTTCGTCACAAGGGAGCAATTTCATACAAAAATGAGAGAAAAAGATCCCGCGTATCGCCGTTTCTAATGAAATGACAAATATTATTGCAACACATTGAAAGATAAGAAGCGCATGAGCCAAATTAATGACCATAAAAGCTTGTTCAACCATAATCAAAGACAGCTAGAGGACTCTTTATGGTGACTGTTTCTACTGCATGAATCCTCTCAAAACGCCATGTAAAGTTTTCCCCGAAACTTGAGAAAGTAGTCGGTACCATGTCGTGATATCAGTCTTATTATTTCGTGTTTAAAAGATGAATTAAAAGATCTAGACTACTACAAGTATAGAGAAAGTATGATAAAAGACAAATTTTAACTATTGATAAGAGAAATATTCATACTTCATATAAAATCTATTTATTCTTAGTCATATTCCTTATAGCCGCGGAACGCGTCATCTTGAAAGGTCTCCGTACTATGTCACTTAGAGTTTTGTAAGTATTTTCGACTTCATGTGAGTAGCGGTTAGGCGCTCACCGTCGTAATTGCTCACACGTTTTTCGAAATTAACTAAGTCTCTGTGTGTTACATGCCTGAAGTATTGATGATTTTATTTAATAAAAGTTGTCACAGTTTTGCTTTAATTGGTCGGGTTGACGGCTCGGTTGGTCGAGAATCTCTTAGGTGGCCAGATTATACGAAACTTCCATCGCCAGAACTACAAATGCTTTCGTCTTTCTGAGAGTCTTTTTTTCTCTCTGGCGGGCGATTTGTCTGTGATTCGGCGCACTACAGAAAAACAGAGAAACCGAGTGTTTGGAAGCTTTTTTATGGTATTAGAGACGTTCCCATTACATACAATACTGTGATATAACTTTTTACAGTAGTGCTCTTTCAAAAATGTTTATAAGGAAATTATAGTTGCGTAAAATTTTGGACAATCATTTCATAAAAAATATTCAGAAAAATAATCTCCATTCGCTTCATTTAATGTCAGATAAAAATGATGGAAAGAGAGGTTTTTATAATGTTTTTTTAAAATTATTTTTACTAACGAAAATGTTTATATAGAAATATGTAATTTAGCCAATGTAATTTACATTGGATTAATTACGTTTCTTACTGGAAACTTAAAATTCAAGGCTTTTATGATAATTCATGAATAATTATTTGTTATTTTTAAATTTTTAATTTCAAACGTTTTATGGTGAAAATTCTATAGCACTCCTTAATTTAAAATACTTGTATTTCTTAATTTGTGTACTTGCATGTGTAAACGAATCAATTTTGTTGCAATTGTGAAGGATTGGATGTTAGTACAGGTATTATAACCAACTAAATAGCAAGAACGGTCAAGCACATATAGCTAGATTACCTACATATAAAAACGTCTAATTTGAATTATTACATACTAAATCTTCAATCCAATTAGAGGTAATTAGAAACAAGAAAAGGAGCAAAGTTCTCATGGAAATTCACTGCTTTTCTTGTTTCCTGTTGTTACATATATAATCCATAAAACATTAACAATTTGAAAATAATGGAACCACTTACGAGTATTATGTACTACCACGCTCTTCAATTCTGTTTATCCCGTTGTAGACATTTTATTATACACTGGTATTCATAAATTTATCAAAAAAAACTCATTTATGTTGCTGGTTGCCGTAAACCGTTGAACATTTGCAATGATCAAAAATATAATAGTTCAAAGTATTATAAATGCTAATTAATGAAACAGAAAAAATCCAAATTAATTCGAATTAAATGTAAAATAAACTAAACTGATAGAGAAAAAACCAAGCAACTTCCCAATTACGTTGCTAAGGCAGTCAATGGAGTCGAAAATAATTTCAAAATTGGGCGCCTATCGCAACAGAATGTTGATCAAAGTATGTATTTGCACGAAGTATAGATATATGCTGTAGGATATTTGGGCGTGCTCTAGGCAGATGAATGAAACTATAAATTTGTTTTCTCGCGTAAAGTCAGGAGATTCAAAAGTTACCAAACCCGAGTTTGGGGGAGGGCTGCTTACCGACCCTGCCCATTTTAATGTGCACATTTACTATCATAGTATGAAGAGAAGAAATTATTTCTTTTTTATCACTATTACTCATATTTCTTCAATCAAGGGTTGCTACATACATCATAATCTTACGAATTATCTTGTTAGGTAAGTTATTAATTTGGCAATAAATCAATAAATATTATTTTTCGAATATTTTTCAATGGATTAAGATGAAAAATTAGGAAGAAAAAATGTCAATAATAAGTCATAACTCTGGAATCATCATTAAAATTTTATAAATAGTCTTGTGACCGTTGATTTACTAGTACCAAATATTTACATAAAGATCGTCTCTATACTGATTGCCTTCGAAAAAATTTCTTCAATTAATCGATAGGCTTATTTCTTGATAAATTCCAAATGTAATAAGTATTTACGTAAAAACATATCGATTGCCTTTCCTGCAATTATCTAAAAAAGCACAACCGGAAACTACGGACTAGAAGCTAAACCTACCCTAACAGAATAAATACAAGTGGGCGCTCGTAAAAAGCACATTAACTACACAAAGAGAGCGAATGAATTAGTCCTAAGTAAACGTATAAAAGGAACTTCATTTATTGGACACGAGACGAATGAACCGAGTAAGTAAGGCTCTATTATATTTAATTATATCATGTTTTGTGAAAATATTAGAAAGAAAGCCTTGCCGTAAAAATAATATAAAGGCTTCTTTGCGCTGGAAGATTTCCTTTGGGAAAAAATTGTGATTTTTTATCCAGAAAAAAATTTATCCCACATATTGTTTATATATTTAACGTCGATTTAAATAAAAGGACGTGGAATTTTTTTAATTTCGGGGACAAAATTTATGTGGTGCATCTTTATATTAAATATAAATTATGAAGTGAATAAAAATCATCCATGTAACCTTTGGATATATTCTAACTACTGTGATTGAAAAATATCAAAATGCCAACAAAAAAATAAAATAACAAATTAAGAAATAAAATACAAAAAATAACAGGATCAAAATTTATAAAGAGAATGAAAACCGATTTAATAAAACAGGGATATGCGTGTAAAATTAATATTAAAAACTAAGAAATTACTAAAAAAATATACCAGCACTCACATCCATAACAACAAATAAATGAGGGTTCTCCTTTAAATTAGCCAACAAATTATTTCTGTCAAAAGTAAGGAAAATAAATCTCATCATTGAAACTATCCTTCAGGGCCGCAACGTTTGGTAGCTTCAAGAAAAAAAAACGGTAGGAAATAGAGAAGATAAATTAATATATAAATTCATATAAAAATAGCAAGGAACGTTTGTGTGAAACGTTCAATCGTCAGGGTATTTTTGGTATCATGTGGACTAATTAATAAAGCTGGCTCTTAACTTTAATTTTTACTAAAGTCATATATAATAAATATATTAAAAGAATATATTTATTATATATGACGCTTCATCAAATATATGTTACGCAATATAAATCTAAGCATTTTAAGTAACTTTTTCGTTACTTATGCAAAATAATCACGAAAAGTCAGACACGAATTGAATTAGGCTAAAATATTTGACTTACATATATACTCTTAATTTTTTTGTTTCTTTTATTCATAATGAATAAAAATTTTTGAGCGTAACTTAATATAGAAACATTGAATCGAAAAGTAAAATTAAATTATATGAATTGTATATTTTTTTTTCAAATAAGTAATGTTTTTAACCGAACGCTATGCTTTTATCTTACGTAATTTTTATTTAGTGAATTTATTTGACGTTAATTATGTAGAAATTCATTATTCACAATTAAAAATGAGATTCAAGTTTTGGTTTTTCAAGATTCTTTAGTGTGATTTAAAGGATTTTAATTTTTAAATAACTTTATATTTCCCCATGATATTAAAAATGTATTGAAACTTAATTAGTCGAAAAAAATTAAAATTTGCCTTGCTTCTCAAAGGAAACGGGCGGAACAAAAGAAAGGAAACGGAACCTTCCACAGAACTGCAATAAATCTTTCAGACGAAATTCAGAAATATATCTGAAATATTAAACGGCTCGTTGCTACCATAAACATTGTTTAACGAAGAGTCGAATGTGTTTAAACCGTGATTTTTAGTTCTATAAGCGTAATGCAAAAGTCCTTTTATTTTCTTAAAATGATCGAAATATATCTAAAGCGAAAAAAAAATAAAAATGTTCGAAGTGATTTTTTATAATATAGCGGGATTCGCAATTTTCTCTTGTTCCAAGGAAGTACATAAGCTGAATAATATCATCACTGAACCTTTACTCTCTTCTAATATTTAAGGTTCTTTAGTAAAACAAGAAATCTTTACATTTTCTCACTATCGTCTATCCGTGCAACTTCTCCAGAGATTTAGATCTAATGCATTTTAAAGTAAAACTGATGTTCCATTTCCATTTTTAATTTTTGATATCTACGTCAGGTAAGTTTTCGATTTCCTCTAATTTTTCATTCAGAAAGATGTAAAAAAAGCCTAGATATTAGTTTTTCTTCAGAACTTCCAATCAAAATTACTTTCACTGATTTTATTCGTTAATTTCGAGATATATGTACTCGTCAACTCTATTTTATACTGGTTTCGACATGCATTTACGGGGCTTTTTCTCAAAAGCGATAAATATCCAAACACTAATATGTGAACAAATTCTGTTTCACCAAGTCAAACCACCGTTTTCAGCACTGAAATTGGTAAATTTTGTGCAGAAGACCTTGAATATGAAAAAGCTTAATACCATTTTGAAGTAATCACATAGACCATCACATCTTTTGATTTTTACAACGACGCTTTTGGAGAGATAGTTGTAGCGAATGAGAAAATGTATTTTAAAAATTGTTTAGTAATTATGAGATTATTGGTAGTCATTGGCTATGATGGATTATAAAAAAGAAATTAAAAATTTAAGAAATAAAAGTGTATTAATATGAAATAGTACTAGAAACTATGATATGTAAATTACAATAAAGTAATTGATAATTAGTTTTAATTTTAAGGTCCAAGGTAACATATTTTCGTAATAGATAAATTATATCAGAACCAGGTAATCGACCGTATTTCACGATCTGCACAAGTTCCCATCTGAAGAGTAGAGTTATCATCAGTAGATCTAAAATAAATATCCATAAGCTTTTAGGTTAAGCTGTGAGTTATTTACTTTAAAGGCTTAAAAATAGTTTGCTTAAAAATGGCTTAAATACGATGTCTGGTGTCTATGAATAATCTAAAATTTTCTTAGAATATTTTATATGTTTACTATCTGTTTTTGTATTCTGGTCCATCAGCTTGGTTTAAGTTGTACTTGGAACAAGAGATATCAAATCAAGTAGTATTGAAGTATTTTAAACATATGTTGTGATTAGGTAAATATTGTACATAATTATTACACTCCACGCTATCTGATTCCTTTCCACGCATCTCGCCTCTCACATAGGTATAAGAGGCAGCAAAGTGCTTTTGTTTTTTAAATTTGGCAACAGGTAGTTTAGTTTCGGATTTAATTTGTTTTTCTTCTTGTTTATTTAGTAATAGTAAGAATTTATTACAATATCCTAAATATATTTTAAAAGCATTAAACATTACTTTTCAAAGTTCTTTATATCATATATTTTTAAAATAATTATAAATAGGCATTGAACAAATCAGTTTCTAATCGTATTCAAATAATATATTATGAAAATAATATATTATGTTTATGTTTTTAAATATATATTAAACTTGTCAATATTAACCATATATGGCAACATACAAGAACAGGAACAAATCATATGCTGTATATTTCCACACAAAACTAAATTTTTCATTTAAAAACAAACAGCATTTAACTAATCTCTGTCCATGTACTATTATTTTATATTTGAATATAAAGCCTTCATTCAGGCTCCTGGGAAAAGTAATGACCCAATTGTAAAAGGAAAACTGCTAAAATAAGGCTTTACCAGCTTCAATATATTTTCAACAAAATGTTGTGTTGAAAATATATTGAGGCTGAAATAAATTGAACACCAGATTATTGAAATATATTGAAAACCTCATGAAGTTAATTTTGGTATTTAGTTTTCCAACAAGTTATCCACATAATTTCTGTTTATATTATTATATGAAATTACGATCGCAAATAAAACTTACCATTTTCAGCAGGAACCTAAATTTGAAATACATACCTGGAAGAAAAAAAAAATTAATTTAAAATCGATATTTCGTTGGAAATCATATCATTCTTTTCTATTTCTTTATTTGATTTATAACGAACTTCGTTAAAATACCTAAGTAATTTGACATGACAGATGGTATTAAAATATACATCTTTTTAAAAGACAGAGTCTGTTTTTGGAGTATATTTATCTATACCGCACCAAAAAAAATATGACTAATTAAATTTCAAAATAATGTTCAGCGCACAATTGCTTTGTGTAATTAAATTTATTTAACATCAACGTGAAGATGAAAATGATAGCATTCTTTCCTACTTTTTTCTTTACATGAATACATAATTCGTAAACATAACCATATATCAAAAATATTTAGTCCAGCTAAATTCTATTTTCGTTATTTTCACAAAAAATAAGACGGTAATCGTAACGTTATTAATATATATGTTGCATTATTTAATTTATTATGAATCTTTCTACTTCTTGGACTCCTTTTAGTGAACAAAATAACCAACGAAAGTTCCGTTTTGATCTGCTAAAAAATCTGCGAAAATCGACCATTTTAAGAATGAACTTGATCAAGTATGTCAGGTCAAAAAAATAACACCGAGCTAACTATATATTGAAAAACAAGTTAATAAATTGTTCAAAGTTTTAAAATAATTTTCTTTTCTATACTCCTGACACTTGCCTGTGGCTAAATTAAAAGTCATAAAAATAAGTTTCTAAATATTATTATTTCCGTCTATGTGGATGTACACAAAAATAAATATAGTTTTTCTGTAAAAAGTGTCATCATACCACGATATCGGACCTGGGATCCTGTGATGTACCATGCCCCCAAAGACCCTTTATCATCAACGAAATAGATCAGAGTGCATAAATATTAATCTACGCTAATAGTGCATTAACCAAAGCACTGATATCACATATGTTCAACAGTGAAAAACTAAATGGTAACTAACATTTTGTTATCAAATTCACAAGAATTGTATCGTTTTTGTGGTATATATATAGTCCATTGAAATTGAAGATGAAATGTTTGTAAACAATCGAATTTGACAGTTAAAATATGGTTGGCACAAATATAATATTAGATCATCTGACAACTATTTATAAAATTCATTGCATTATTCCCGGAGTATTATTAAAATATATACATAATCAAAATATTAACTTCGGAAAGTCTCACTATAAAAAATGTTATAAATACAAGTATTATACCATTATTTTATTGATACGAATTCTAAAATTTTACACGGAAAAATTGGCAACCTTCCACTTTTTTTGCGAAATAGTCAGGCGTTTAAATTTAGACCATATATGCTATTCACTAATTTTATAAAGCGTTAGAGTGAGATAGCTACAATATGTCAGCTTACGCTGCTATATTTCTAGATTTGATTACCTTATACGCAGATATAGTTATGGTATATTTGGCATATAGATAATTAAACAAACATTGTGACATGTTATTTTCTTTTCAAGTAAATGTTGGTACTTAACTATTTTTCAATGTAGTCTACAAATTATATATGCAATTTAGGATAATGTTTTTTTAAAAGCTTTAATGTTAAAATCTGTTAGAAGTTGGCCGCCCATTTAAGGATAAGATGACCATTTAATTTCCGACTCATTTTTCCTCTCCCTTTGCCTTTTCCGTTACTTTTTGCTTTTTTCTCGTGCAAGTTTTTCTTTTCCGTTTCTTGTTTCTTAATTTTCTTGCCACAAGAATTACAATAATTGAATGGAGTGCAATTTATATGCGGCCATAATTTACAAACAATTCATAGCAGCTAATCTTTTATTTTTTGAGTTTCGTAGTAATTTTCACCGTATTCCACGTATCAAATATATTATTTTCGGGACCGCAATTTTCACCGGCTAATTCTATCGTTTCTTCCTCAGAACTTGAATATAATTTAATTTTTTGCTTTTCAATATTAAGATTTTTCTTCATAATCGTTTTATTTTTACTTTCTCTTTTTTTTCTCTAATGTAATCTTGGGATGCGAATACCTTTGCTACTTGCTTGCACATGTTTCCGGACGCTATTAAGCAGTTCTACAACTGGGTACATATCAGTCAATTACTTTGAAGGCGTATCCTTTTGTGAGTATCCTCATTAGATCTTTATGTTAAAGGCACTGTTGGCGGAAGTTCTTCTTGAACCCGTTCAGACGTAGGATCCTCAAGTATCATTGAAATCTCTTCAATAATTCTGTCATTTTTATTATTATCATGTAAGCATAATCTGGAATCTAAATTTAGCGCCATTTATGAATCTGTTATTCGATTTGAGGTTATGTTATCAATGGGTTATTGTATTCAACGAAAAAATAGTAAAAGCATAATTCATTTTATAAATATTAACACTACAACATCAAATATCAATATACTAAAAAATCTGAAGTAAATTTCAATTTTGAAGATAAAAAAATGCTTTTTAATTGTTTTCAATACCACAACGTACACGGCAAAGTACATGTTCAGGTAGCAGCCGCTCACTAGATTTAGCTACGACATCTAGAGTAAAAACTGAAAATTTTCAATTGGCCATTTCATGTGAATTACCTTACTATTTTAAAACCGTACTTTCGTTGGAATTTCATAAAATCCTCAGTTTATCAAATAAAGATACCTGCTTCGTATCAAATAAAAATACCTGGTTTTTGCTTAGGAATTTTGCGGGACAATTTATGAAAAAAAAATAATTGATTTTATTATTTTACCCAATTGTTAGCGGATGGCTGTAATTGATTAAGTGCAATTTGAATACATATGCGCTAGTGAAAAAATACGATCTGATGCACTGTTCGAGCGAGAAAGATATATGTTATGTTCACATTTTTTTATTATCGATAAAAACTACGTCGGGACGGTACCGCCAAAAGAAAATGTAATATATAGGATTACACTACAAGTCAAAGCGGTTTGACAATGTTTACTGCACATTATGTCATTAACTTTTATTATATGTATGTTTAGTAAAACTAAATTATTAATTTTTGCTTTGAATACAACCAATGCGGATCCGTATAATCATCCGTCAGTCTTATCTGTTCCACAAACACGAAACTTCATAATGGTATTGAAGAAGCCATATAGAAATGTACATAGAACTAAATAAATTTGAATTAATCCGAGCGCACAACTAGTATAATTATTTGCAATACTCATTATTTATATTATCACAATTCTTATGTCAAATTGCTTATAGATTCCGGAGATCAATTATATTTTTTTGTTACCTGTGTATTCGCATGTATGCCAACTTTTGGCGCGCACCGCTAGCAAAGAGAACAAAATGACGGTGAAGCATCGGTGTTTCAGTCCGCACTAGCGAACGTATTTTCCCATTGGAATTTTGAACGACTTTGACGTTTGCAATTATTGCTCGCTGATTTTTTGGCGTTTTGTAAATTGTTTACATTACTTTGTATTACATTAAGTTTATTATATTATTGTTTGTTTCATAGCGTCAAGTTCGGTTTGTTATATAATAATATGTGTTATTGTTAAAGTGTATTTTTTTTGTGTAAATAAAATGGTGTATGTACCAGGTACTAGCGACGGGATTCTTACATTTTCATCGCCCATGAAGAAACGCTCTACGAAAAATGCGTTAAGCTTGAAAGAAAAAACCACTTTAATAAACGTATATAAATACGTAGAAAAGATTACGCCCAAGGAAAAACACATTTACAAAAAATACGTACCAAAGCAAATGACTGAAATTACCGGTGTTGGTCTAAGCACAGTGTACAATACAGTTCGGGAATATAGAAGAAGGACGCATCCACTCGCCTTTGCCGCACCCGCCAAGATTGACAAAATTTAAAAAATTGGATGACCTAGAGCTGAGCGCGATTAGACGTAAAGTCCATACTTTTTATTTTAAAAATGAACTACCTACGATCGACTAGGTTCTTATGGAGATGAACAACGATGAGGCCTTACATAATTTCAAAAGGACGACGTTCTACAATATTTTAAAGAAATTGAAATTCACATACCAGAAACGCAATAGAAAAAGCGCAGATTCTGATACATCAGAATCTGATATTTCTGTGATATAAGTGTGATAATCTGTAATTGTTATGATGTATGTAGTGTATTTATATTAAATATTTTAGTGATTTCACATTTTAAGTTCATTGTGATGTGATTCATGTTCATGTGCACTGTGATTAATTGTTTTCTGTGAAATAATAAAGTATTTGTGGTTTTTTTAAATATAAATATGTATTTTGTGTATTAAGTTCATTAAGATTTGATTGTAACACTATAGTGTAATTTTTCTATGAAATATTAGTGTATTTCTATATAGTAATGTGAAATATTAGTGTACTTTGTGTATTTATAATACACATTTTGAGTTCTTTGTGATGTAATTGTTGTATTTTTTTCGTTAGAATGTTAACGTATTTGGTTTATTTTTACACATCGGTGTATTTTATGTTTTTAAAAGTTGTTTTAGTCTTTTCTTGAAAATTAAGTAATACTTGTTTTATTTTGTAATCATTTCATTTTCTGTGTAATATACTTAGAAAATAATGTATTATTTGTTAGTATGATAGAATATTATTTATTAGACAGATAGTTGATGAAGGTTTGCCAAGGGTGAATTACTAGTAGAGATTTGGCTACCAACAACTTTTTAAATACCCCAGTCTTTAAGACTGTCAGTCTCAAGCCTGGATTAAGTATGAGAGGAATTTTGTTGGTATTATTATAAATTTTTTATTTAACAGTAATATTTATAAATTATTCGAAACGCATCTTACTTATCTGAATTTCTCTTAAATATAAAATATAACCTATATAATATAAGTTGCGTATGTATACTGTGTAAATGTGTACACTAATAAAAAACATTTTTTTAATCACAAATAAATCCACATTAAATTACTAACGTGAATGTAAGAAAAAGGTTTGCAATACCTGAACTGTCAAAAGTGATTGTTTACAAACATTCCATCTTCAATTTGAATGGACTATAGTTATATTATTACAGGCATTTCCTAGAGTTTATTTCAGATTTCACAATTTTTTAGGTCAAATAAGATTATGCAAATATATCGTTATTTCTCTACCTATATCCTTTTATCATATCTCATATATTCTTTCATACTGATGAAATAAATAAATTTTAATTCAGTGGCGATACACAGTAACTTTGAGTATCAACACAGTAAGATGGTCTAATCACATGAGCCCAAATATGAAACTCCTTGGACCAGAAATATTTTTAGAAATTTTTCACCAAAAAAAAAATACAAGTCTGCCTGTAGTGTTATATTAGGTAGGATATGTCATACATATTTGTTAAAAGAATATATCGCAAATAGATTCACGTAAATCTTGAATCTCCAGTTTTATTAATGGTTTTGATTTTTAAAAAAAAAAATCTTCCGAAATTTTATTCTTATTCATAGAGCTGTAAACCGCTCTCTCGATAAGCCAAAGTGACTTTCATGATCGACGATGAAAGGAATGCGTTTTTAACCCTTCGGTAGAAGAAATCCTTGTGTCAGATTATTTTTTGCGTTGCCCGCTAATTACATTTCCTATCTGAGCTACCGATATAATACCCACAGTAAACCCGCAGTACGCCTGTAAGATGGTCGCACCTCTGTGTTTTCATTGCATTTCTTCGTAAGTATTCAGTTTTATGTTAATCATGCAAACCACATTCTGAATATTTCAAGTTTTATAAAGTTTTTAAACTGTACAAAATAATGTAATTTATTTAAATTGTACAAAATAATGTTAAAATCATAAGAATTTGCAACAAATTTTTAATACACATCAATTACTGGCCTGGAATTTTGGTATCAAAGTTGAATTGAATATGGCCGAGGCCATAATATTTATGAAAAATAAATACAAGCTGGAAAAAATCATGAGATCTATATGTGTATGTGTATATATATATATATATATATATATGTGTATGTGTATATATATATATATATATATATATATATATATATATATATATGTATATATATATATATATATATATATATATATATATATATGATTAATTCAATTCATTTCCAATCCCAGTTATCTCCCCTGCTTCCAATAATATTTAATGGCTGTGTGTTGGAGAAACACGCGTCTCAGTATCCAAACCTGAAATAAATGCCAAAAACGTGATACTCAGCTGCTGGTGGAATGTCAAGGGTATTATTCATTGAAAGTTGCTTCCAGAGGGATCCACAATTAATGCAAATATTTCTTGTGAACTATTGGAGCGATTAGCTAATAAATTGAATAGTCAACTGGATCGAATTAATTTTCTATAAGATAATGCTAGATCACACGTTACAAAACGTACTCGTGATAAATTGGAAGAGCTGTGCTGGGTTCTATTCACTTATCCGTCATATTTAACGGGCATTGCGCCCTCTGATTTCTATTTATTCAGAGCTATATATATATATATATTTATATATATATATACATATTGCCTAGTAATTTCCTAGTTCCAGTTCACCAACACTGTTTTCTTCCAGATTTTTTGCTCAATAGTTTCAGAAATAAGAGGTAAATGTCTTTTTAAATATGTCATTGAAAATTATAAAGAAAGTATTTCAGTGTTTCTCGTAACAAGCACTTTGAAATAATATTCCAGATGGTACATAAAATTTTAAAAAATTAAGACCTTTAGTTACTCTCTTTTTAATTTATATAAGAATATTTTTAAAAAGTTAGCAAGTGCAAAATTGACTCCCATGACTCCTGACTAAATCTGCTTTAAGTGTATAAAAATACAAATATATTGTCTACCATATATTTCTTAGGCGTAAAACGTGATGTATATTTTAGAAATTATAACATCTATAACCATCGCTCTAGTTGCTCTACAAGCTTTGGGTGGGTTTTTAAAAATATATATTTTATTCGTAATTTTATGTTGAATAGTTTTGGAAATACATATTTTTTTTGGATATTTTCCTCCATATCTCTGAAGATGTATAAGTCAAAGTTATCAAAAAAAAAATTTAGTGAAGCCCTTATACCTAGTTCTTTCAAACGTTATCCCCCACTGTATCTGGAAATAAAACGAAAAAAATTCGTGTACATAATATGCGCCCTCTAAAATTTTCAAAAACATATTTTTGTGCGAGTTTTAATATTTTATTACCCTTCCAAATTTTAAATGTCTACCTCAAGCTGTTTCTGAGCAATATAGTTGTGACAGACAGATCGAACGACACGTAAATGATCTTAAAAGGCTTCCATTTTCCCTTTTGTGGCACGAACCTGTAAAACATATCAAGAACCAATACTTAAGTGCTTAACGCAAGGAAAATGTAAACTTTATTCCAAACTTTGTGAAAATATTTTTATATGGTCTCAAATTTATTAAATATAAAAAAAATTTTTCTATGCAAACGGGTAATCAACGTGTGTTACAAGAATTCAACTTTGTTTTATTTTAACTGAAAAATATTAAAATGATTATTTACCGTGTTTTCAGGATTACGATAAAACAACAATCTCTAATTTGGAACTAAATTAATGGATTACATTTGTATAAATATGAGCAAGAGAAACACAAGTTTCTACTGAATTCATTTGCATGATTTACAGGGAAATAAAAACGGATATAGACTGCCTTAGCATTACCCAGATTACATTCGTGAAGGTACAGTCCACATAGGGTATCTTTTTGAAGGTCCACAAGTGACATATCTAGAATCCTGTGACTTCGGATTAATGCAGTCCCTATTTGTCTTTTGCATGTGTAGCGACTTGAGAAAAATCGAATTTATGCTCCGTCAGAATCTTCGTCAGAATCTGATGACAGCGTTTCCATTTCAAAGTAATCGATTAACGAAAGTATTATATCCAAAATAAGAAAAAAATACTTTATAATTACAAAAAGACTTTTAGTAATACCTGTATCTAATAACATTCCATACATTGTAAAATGTGCGGAGATAATTTCTATCTAATTTAAGATATTTTAAATATGTCCCTATCACTTCCAGGTTAAATAAATTATATTTTCGGTTTATTTAGGACTTAATAAATAATTTTTTGCTCTTTTTATTTTTTCGTACCTGCACCAATTTTAAAAAAGTTTTTTAACATTCTTCATTGTATTATAATTATATTCGTATTTAAATATACATTATCACACATATTCTTTTTTCACAAACACATCGTTAAAATATTTCATATTGACCTAAATCCATCCGCGCACGAATATACCAATTATAACTGTTTATAACTGTTTCCAAGTATAATTAATTCCAGTGTACTATTTTATCTTCACAATAACAACTTGTTGTTTACATATATAATCTGTTAACGTCATTGTTTGTAGTAACTTCAAACAGATACGAATACAATATAGAGACGTGCATGAAGAGCACGGAGGAACGTAAATGGATGATAGTGATAACAACAAGCTGAATAAATTAGATGCGTTTCACATGTTATTCTTTATAAAAAACTATTCAAGTGAAGGCCTCGGATTTTAAATTTGCTTTAGCGACGTTTGATTGTTTTTAAAGCTCATGCATATATCACTTAATAATATATTGTTTGCAGATATTTTTGAAGAATGTTTTATCATTTTCTATTTTATTTTCAGAGAAATTGTTTCCTATTCTATGTAATAACAAAATTTGGAGCTTATAAATATTATAGATAAGTATCAAAACTTTTTAGATAAACAGATTCTAAAAGTTTTTTGTCCAATTACACGAGAGTCGACGGTATTTGTTATGATACAAATAAGTCCAATGTAGACAAATGTTATGGAAATTTAAAATTTTATAACACTTATTGCAGCATATATTTAAGAGTCAGTTGCTCTTAATGCTTCATCTTTCAAATTGTCAAACTATTTTCGTAGACGTAGAAAAAAACTAGTGCCGGTTGGAATATACATAATTTAGGTTTTCATGATTGTTTATATCACGCGAAATTATTTAATGCAAGTTTTCTGATCCATGGTTGAAAAACTGGACGGTTACATAAATATACTATGTCATTTTTAAACTTAATATTTTGTTAATCTGACATAAACAATTGAAAATGGTGAATTATAAGCTTAATTTGGAATTGGTAAAAAATTCGATTCAATCTTACGCCTTTATTGAAACTTTCATATGAAGCATTTACTTGTATTATGTATGCGACACATTATCCTAAAGTTATAAAGACTGTATAGTTATGACATATGGACGGATGAATAGAAGAACACAAAGAAATCGTAAAGGTTCTTTTTTTTCGAGGAAACCCTAAAGGGGCCTTTACAAACAGAAGTATACGAAGGTCGATTTTGATCTTTGTATACTTTCGATCGGAAAATAACTATGTGCATTATATTAAAATAGCACCTAAATGTCAGACTTTTTGTAACTATTTCAGTGATAAATGTTGTTTCAGATTATATTAATTGAAATGCAATTGGGATATTTATTCAAATTTCCGGCTAAACTCTACTTGTAATTCCTCAAGGCTTTTCAACATTTTAGTCATGTATTTAAAAAAAGTACATTTAATAAATAGAATACTTTAGTTATTGCTTCACACACAATTCGTTTGTATCATTTATGTACTCAACTCTTAAAGTTTTAATCCTAGTGAAATTTATAAATAAATTCAGTCTGAATATTTTCTTTACCGAAATAACTTCTTTCTTGTTTTTTAATAATTTTTTTTATTGTGTCATTGTTAAAAAGAGTTTGTTTTTAGTTTTCACACTAAAACAAACTCACAGAGCTATTTAACATGTTTTATTTAAAGAATTTGTCCACATAAAGAGTTGCATTCAGTTTGTACGAAATACACAATCATACTCAAAACGCAGTAAAAGGTTTCAATTACGGTAAGGAAGCTTTAATAAAATTGTGAATTTGAGAGTTTTTTCTTATATTCACCAATTACTCTTAAATTAAATTTTATTGATGAAAATTTTTATTATACGACAAATAAAATAAGGCTACAGGATTGTATTTACATCCACTGTAGCTTTAGCGTTGATATAGTAAAAAAAGTATTCATTCAAATTCTGGTCCAAAAATATTTCCATTTATATCATTTTACCATTTTAAAATAAGACTGCGCGGAGAAAAATTACAATATTTTCATCACTGAACTTCAGTTTCGGTTGCTGTTTGGTGTCGGCATGAATCCATAAAATACACAACCCATGTTTGCTGAATGACAACTACTTCAGCAATTTTTGCGTTCAGATTTATATATTCGATCTATCTTTGTACCATGCACAGTGTTTCTGTCCTAAATAGAAATTTACGACAGAGAAAAATATTACAAAAGAAAGATTCGTGTCTATTGTACGAGAGCCTTTATTTTAAAGAACGGCTGTGGTGATATGGGAAAAATATTTTATATATGACTTTTGTCATTTTATCATTAAATAAAATATACCTAGGTAACTTTTCAGCATTGCTTGATAATTTTTATACATGTTCCGTCAGTCAAAAAAAATTCGAAGAAAATAAGAATAGTACAAAAACCCAAAGCTCTCAATTATTTTTCAAGCAGGGAATTAAACTTGGTATGTGATGATTATGTGTAATTAACGTGGAATAACTTTTTAAAATGTTGAATAGTTCCGAAATAAACATCGAATAAAATTTAAGTGCAAATAAAAGTAGCAATTGTGGTTCGTATATTTCGTTTATTTAATTACAGAGCCATCTAAAATAAAAAAAGTTTTTTGTCGAATAGTTTTGCTATCTTGAAGATTCGATCCACGATGTTAAAAAAGGGACATTTATTTATTCTCATTTAAGGGCAAGAGGTCTTTGAACGAGAATACAAATAAAGGACATGAAGTTTTCCCGTCTTCGCTGACACTCATCTATATATACACACTGAAGTGTCGGACGTCGCCGGGTGACCTTAAATAAACAGTTTATATTTTCCGGTGTACAGAGCAATACAGTTTAACGACTGTTGTTTGTTGGACTTTTCACGACTTAGTAGTCAATACAGATAATGCTAATAGTCGTTTTAAAAGTTAATATAACGTCTGCCTAGCACGTTCAATAAAATTAAATACAAAAAGTACTATGCAATTTACAAAGGCTTTTTATAATAATATTTTGTTAAATTATATTTTTCTTTTAGTTTCAATAATCAAAATTAATTAATACGCTATGTAAAGCTGAGTTTTCTTTAAATTTGTGCTAGTTTCGTAGTAATTGTTGTTGTTGTCGTGTGCCTGTAATTGCTGATTGCAAATAAGGGATGTAGCGTATTATATATATATATATATATATACACATATACATATACATATATATATATATACATATATATATATATATATATATATATATATATATATATATATATATATATAATTAAGTCATTTAGTTAAGGTTAATACTATTAAGCCAAACGATCAATACTGCGGTATGCAGTTTTAAAATTTAATTCTGTTGATGTTAACCCGTCTTTTTTACTAATATTGCGAATCGTAGAAGTTTTCCGGATTCATAACTACTCTTCTAAATTAGGAAATATCTTCCTGTTAACAAAATGGTGCATAATCATATCAAACTTACAATGTCAAAGAATGAATCCGTATCATTCCTAGTGTCTTTTTTAGGAACCATTTTGTGGCGCGTTTAATTCCAATTGTCTTTGTCTATCACTGACGTATGCTACGTGAAATGAGTTTGTTGCATATTTTGTCATGTCAAGTGCCAAAGATATATCTGTTTGGGAAATAAAACTGATTACTTGATAAATTACAAGAGAGCAAAAAAGAAGTTATACATTTACCTTTTGAATTGTAAACTCGCCTATTTCAGAATTATGTTTGAAGAGAAAATAATAAACATAGATTATGACGATGATAATAATATAATTACTGACATGGAAAGAAGTTATTGTGAAGACTCTTACTGTCACATTTCTCTTCCTAGAAGATGAAGAAAAATAAGAAGGGTTTTTATTGTTAACTGCAGTGCACGTTAAGTTGCTTTTGAAAGTTAGCTTGATTTTGAACAAAATAAATATCATATACTCTCATGTTGTAGTAGAATACACTAATAAGCTTTAGCAATTTTAAACAAACCCAAAGGATTCTATTGTGCTCGTGACAATTTCTAAATTAAATAGCGGGACTATCAACGTAAATGTTCAATTAGCTATTTTGTGAATAAAGGTAAACAGAAGGACATAGAAGAAGAAATAGAAGATTCATAATTTTAGATTAGGGAAATTTGATGCTCCGTAAACATGGCTAATTTTTAATAAATATTTTTCAATAAATAAATAATTTGTTTAATATTTTCTTAATAATCAACTTTATATTTGTGTTTAGATTCTGGAACAAACAAGTTATCATTAGGAACATTTGTTGAAATAAATATTTTCTTAGTAAAAAAATACGAATTTAATTCATGTAATTTAGTAGTACTATACTTTTTCAATAAAGAAACCAGTAATAATGGGAGATGTTCCATCTGCCTTAGAATTATAATGATCTTCAAATATTTTTCGAAATAATTTTTTCGAATTAATTTTTTTATCTAGGACTGAGGTTTTCCCAGTCTTAGTGATGAAGGAGTATTAATTAAAATTATCCCATGTATCCTCCTTTTTATCAGCATTTTGTTCAAGCTTATTTGCATTTTCTTTGAATTTTTCATTTCAATTTTTTTGAATTGCTTTGAATGCTTCTTTAAGTTGCATACTGCGCTGGTATATGCTTTGTATTTAATTCACGCCAGCCTCTAGCTTTGATGTCAGAAGTAAATGAAACGCTGATAATTTTACAAGTAATTAATTTGTAATATAGTTTTGTGGAAAAAGGAAATTTTTCTGGAGAAAATGCTACTATTCTCTCTTTATATACATTTTTTGATTCGATTTATCTTGTTGTCAAAAGCGGACATGTGTGCTTTGATCTGCACATTTGTTTGTATGAGGACAGGTTACAAGTTACAATGTAAACATGAATTTGATGATTTTTTTTGTTGGTTGGTTAGCTATCAGAACAAAATCCAATTGATTTTTACTCTTCGTCTCCGTTAGCTATTCTCTGTTACCGTTTTGTGCATATCATCCAACCCTTTCACTCTTTTCCTTATTGTTTTTGACATTAAATTTGTTTAATTTGTTTTTAATTTTTTTATTAGGTATATAGTCAAAGGCACGGTTGATGACGTTTTTCATTAATTTTTCCGTATTATAAATTAATCTTAACTAACGTACAATTATGGCGTTACTTAATTACATACGCAAATAAAATAATAAATAGTTTAATAAGGAAATAATGCAATAGAAGGAAAAAAAACAGTGTGCGTGCACGATTGGTTTCCTTAACTATTTTAATTTGTTAATGAAACAACCATTTTATTTTTTTATCGCAGTCCTATATATTTTCTAGAATTCTAGTTTTTGCCACCAATTATGTTTTTAAATTAGGGCCTCTATCATGATACATGAATAAGAGAAGACTTTTATAAGTTAATTGCAATGTCAAAAATTAAAATGAATGAATTTACTTACTGAACTAATGCTAAGAACTTAAAGATAGAATCTTAGTTTGTAATGTGAATCATTCATATCAAATAGGACTGTGACAAAAGATGTTTGAAAAGTGGTACAAAAATATTCAAGAACGTAAAGAATCATGAAACCTATAAACTTTCTATTAAATATACAATTTTAAATCAGGAAAACGAATTATTGTTAAAATTTCCATCTCTATAGGGAGAGTGTAAGATGCCATCAGTGTCATCTGGTGATTAATTAATAAGCTTTTGATGTATGCTACGTGAAGTGAGATACTACTGCTATTTTAGCAGTAGCATAACCAAAAGTACGAAATACGCATACCGTGCATATTGAAAACGATCAATTTTTTTATAATAATTGAAGGTTTTATATAAAAACTTTTAAAATTTCATAACACGGTGTTGTTTAACACAGTGTCTGCTCTTTCAAAAATCTAATTTCATATTTACTCGTAATATATTTACATTAAATGACATTTTATATTTTCTTTCGCGTACAAAATAATTATATATATCTAAGTCCGTATTTCAACATAAATATCGCTACTTTCTTTCCTGGTAAAACGCTTTTCGTTAAATTTTAAATCAGGTAATATTTGTTTTCTAAGTTTCGTAATTAATGCTTATTTCATTTTAAATCAGCAAGGTGTTTATCAATGACACTATGGCTAACAATTCTAACTTCTAATAGGGAATTAAATTCTATACACGAATGATACAGAACAAATTAAGTAATTTCTTCACTTCACTCGTAATATTTTATACTTAACTGATAAACGACTGAAAACTAAATTTCATCCGTATTTTAAAAACAAAAGTACCTCATTGACATTGGACAGTAAGTTAAGTAATGTTTTTATTATAAACCTATTAATTAAAAAAAAATGAATCGATGTATGAGCTGAATATCAAGAAATGTTCGTATCATTGCAAGACCGTAAAATTCTATCTTACGAAATATAAATAATAATAATATTCTTTAATAAGGTCATATTTCATCATAAAAAAAATTATTTCACTCTCTGCAACAGATAACTGATGAACGTAATTGATTAATCGGATTTGCATAGTGAAATAGATAAATCCCGATGAAATAAGAGAAACATAAAAGACACAAAACTCCTCATAATAAAATTTTCGGATAAAAAAATTATTGAAACATTTTATTTTAATTCTTCTTTTCATAACTGTAAATGTAAAAACATTATTAGAATATAGAGCATAATATTTTCAGATAATGGTTACAAAAACAAATTGAACTTATGAGTTCATTATTTTATTAACCTCTGAAACAAAACCTCAAAATGTAATTATTTTAAATTAGTTGTAGTACGTGAAAGTTTTCTTTAATGTTAACAATGTAATTCCAATTTATACTCAATCAAGTAACAGTTAATGAAAGTTCCTTTTTGCCAAAATAAATTAATTATCATGATCACACCCACTGCACGATTCTATAAGGTTTCGTAATTAATACTTACTTCGAAAGAAAAAACTCAATATTGATACCTATCATTAGTAATTGAGAAATAATAAAGCACCATACAGTTGACTACTAGTTGCAGTATGCTGTACTATGTACTGTGTGATTAATAAGTTTTTAATTTATTGGTGATTTTTTCTTCATTAATGCACTTAAAACACAATTTCTCAAAAAATATTTATCGTAATTAATGAAGGCTCCTTTTAAAATGGAATAAGTGAAAAATAATGAAAAAATATTTATTTTTTCCAGAAGTAATGGAATAAATTTTAGACAAACTCTATATTATTTTAAATGAACATTTTAATAAATTCTTCAAAAACTTTTTTTGAAAAAACTAAATGTTTTCCAAAAATGTTTTTGAAAAATTTATTACACGACAATATCAAGACCTTGCGTATCATCAGTTGATTTTAGTGATATTTAATTTTGAAAAAGAGCATTTTGATAGTTTTTAAAGTTTTATTTTTCAGACAATTCGTTTTCGTGTAAAAAATATATTGAAGTAATTTTATGAAATTTTGTTGAAATTTCGAAATTTTGAAAAGGATTATTTAGAATACTGTTGCATATAATCAAAATATTTTACGTTCAGTATAATGTAAAAATCAGCCCTGTTTACAAATTTCTAATAAAAGTACAATAGAAATACCGAATTAATGGTCGAATTTCTTTTTATGTTCGAGCTGATTTTTTGTGATTATTTTTGAAGTGAAAATTTATTTAGGCGCACGTTCGCATTACAATTCAAACTGAAAACTTATTCTGAGGGGTGAATGAAGTTGAAGCGTTCGTACGGGTTAGTGACGTTTGTTCGGGTCGGTGACGTTGGCTTGGGTCGTTGATACTTAATCAGGTAAACTCGACTTTCTTCGACATCGGCCAAGTGAGTCCACTGTCTAACACGGAGTGCATTGTTTCAATATTTATACGTTCTTTTTTTGCATATGTTGTTTTTCTGACTAATTTTCCATTTGACCAGTTTCGTTGTATTGTCGGTTCTTTCCGACTTAACTCGGCTAATTTATATCGCGGTATTGAATTAAACTATCTTAAAACGTTAATAGTTAACAAATTTACATAATATAATCGAGTTCGTTTTTAAAAAAAATTACATAAATATACTCGAGTTGTGAATTTGAACCCGGTACCTCACGCACCAAAATGAAAATCGTACTCCTAGACCAACGAGTAGTTGTAGTGGTTTTAGTAAATTTTTATAATGTATATATTAGGTAAGCGTAATTTTAATTTTATATAGGGTAAGCGTCATTTTAAAATAAAATTATTTTTAAGTATAAAATAATTCTGGAAATTTTTTTTTGGATAAATGGCGCTATATAGAATTCATTGTTGAAATCTTAGCTTGGGCTATTGTTTTGAATATTATTTTAATATAATAGGCGTACGCTATTGTATTTTAAAATAATAATCATGCGTTACTCCTGTTTCACCGAAATGATATCCATCATATAGAATCAATGTTATATATATATATATATATATATATATATATGTATATATATATGTATATATATGTATTTATACATAAATTATATTAAAATTAGAAGTTTTCACTTCACACGTGTGGTTAAAAGCACAAACCAGAAATTTTTTTGCAATAAAATATTGATGGCTAGAAAATTTTCAGGAGAAAATTTGTTAACGTTTTAAATTTGATAAAGAAACATAAGTTACATAAATTAATGTCTAATGAAGATAAAATAAGATTGTGAATTAATACAGTAAATTAAATACACAACTATGTAAGGAACATCGACATATTCAATTTATGTTACTCAGCATACAAGTTTACACATGTTATCAGAATTTTGTATTCCTTTGCATTATGAAGGAAGTGAGTATTAATGAACTTAGATTGAAATATATACCCAAAAATTCCTAAAAATATTTTTTCATTGATAGTAGTAAATTAAACACTACGATGGAGAATAATTAATACCACGATTTGACTAATACCAATATTATTCCATAGCGAGAAGGACATAATATTTGATTTCATTTTGTCATTGGTTCAAATACAAACCATATTGTTTTAAGGGTGTTGGTCCTTTGATTAACAAGTCTTAATACAAAGTAGACATGGAAGATTGATCAGTATTCAGTTTTCGGATTGTTTGAAGATTGAAATCTTTATCAAATAAATTTAAATCTACTAAATAAAAACTTATCTTTATTGTAACTTGTAATTAAAAAAACTTATCTTTATTGTAACAAAGGAAAAAGAAACCAAAGCTAATGAGGCAACATGTCGTTGAACATTGTTATCGATTGACACTCATCATTGGTTCAAATACAAACCACATTGTTTTAAGGGCGTGGGTCCATTGATTAACAAGTCTGAATACAAAGTAGACATGGAAGATTGATCAGTATTCAGTTTTCGGATTGTTTGAAGATTGAGAACTTTACATAGTAAAGGTGTAATTCTTATCTTTATTGCAACAAAGGAAAAAGAAACCAAAGCTGATGAGGCGACATGCCTGTCAACGTTGTTATCGATTGACACAAATGTGGATACGTTCATAAATAGAAACCGTTATTACTTTCAGTGCAATAAAGGAAGAAATAAGAAATTAATTTGAATAAATATTTTTCATAACGGCTTTTATGACAGACTGCTATCAGTCAAAAGCTTATCTTCTTAAGTAACGACGTATTTAACTGATTAAGAGCTGCGGAGTAGGAAGGTACACAAAGCGGGCAGATTACAAACTTAAATCCGCTCACGGAACCTAATCCTGCGCGGAAGTAAGAAAATTAATCACGACTGAATTGGATCCGATAGAAGATTATTTTAAACATTCAGCAGATTTCGCTTCGAGCATCTCATTTACTAAAGTCTAAAAATAATTTTTATTTGAATTACTTTATTAAAGGATTGAAGAGGATAAATTAATTTTGAACGTAACTTATTGGACGATCTTCTCATGAATTACTGAAAAATATTTCTACTAGTTTTCTAACTTTATAAAATAGATAATATTTTAAAATTGATTTATGTACAATAATTTAAGGAAAGAAATTAGACGCAAAAAATCTTTTTTGAATCATTTAATTATCATGTAGTTAGATATGCCGAAAGTTTTTACCAAGCAATTAATATTATCTAGGTTTTTAATATGAAAATAGCAAAAATATGACAAAAGCGAACGATAAAATAAATATCTTCCAAATAAGTCAAAATACAATTTCTCTAGAGAAATAAGTATAGTATTCATAAAGATTACTTGTTTGTAACTAAGCCTATCTGTAGCGATCAATTAAGTGTAATGTAACATCGAAACACTGATGAGAATAATACACTGAAATAGCGCAATCGAAATAACGCAATTAAAACGTTATTTAAAAACAAAACAATTACCGTAGTTTTAAAATCAAAATAAGGTATTTTTAACAGACGTTGAAAAAAACTGAAATATAATTAAATATATTTTTGAATTTCTAAAAATTACAGTTAATAAAACTTAAATTAGTGGCAAAAAACATGATAAGACTTATAATATTTACATTATAAATTAAACAAATTCAATAAACCACTTAAAAAAATGCGTGTGAATTTTAAGCAAAATCATGTTTGGATAAAGTTTTTAATCTTAGTGTGTAATCAAACTATTTAAGAATTTTATTTGCGATTTATCCAAAAAAAGAAACGCAAAAAGACGAATACTTTTAGAACATTGAGGTTTAGAACGTGCAATAATTATGCAATAATGGATACAAATTAAAAATATATTTTACTACACAATATAGAGGATATGGCATAATCAACAAAGTGTCATCGAAGAAGCCATGAGCAATTTTCCTTTATTGCAATAAAGTAAGAATTACATCTTTCATAGATTAAAATTTATTTGATAAAGATTTCAATCTTCAAACAATCTGAAAACTGAATATTGTTCAATTGATATTTCATATGATATGACTAAATAATATCATCGATACAATATGGGAACAAATCATATTTAAAGTGCCTAAATGAGAAATGTAAAAATGAATGCACGATAAAGCTCACGAAGAATATTATAGAAGACAGAATAACCAAAGAAGGTAGAAGAATATGTAATTAAAGGATATTGTACCATTTTTTTTTATTTAAAATAAATATTAGTTTAATCATTGCTCAATATATTAAGACATGAATACAAATTATGGACACAATGTATGGACACAACACTCATCATACTGCCTTGAATGCTTTTATCTCCTTGACATAAGGTTAATATATTTTTTAAGGTTTAATACCAAATGCTATCTTTCTTTTTTGTTTTTTTAATCTCAGACAATTAAAGACTTGTAATAATATGAATCATGTATTGATATATAAGAATGAAAACACATGGAAATTCACGTAAAAAACGTCAGTCTTTATAATAGGAAATTACTCAATCAGTAAAAGAACCAAATCAGATATTATAAAAATCAGACGATTTGACGCGTTTCTGTCGTAGTATTTTTGGTAAAGAATGAACCAAACGCAACGAGTGTTTTGAAGCAAAGTATTTATTAATATATTTTTAACATTACAGCTGAAAATGCATGTTATTCAAATTTCACAAGCAAATGTATTAAAATTGTGCATGACGGAGACATATTCTGAGGCTTGAGTTTTGATTCCATTAGATATATTACTGAATACATATGACTCTTTTCTGTTGCACAAATGTACACTTTTCTTTTTTTTTGTTTGTACTATTCATATTATTTACGCAGTTTTTAAATATTAAAAAAATATTGCATTATTGTTTCCACACAGAAAATATGCATAGTCACTTGTGATATGCATTCCACTTTTGGGTCTTGAATGTTTCAATGAATCGTGTAAAATTGGCATTGTAATCCATTGGTAAATCAAAATTCATTACCAAAACAAAATATGAAAAAAAGCATTAAAGTGTTATGAATATAGCAACATTAAGCATACGGAGATTGAAGAAAAAACATTTTAATAGAATTAGAAGGCTAAACGGTGGACAACATAAGACCATTCTTATTGATCTAACTATCAATTGGTGAGGATTCAAAAATATCAAAACTGTTACACGTAAAGTTCAATTAACCTATTTTGCGATGCATCCTTGAGTGTAATCTTACATTTATTTTAAAATCTATTTTCATTAATGTTTTGTAATTTATTATTATTTAAATCATAATTTCAATAAAAGTTTTTGATCCTCCGAACGAATCAAAAAACCACCAACTTAACACTTAATATATTTCCACATGTACAATCTAAGGTTTTTACCAAGCAATGGTCTCTATATTCCCAGAATATGTCAAACTTATAATCTCGAATATGTTGTTTATGATTTAAAAAATAATAGGCTTATTTCGAAACAGATCTATTAATGTCAAACGTAATTTTTCAAAAGTGGATGTTTCCTTCAGTGATTTCAGCTATTTTGTGAAAAAAATTTAAAAAATGTCGAAACAAAGGTAAGTCGAATGATTTTTTTAGAAAATTCTAGTTTATAATGGGTTTTATTAGTTGTATTTTATAAAATATTTTATGAATTTTGGTAACCAAATATTTAAACTATTTGGGAAATATATTATTATTGCCTGTCTAGAGCTATTGTTTATATGCATAATTGTTGATATGCATATTTTTTTAAGTTTTTAGCTGTTTTTTTCCATTTAAACCTCGTAATAAGGAAATATATATTCTCGAACCTAGGATATCTTCTGAAGAAAATAATGAGGCGGACAATGATGATTCAACAATACTTAACTTGGATTTTCAACCACGAAGTTTAGATAAAGTTCTTAATGTATTACAAGAATTATAACGGCAAGAATTACCGAACATATTAGAAGATAGTTCCCTGATATTTTTGAACTAGAACAACCTAGAACCGTGCCTCATGAATCAGTGTCTTTGGTACCAGGGCCTTCTATGTCTCATCAAAATGTTATAACTCCAGGAACTAATGAACCAGAAGTAGTATTTCAAACTTATATGGGACTTCTATATAGGAATAGGGAGTGGAGTACAAACATCTGTTTTCCATGACTATAATTTTACAAAAAGCTTAGAAGTTACATGTAATTATAATAATAGAAATACACCTACAGATTATTTCAACAATTTATTTCCCAAAGAACTTTTTGTGTTGATTTCACAAACAAGTATGCAATGTTGAAAAGAAGTAAGTTTTGGACTGATACCAATGTAGTAGAAATAAAAGCTTTTCTGTCTATTGTGATAATGATGGGAATAAACCCTGACTCTGATTTGGAATTATATTTGAATTCGGACCCATTATTTAATAATTCTGAGATAAGTCAAAAATGTCTATCAAAAGATTTAAAAAGGTCTTGCAAAATATACATGTTTATGATGTTACTACTCATTTGCTCAAGACTGATCCCAATCACGATGGGCTTAAAAAATAAGACCAATGCTTACCATCCTCAATAGAACATTTCAAGAAAATATCAGCCATTCCCAACGCCATAGACGAAAGCATGATCAAATTTAAAGAAAACAACACTTGCCTCCAAACCTACAAAAATGGGGTATAAGGCAGGTGTGATGCTAAGAGTGGATATTTGTATCAAGTTAATACATATCTACTGGAAAAAATAAAGAACAAATAAGGGAGGGCTTGGATATCAAGTTTTAATGAAATTTGCTCAGCAAAATACATTACTTGTGTTCGATAACTTCTTTACATATCTACCACTAATAGACAGTATTTATGTCAGGGGAATATATTTACTGTGTATAATAAGGATGCAAAGAAAAGAGTTACCTCCAGAACTTAGTGACAGGAAAAACAAAACTGCTGCGAAACGCTTACAACGAAAGGCAATGAAACTATCACCTGGAGAATTCACATTACATTGTAAATTCTCCATCCAAGAATGCCATCCAGTTGCTGTCATAAAATGGCGCGATGCAAAAGACGTACATCTGTTAACAGCAATAAATCCCAGGCAGATGGAAATAATAGAAAGACGTCCAAAAATGGCACTCTGTCCATCGACTATTGCAAGTTATACAATATAAAATATGGATCGTGTGGACTATTTCAACCACTACAGGAAAAAATATGGATGAGATTTTTTTGGTTCCTCTTTTAGAGTGCTGTAATAAATGCGTATATTTTATACAAAACTTGGAAATGAAAATAGATAGAATACACAATGAGATTTTCATTTAGTATTGGCTCATGGGTTGAAAAAAGAATATGAAGCACCAAAAAAACGTAAATCTGCTGTATACAAAAGAAGAAAGGAGGAGTGTACGGTATGCCTGACGATATTCGATTGGCACAAAAAGGAAAATACTGGCCTATGCAAACGGTGAAAGTTATGTATCACAAAGAAGAAAGAGAAAAGGTGTAAATATCAGTGCAAAATATGCCAGGTGCCTCTTTGTGTGACTCCTCATAGGAAAAAAATTCATGATAATAATGAAAATGTTAATTGAGTAATGAAACATTATATCTGCTGTAAAGTGTTTTTTTAGTGTATTTTTATATCATATTAATTATAGAAAATAATAGTTGATCCAAGCCAGGTATGCCTTCATCCAGCCAAAGGAAATATATTTCCCACATAATTTTTTTCAGGATTTTCTGAATTTTTTTTAACAGGCATTGTTACTTTAATTTTAATTTAATTTTTTTTCAGTGAAATAATATTGTTACTCAGTTATTAGTTGTGCCTGACCTGGTTAAGGTTTACCTTTCTAGGTTTCCCGCTTTCTAATTTACACGATTTGGATTTAAAAAGATTGTGGCAATCGGCTGTACAAATACTGAGGACAGACTACAAATTTTCAATTTCCAAATTTAGTACGGAATTTTCAGCTATTACTTTTGGACCATACTTTATTAGCTATAAAAGTCTACAAATTACTATAGTGTCGAATGACGAGTATGTGCGGAGGAGAGAATTAAATGAAAACAAGGAAAAGCATCGAGAGCAATATACGAAACATTTGACATCTATAATATAAATATATTGTACAATGAAATACTTTACAATTTACGGGCCAAATAACAATATGTTTTGAAGTAAATTCAAAACAAATTTTGTGTTCTTTGACAATCTTTTAATATTTGTCTGCATATTCCATACAAATATTTTTGAAACTGTTTTTTAAAACAATTTCTTTAACAGTCTTCATAATATATTCAAATAAATTATTTTATTTCAAGTTTTGCTTTAAATCGAGTTTTTTTATAAAAGATAGATCCATTTTTGACAGGGCCTTGCAAATCCCTTTCAATTGGATATGAGGCATTACTGGAATCAATTCTTGTCTTTCTAAGTTTTCCTGGGATTTATTAAGCAAATATAACAGTTTAAGGTTGAACACTTGAAGCGGGTTATACAGAAATACATTATTATTACAAAGTTATTTGGCGAGATTTCATCATTTATTTATTTACTTATTTTTTATGACATATATTATACATTTGTCAAAGCTATTTCTCAAAATTGTTAATTTGCTATGACCGCTTTTCATAATAATAATTTTTTTATATTTTTCAAAGTGGTGGTTCCCAGTGGCCATATTGCATGAATCGTGAAGTCGTCTACTTAATGACAAATTAAAAAGATGTCTTTTTTCCAAATGCAATTATCCGTTTCGGGAAGTGACATCTGGACACACTTGTACTTATTCACATTTACAGACTATCAACCTGAAACATAATTAACAAATAATAAACTAAAACACTTGGCTTGCCGCTAACGAGTAAAAAGAATTACATCGACGCCTGTAGCATGGACATGGCATATTTAACAACGCCAAGCTCTCTACAATGTGCACGAGAGGACACTTTTGTCGATGACATTTCTTCGTGTCTTGAAGCTTGCCATTATTCACCGGTAGTCTCGAGCAGTCTTTGCCTGTTCGTTGTTTGAAATAAATGAATGATAATTTGAACATCTGTAACCATGTAAGTGTGTGGGACACTTTAATGGAGTATTATCAAATATCAGTTTGGCAAGCGATTTTTGTTCTTTCAAGGTATGGAGTAAATTATTATTTCTAATGCCTGAAACATGTCACGAATTTAACTTTCGTCGATGACATTTCTTCGTGTCTTGAAGCTTGCCATTATTCACCGGTAGTCTCGAGCAGTTTTGCCTGTTCGTTGTTTGAAATAAATGAATGATAATTTGAACGGCTGTAACCATGTAAGTGTGTGGGACACTTTAATGGAGTATTATCAAATATCAGTTGGGCAAGCAATGTTTGTTCTTTCACGGTATCTAGTAAATTATTATTTTTAAAGCTTGAAAATTGTCTCGAATTTAACTGCTACTTAATGTCAAGTTACATCAAGTTTTAAAGTTTTAAAATGGTAGACAATACAGAGTATTTCTTTTCCCTTTTGATACCTTAGGAGCTTCGAAGTTTTTCCTTCCTGATCTTCTGCCTTGTCAGTACTATATATATATATATATATATATATATATATATATATATATATATGTATATATACATATATATACATAAATATATATATATATATATATATATATATATATATATATATAGGAAAAAATATTAGGTGCCAACTTTTTATTTTACAAAATAATTTTTGAAATTAATACTATTTTAAAAGTACTTTTGTAGAAAGGTAGCATCACTTTTGTAGAAAATATTATGGAACCAAAATTATGTAACATTTATTTCTGTGTGCCTGCATATTGTCGTACATGAATAAATACCTTTAAATTCGCAAATCTATATTATATTCCTATTTAAAATAAGCTCATCTTTTAGAATACAAAATATTTACTCAAAATTGATATAAAAATTAAATAATTAAAATGAAACTGTGTCTGCTCTTTCTGTCGTTTTATCTTTTTTTCATCCTTAAGCAGTCTAATAAATACAAATGAAATTTTACATACATATAATATACATCCTAGGTTAATATGATAGGCTACATATAATTCCGCTTCCTAATGTAATAAAACGGAAACTTAATCTATAATAAATAAACCTATCATTTGCAGGAGCCGCACAGTAAATACAAACGCTAAAGAAAATTACGGCCGTCCGCAAAAAAACTGAATACACAGCCACAACTACAGGAAACCTTTGAAGTGCCATAGGTCTAATAGGTCTATTGTCAACAGGTTACGTAAAATAAGTGATAATGATAAATAAAATATTATTTCTGAACATCCTATTATTGCTGAACACATATTTATGGATATTTATTGTAAAAAATTAAGAACCCTTGTTTAAATTAATTCGGCTATTGGCAAATAAGTGTAATAAGCTACAAAAGTTCCTTGACTCTATACACTTATAATTTATAAGTCAACATCTTTTTAAGAAAGTTAATAAAAAACGACCCGGACAAAATCCAGAACCAAATAAATAAATTAAGTTTATAAGTAACAAACCAGGAAACAACAAGCTCCCATGTTAAGAAGATTCAATCTCCGGTTGGGGGTAGGACGAATGGCAAATTCCCTGACCTGAAAACATTATTTTAAAATGTGGAAAGTAGTTTCCTGCACATTTTCCGTCTTTGTATATAACCAAAATAAATTTAAAAAATAAACAGTTAAGTCATATATCAAAAATTTATATTATATTTTGGAAAAATGTAACTTCGGTTTTTATCTTCCTATCATACATTAAGTTTCATGAATTTTATGCACATTATTTAAGCTCCTACGCAGAAAAGAAGAATGTTAAAAGGTTTATAGTTTGTGTATCCATGGATTTATATCTTCATAACAACTGGCCGCATTTTAAGTGCTATTCTTTATTTCAAATCGTTTACTGGCAGAAAGATTTTAAGGTATATTGGATCCACTTTAGTTTAAAAGTATATATGTAAAATAAATGTATAAAGTATATATGATAGGAGCAACGGTAGCTTGAGAAATATACCTCTAAAGATGATATCGTTATGTATTAATATTTAATACGGCGGTCATTATTTTACCATATGTGAATAATTGATTTTGGTTTATTTATGCTTTACCACAGCCCGTGAGTATTTGCACATATATAATATAAAAATAGAGGACATAAATTAGAAAAGTTCGTATGTACAGAAAATTAAAAGCTGCATTGTTACGAAATCGATAAAATTCTAATATATTTCATAGTTTTTAAAGTTTTTCTTTGTTTCTTTTTTCTAATTCTCGTATTTAATACACCATGCTTTTGTACCTGCCGTTTTCCAAGTAAATAATTTTATTTATACAAACTAATAATATAAGATTTGATCAATAGTACTACTATAAAGAAGCAATTTTAGTGACTCCATCAAATAAGCCAATATACCGAAGTGTAAATAAAGAAAATGAAAAATATCACCTTTCCAAACAAAACACGATAAACTTTCCATTTCCATTTCACTTGCCATTCGATACTTTTCATCCAGGCAGAAACCACTGAAGTACAAAATTGAAAATTTTCTTTAGCGAAAACGATTGCCCCCAGGGAGTTTACCCTGCCTAAACCTATTGCATTTGATCATTCCCTCTGTTGGTCTAAATGTCTCATATGATTTCGTCAACCCTTTTCTTTAAAGATTTGTGTGAACTTTTCGATTATTTACTTTGTTTTAATCTAATATTTCGGGAAATATGGGCCTATAAGTTTTGTATAATATTAAAACAATATCAATGCAGGAGATATTAAGAATTACCTCCAACGTTGTTTACATTTCGTTCCATTAATATTTTTTTTCGTATTGAAATAAATAAAATGGGAAAGATATTTACTGAAATACAGTAAAGGTATGAAATAAACCTAGCTAAAATTGAAAGTTTTTAATTAGTTTGTTTTGTAGATTTTCACGTCATTAAATTTGAAGTAAAAATGGAAATTGACCAAAAATTTAAAATGAAAATTGCATATCTTATGATTTACGTTTTTACGTTCAGTTTAAATTACAGTCTTTCGTAGTTACGTAAGAAATCATTGTATTTCACCACGTATGCCTGTCAGTTATAGTTTTGTAATTTCTAGAGTTTTATAGATGTGTACATAAAATTTAGGTAGGTAAATGCTTCATATAGAAATTCTAATAAATATGTAGAAAATTATTTTTATAAAAATAATGTAGTGGGGAAAGAGGTCTGTGTATGTGGGTTCCTTTTAATTTCTCAATAACGATATGGAAAATGAAAAGAAATTTAAGTTGGTATCATTTGATTACAACTTTCAATTAAAAGTATTTTGTTCACTTTCATTGTCATTTTTTATATCTACAGATAATTATGGAATGCTACCTTTACGTATTCTGACACATTGTAGTCGGTTTTCTTATCACCTTAATTTATGTAACACTAACATAAATCCCGATTGACTGCGTATCATCTGTTTTGGAAGTAGCTATTGTAGAGAAATAAATTTGCAAATAGAAGGTAGATTACGCAGACCCAATTTATAACAAAATAAGTCACCCTTACAATTTAAATTAAATTGTTTTCTATATTTTATTAGATATAAAATAGGCTAACCTTACCTATCCAAATTATATGCATTGTGTCCTGTCACAAAACAATCAAGATTGCGTATCGAATTTTTCGTCAATAAACTCATTTAATTTGTTGAATACGGTCGGAGTATCGATTACAAAATAAAATCCTAATTTTATTTCAATTAAATCGATTTTCATTTACGAAATGGTTACCAATATGAAATATTATATATTTGGGAAATTCCTTAACCTGTACCTTTTAGACTTCGGTTATTCCTTATTTTTTACCTATCAAGTCGATAGGCATAGCAGTTCAAATTGAACGTACATTTTACAAATTGTTTATATATATATACATATATATATATATATATATATATATATATATATATATATATATATATGCTTTCTTTCTTCTTTTTTTGAAAACAGCCTTTAATTTATCTTTATAAAACTAAGTTCGTGGAAGTATTCCTTTTTTATTACGTACTACCATTTTGTTTTATTTTTTGCCCAATGTAAATTTTACCTTATATACGCAATTTGATAGAGATATACCAAAGAATACAAAAGAATCGAAGAAATTACTGTTAGTGGTTTTGAAATTACTGTTAGTGTTTTAAACAAAACATAACGCATATCCTAAAACTATCGTGTATTTTTGTAAAAATTTAAATGTATTTCGTAAATAGAATCAATGAAAAATGAGTTACGGTGACATATCAAAGTAATCCTGTTGCTTATACTAGATACCCCTATCAAGGTTAAATTTAATGCGACAACTCATTTCAGTGTAATCTCTTCTTTCTGATCGAAGAATGTCGCGAGAAAAAATTTCCTCAATTCGCCGTCTCTATTGAAATGGCAAAGATTAACGCAACACGCTGAAAGATGAAAAGCTCACGAGCCAGATGGGTGATTTTAAAATATTTTTCAGCCAAATTAAGACTTAGCAAGTGGACCTTTAATGCTTATTGTTTTTCTGCATAAATTGTTTCAAAACGGTATGTAAACTTTTTTCCCGAAATTGGCTACACACGGAATATAGTGGGTACCGTGTCGTGAAATCAGTCTTATTGTTTTGTGTTTAAAAATATTAACTAAAGATCGGGGCTACTACAAGGATTAAGAAACTATGATAACGAAATAATAGAGCTACTGATGAGAATAATATTACATTCATACTTCATATACAATCTTCTTTTTAGTCGTACTCTTCATAGCTGAAGACCGCGTTCGTCTAGAAAAAATTCCATTAGCCCATGAATTGTTTATTTCTGATATTACCTCGCCTTGTTTAATAGCAGTTTTCAGTGAGAGTGTTATAAGTATTTCGACGTATCTGGCTATCGGTTAGGCACTCACCCTCGTGATCGCTTTGCTTTGACGTTGCCAACTATACATATTTTCAGGTTATTTGAGCCGCTGTATTTTACATGTCTAAAGTATTGAAAATTTGTTTGGTTTCAAGTAATTACAATCTTTTTTACACTTGAGTTGGTCGAGAACATATTTAGTTATCCTCCAAACTGGCAGGAAAATATGAAGCATCCATCGCCAGCAGCACACCTTCTTTTATCTTTTCGAGTGTCTTTATTCTCTCTCTGAGGGGAGATTTGTCTGTGATTCGGCGCCCTAGACGAAAACGGAAAATTTTTCATGGTTTTATACATATTCCCGTCATATACAATATTCTAATATAACTTCTTTCGGTGATGTTATTTCAAAAACGTTAATAAGAAAATAAAGTTACATGATTAGCCCAATTTTTTTTTGTGAAATTTCGGGCTCTGATTTTAAACCAAGTATACAAAAAAAATTCTTCTTTTGTTTCATTTATATTTTCTGTGAATTTGTTTTCTTATAAGCAATTGATTTTTATGACAGAAATTTTAATGGGACTTTGCTGTTCTATTCAAGAAATTGGATGGATGCAAGAATTAAAATCAATTGTTAAATAACTTCCCGGAAACGAATAAACGTTCAGGAAAATACGAATTATTAGACATTTTTAAGAGAAGATGGCCACTTGCTGAAAATAATTTATTTCCACTTTTAAGAGAAAACTCTCCCAACTCATGGAAGTGTATTGAATCTAAAGTTTCTATCAGTTAATACTATAAAAGTTCCAAAATTTCGTTGGGAAAATTGTTTTTCATGTATTCTTAAATAAATTTTCTACTGAATCATAATTCTTAATGCATTTCTCATTAAAGATTACTTAAATTAATAAACTAGTGTCAATAATATAATATGTTAATGCAATTTGAGATAATTTTTTTCAGTTTTCTGTACAACTTTTTAGGCTACATTTAAATGACAATAAGGTTACAACACAGTAGTGATCGATAAGAGATCGTATGTCACCAAGTTTCAAGGACACGGACAATTAATCATGTACGTCATATTGCATAATCTGGCTTTTTCACCAGGCCGCATCATTACTTGCAATAATATATAATGCGCGAATAAAAATTAATACATTACATCTAGTGGAGACACCGCTCGTTTCAGCGGAGGTGTTTGTCGCCTCCGAGTTTGCTTAAAATGTATCGCAACAAAATAAGGTCGTAATTTTTTTACGTTACAATATTACTTTAATGGGTTTCGGCATGTATATAAAGCTAAATGTATCACTGGTTTTTTTTAAAGATATACATAGTTTGAACAATGAAATCGAACTTCATTATAGTACACATTTAATTTCTAATTCAATTGTTTAATCCCTAAATCCTCAATCTCAATATGAATTTCAGAACGGTGCACGTTTTATTAATACATTTATAATTTATAAATACGGTCACGTTTCCTAGAAAATCAGATACTTATTTTTATGTGACTACCTAATATATATATATATATATATATATATATATATATATATATATATATATATATATATATATATATGTAAACATGTAATCTGTAAATTAAATTTAATAATATATGTAATATATAAATAAAAACTATATTACCACAGACTTTTATTTTTGTAACCCCTATGTAGAAATTTTATTAGACATTGGCACTCATAAATTTATTTAAAAAAACTCGTCTAAACATACTGGGTGCCGTAAAGCGTTGAACATACACAAAAAGTACAATAGTTTCAAGCACGCACAACAGGTAAATAATTAAAAAAATCCCCTTCGATACCAATTATACATAAAATTAACTAAACCAATATGAACAATCAAGCAACTTCCGCCTCTGCCAATATTGCATTGAGCAGTTTATGTAAGTGCGCGAAGTATAGGTGAGCGCTGCAGGAGGTTTGTGGGGGCTTTAGATAGATGAATAAAAGAGAGCATAAAAATTTATCAACCCAGCGATTGAGGAGGTGCTTTTAAACGTACATTTACATCTGGCTATGCCCATTATAAAATTCATATTTATCAAAATAAAAAAATAATAAGGACAAATTCTACTAAACTATGCGTTATGACGCCGGTTACAGGATGAAGAATTTTCAGATAATCTTATGAACATTAATATACCGAAACGAAGTATGTTAAAAATTGCATCTAAACACGTTTCTGCAATAAATCGATAAGTAATCCCAAATGATTTATTGATACAGTACAAACGTAATTAATTATTTCTTATGTATAAACCAATCGATTGGTTTTCGTTCATTTATCTGAAAAAAGCACAACTGGAATGACTAGATGCTCAACCCACCGATGTCATGACAACCGTAGCGTAATACGTTGGAGCAAAGACAGATAAGGGTGGGCGCTCATAAAAAGGCACATTAGCTTCATGAAGAAAGCGAATAAATTAGTCCCAAGTGAACGTACAGCAGGAAGACCTTGTAAGGGACACGGGACATCAAACATGTAATGGTGAGTTGAGGTTCTATTATTTTCAATTACATCACATTTTGTGAAAATATTATAATGGAACGTTTGACGTAATATTATATTGAAAATAATATAACGATTTCTCTTGAATTGAGTTAGAAGGTTTCTTTTGGAGGATGAACTAAACAGTGCGATTTTTTTGTCAAAAATACATTTTAACCCTCGCATTATTTAGACATTTTACAAATATTTGTTTGAAATAAATTATTAAAATAAAGAAGTATGTAGAAGGAATGAAGTTTAGTGATGTGGTGAGTAAAAGTGATGAAGGTGAATAAAAGTCCACGTACCGTTTGGACGTCTTTTAACTATTGTAGCTGAAAAATATCAAAATGCCGACAATAAAGCGATATAATCAATTAAGATATATTATAAGAAACGATCTTGCCAAAAATTTAAAAGGAGGACAAAAGTCGACTTAATAGAGTAGGAATATGTCGCGTGTAAAGTTACACCCTACATCGGTCAGACGTTTGCATCTATTTGTTTTTATTGCACATCGTCTAAAGCATTCCTCTGTACGTTAATGCGAAACTGATTTTGAAAATTCAGAAACACTTCGTATTCTTTTTCGTTATTTAGTTTATTAAGATAGCTGTAATATTTTTTAACTGTGCAATATCAATATTAATATCATACTTATTTCAAACGAATTTTTAAAACATATCAATTACTGGTCTGGTTTTATTGGGAAATTATAGGAGTGTGTTAAAAACAATTTAATATTAACCGTTTAAATACCGACGAGCGCCATCGCGCTCGTGCGTGTACTAACTAAATTTGCCACGAGCACGATGGCGCTCGCGAAATCAGTTGCTGTTTTGCGCGCGGTAGGGTAGGTCGCTCGCACGAATCGTTAATTTTTTATCTTTCTATGTGTTATATAAAGTACAAATTATAATATTATTAGTAATTACAATATAAAAAGGGTCCAGGAAAAAAAAATGTTTAACCCATAACGTCGGAATACGAAAATAATTCGAGTGAAGATGATCGTTTTTCAAGTTGTGAAAAAAGTGATAGTGGGAGGGAAGATAACAATTATTTTGCTGATACGGAGGATGTTCGGGACTAAAAAAATACGATGTGACCTTGATTTAAATTTTTATTATAATTTTTGTTTACAATATATATTTCCATAATTTTCTTTCTAATTTATTATCTCTGTATAAGTTTTTATTAAGAAAACACCGAAAAAATGATTAAAATTGTATAATTTTTGGAAGAGATACAGTTTTTTTTCGAAACAGGATTAAATGACATCAAAAACAAAAGATTTTTTTGCCATTTTTAAGCTTATATGAGTAAAAAACCATGGCACTTAAACTACGTAAAAAAGTGAAAACCTCGAGGGAAAACTAAATCAAAACTGTCAAGCATGAGTAGAATTCATACTGCGAAGATCTGGTATACATTTAGGCACTTATTAACATTTAAGGGTACATAGTATATCCATTCAATAATTGGCAAATATTAATTTTCCAGAACATAAATATATTGTCTACTATATTTTTCACAGTTGTAAAACATGATGCATACTTAAAAAATTATGAGAGCTAGGGTAATCGCTATAGTTTCCCTGTAATATCAGAGTAACATTTCCCTAAATTGTTTTATTTGAAATTTTTGTTCAGTAGCTTCAGAAATAAGACGTTCTGTTCCTGCATTTTTGGGAATATCTTTTTTTAAAATACAATTTGAATTTACAAAAAAGGATTTTAATTTATTTCTATATATATATATTTATAAACAACAACGTCTTTAATAACTCATATAACAATATTTTTAGAGGCTAGTGCAGGATATGTTGATTAATAATTTATATTACTATGCAAAATCTCAAGTTTCTACATCGCACAGAATCTGAGTAAATCGGCTATGAATATACATTGCCTACTAATCATTACAACACAAAATATGGTGTATATTTCAGCAATTATGATGCTTAGAATCATCGCTATAGTTTCCCTATAACCTTTGCATGTTCTTCCCATTTTCTCCCCCCCACCTATTTCCGAATTAGTCGTTTCGGAAATAGGCGGAAGGAGGACATATTTTGTTTCATTTTTTTAATAAGTAAAAGTTATGAAAAAAATAGTTTAGAAACCCTTATATGTCTATATATCACACACTACCTACTGAAATAAAAAAAAATACTTTCAAGTTTTTAACATCCCTCTGCCGTTTGTGTGTGTAGTGAATTGAGAAAAATTAAGCTCAGGCTCTGTCTGCACCATCGTCAGAAATTGACAACTGTGATACACCTTTAAAGTAATCGATTGAATTCTACTAGCGAAAGTGTTAAATCCTAAAAAAAAATGCTTTTCAATTCCTAAAATATTTTTAATGATACCTGTATCTAATATCATTCGATATATTATAAAATGTGTAGCGACCTTTTTTACCGCACTTTCGGGTTAAATAAGTTTTATGTTCAGTAATTATAAGTCTATATGAGTATACAATACAATATATAATGCACAGTTAAATATTATATGTTGACCTAAAACCCCCTGTGCATGAAGTAGACCAGTTACCAAGTATAACTGTTTCCAAAGTACTATTTCATCTTCGCAATAACAACTTGTTGCTTACATATATTAACTTTTATTGTCATTGTTTGCAGTAACTCCAAGCAGATATGAAAACAACGAGACGTGAAGCATATGCAGGGTCGTAAATGGATCCAAAGCGATAATAACGAGCTGAATAAATAGAAGGGTGGCAGACGGTAGCAGCGGCAAACATTTCTTATTTTTTATTCTACGTTGTTTGAGTGAAGGTCATGACTTTTAAATTTGTTTTAGAAAGTTTGATTGTGTTTAAAGATGAATCAATTGTTATTAACGCTAATGGTTATATCGTTTAAAATTGTTCCAAGTAGATGATGTTGCATTAATTTTGAAGTTATTTTCAGAAAATAAATTCATCCATCAATATATTGTTTCTTGTTCTGTTTAATGGAAAAATATTGAGAATTTATATAGTGTAGATAAACATAAGAACATTTTTAGACAAACAGATTCTAAAATTTTCTTTCTAATTAGACGATAGTCGATGGTAAGTAAATAAGTCCAATGTGTTCAAATTATTTGGCAATTTAAAATATTTAACATTTAGTTAAGCAAGTATTTAAAAATTATTTTTTCCTAATGTTTCATAAATAGTACCAAATTATCACACTATACTTGTAGAAGTAGAAAAAAACCGATCGGATAGAATACTCAGAAACTAGGGTTCCGCAATTGTTCACATCACGCAAATTTGCTTAATGCAAGTTAACGGAATTGCCTTTAGTTTAAAGGTTTTAGGATTTTTTCATGTTTTCTAACACATGACTGAAAAATTAGAAGGCAAGACATATCCTATGCCACTTTAAAAGTAACATGGGATATATCTTAACGTTTGCAACAAGACTTAAACATTTTAAAATTATGAATGAGACTTTAATTTTAAATTCAAAGAGCCTATCCAATTAAACTGCGTGCAATGTGTTTCCGATTATGTTTATCTAGTCTCAATTGATTTATTTATCAAAATTTCCGCCCATTTTTACCCATAAATTCTTAAGACTTCTCAAAACTCTGGTTACATATTTAATAAACAAAGTTATTTAATATGTTATCAGAGTTTTGAGAAGTCTTAAGAAAATATGATTTGTTGGAATCACTTTTACTCTACTCAGCTCTCCAAGTTTTGATCTTCTCAAATTTAATGCACTAATTTGCAATAAATGTACTCTGACAAAATTTATAAAAATGAAACTTAACAAATTGTTTACCTGAAGATGTTGTCATACGACGAAACCTAGGTCGTGGTTAAGAATTTAAATAAAATAGAAGTAATACTACATCAGTAGTTTCATTTAATATGAAAATTTGAGTGATAATAAATTCCTACAAAATAAACGTCAAATATATTCAAATCACTTTCATATACAAAGCGTGTAACGATACACAAAATTATCCATCGAATGGAATCTGTAATTAAAATGAGTTAATTGGTGAATTTTCTCAGTTTGGTTCTAGTGGATACAAATATCCTAATAAATATACCGTTACCCTACAATAAACCGTTGCATGTTACATTTTAAGTTTGATTGTATTTCATTCAAATTTAATGACTAATATAAATTAAAATTTTATCAATCAATCAAACAACCATGTTTACAAACTGACTGAAAACTCAAAGTAGATCATGATACTATTATTAAATTTTGCCTTCAAAAATGTTATAAATTACTGCGAGAAAAGTTGAATAAAAATGAGAATTTCATAGTTTTTTCTCATATTTTCAATTGTTCAAAAATTTCAGTTTTTGGCTACATGACTGATAAAATGTGGTTATGGGATTTTATTTATAGTAAAAAGAGTATTCATTCGGATCCATTCACTGGTCCAAAAACATTTCCATTTTATAACACTTTATCATTTTAAAACAAGACTAAATGGAAAAAAAATTAAAATATTCCCATGACTGCAGGTCAACTTCCATTGCCGTTTGATCCCGATTACTTTCGCTAAATGACAGTGACTAGAAATTTTTGCTTACCCATTATTCATCGACCTTTCCTTATCCAGTATTTAAACTGGCCTTTAGCTACAGCTGACTTTTATAAGGTGCCGTACATTCAATGCAAGTATTAAATTCTGATAAAACTTAGTAGCGAAGTTTAATTAGATAAATGAAAAATTATGAAAAATAGAAGAATAATTATTTGGGATAAGAAAAAATTCACGCTCTGCTAAATATAGTATTTGAATAGAGAGATTGAAACATACAAATTATAAATCGAGGATTGCAAAAGTAAATATTTATTTATTTAAAAATTAATGGGTATATTACAATAATTTACTACTAGTGACAATTTTGTTCACTAGTTGAACTAGTAGTGACAATTTTGTTCAAATTATAACTGTAATAACATATTTTCTCAAATGAGAAGAGTTTTCGCCAACACTATCATTTCATTATTCGAGTATTAATTGTTGGAAATTATTATTTGTTTATTTTTTAGTCTAACTCCTTCTACTTTTAATGATTTTGGTTGAAGTTTTTATATTGGCAAAATCATTACAAAAAAATAAACTACAAATTTATTTTGAAATAAAATGAAAGAACTTCCTATGTACAAATATGGCTAGTGCTCGTTCCATTTTAATGTGGGTACTGTGAACCGCATGAACTACATTAAGATTAAGACTCTCACTCACAGAAAAGACCATTTGAGACGTTCGCTCACACTAAGATCCATTTAAAACACTGGCTCATCTTAATATCCATTTAAGAAGTACGCTTATACTAAAATCCATTTTAGATGCTCGCTCAGACTAAAATTCACCGAAGACGCTCGCTGACGCAAACATACATTTACGATGCAAGATCATGCTAAGATCCATTTAAGATCCTCGCTCATGCTAATATCCATTTAGGATGCACGGTCACACTATGTGGGGGCAGTAAATAGTCTCAATATTTATGCGAATATATTTATTTATCCCTAATACGATTTCGATAACGCAAATACGCACATAATAAGTGATCTGCTATACCTAATTAACACATATACAATCCACAGACCTGTTTACTTGCTGGTCGGCTCCTCTGATCCAGGGTTTGGATGGCAGATGCACTGGTACAATAATGAGTTTTGATGAGTTTCAGGAGTTTGTCGCGGACAATTAATTATGCAATCATAATTCACGAACGTCGCTGTATTTGTCAATGAGTACGACTCTAATCTTCGGAGGTTGACGGCAAACTGGTCCGCTGCTCGCAAGTGCGACAAGACAAAACTAAAAAGCATCTACCTCCAGCTGGTATAGCAATTGGCACACACTAAGATCTATTTAAGACCTTGGCTCAAACTAAGATCAATTTAAAACAACACATCTTCGTTAGTGTAACTGCTTAACAGCTGATAATGACATTTCTAGTATGGATCTGCTACTTTCAATACACACCTCCCAACAATTTGCGAGAAATAATTGTTTTTGGTATTTTTAACAATTTAAAATTTTTATCTCCTATTTCTTTAATTTATTTTCTGCTAATGTTTATTAGAGATGTATTTAGATTCTGCAAATTGCATATTGCGCAGGTACGTGCTTTATTATTGGCTTATTCGCCAGCTTAGCTTTAGGACAGCTTTTAGGTAGGAAAAGATTTTCCTGTAGAAAATGCTACTATTTTTTCAGACTTTTGTTACTATTTAAATTTGCTTTTAAAAGATGACATGCGTCTCCGTCCGTTGATCTATATGTAAGTATGAATACACATTTGAAGTCACAATTTTACAACGAATTTGGTAATACACTTTTCTGCTAGTTGGTTATGTATCAAAGTCAGAGTCAATTGATCTTCATAATGATTTGTCAAATAATTTAGTTTTTACAAACAATTTTTTACAAAAACTCCATTTTTTGTGCTCGACATCTATTCGCGGTCACCCTTTTGTGTGAGCCTTCTTGACCATTCTCGATGTTTCTTGCAGATTTTTAGCAAGTAACTTTTGTATTTTGTTAACTTATTTTTAACTTTTTTTAAATTTACGACCAAAGTCATAGTTAACAATGGTGCTTTTTATTGAGGTTTTCCCTTATCATTAATTAAAATTAATTAATGTAAACTTCCATCATGAATCAGATACATACTTGAATAAAACACAAGAAATATAAAGTGTTGTAAAAAATTAATACAAAAAAGTAATAAAAACACGGTGTCCACTTTTGTTTTTATCAAACATTTCAATTAATTAAGTAACTTAGATAAAGTTCATTTGCCCTTGTTTGCTCCATATTATTTCTGAAAATATCATCCTTACCACCCAGTATGGTCTTAAATGGGAGTTACATAAATATAGTAGGTTTTTCATTAGGTGATTTCCATGTCTAAATTTAAAATTTAAGTGATTATATCATATTATTAAAGAATTGTTTATTAAATACGATTTCATTGTGATATATAATTCGTATCTTCCATTAGATATCGTTTACATTCTTGTTACTTGTAATTACTTCAGTTATTAAGCAAACACTTATAATATAGAAACAATAAGGAGGACGTGTCATATTCGAAGTCAATAAAGCCTATGAATATTTGATGAAATATTTAATAAACATTTTGAAAAGGATATAAAGTTAGAACTTGCATTTAAACTAGAAAAAAAAATTATTCCAAATATAAGCTGAATGGAACGAAAACTTTGCATCTAAATACAAGATTCTAATACTTAGATAATAATACTCGGCAACGAGACATTTAAACATTTTTATAACAATAAATAATAAACCCATGAAAGATTGACACCATTCAAGAATAATATAACGTATCTCGTAAAAGTAATCATTTTAATAAGTGATAATATACTTCACTCTTCAGAAAGTGACATATACAATGCGAATGTATGGTAGAAACGACGATGGTAACTTTGTATTTTACATTGACATTGCGGATAGTCAAAGTGATACTTTTTACAATTCTCCATACAAATTACAAATAAATAAAAATTCATATATTTGTTGTGATATTTTTTCTCTTATGTAGAACGAAGGAGAACAAAATACATTTTTATTTTTTTCAGCTTCCTGCTAGTTTCATCTCCCTTCTAAGCTGTCCTTGAGATATCTATGTGAATTATTGTAAATGGCATCTGAATTATGCTAGTATCTCTATGAATGATCCTAATTAACCACTCAGTATTACGCAGCTCTAGAAATAAATCACAATAAAATGAGTAATCTAGTGAAAATCGAACACACAAAATTTTGTCGAAATAACATTTAAAAATACAGGAATAAAGAAGAAATTCGCATAAAAAAAATTGTAGCATAAAAACAAAATTATTACCATACGGGTCACATAAATCATATATTCTTTATTTTACTACGATATTTTATTCCATTCCGTATAGGATTTTTAAGATACAATTAAAGGTATTAAAAATTAAAATTAATTTTACGCAGTATCTAAATCTCAACCAAATCATTCATGAAATAATTATTGGGCTAAAATTGTACATAAAATTTGAATTGCTAAATAACGTAACTGTAACTATGAAAGAAATATGAAGATTCTTTAATTATGCACATGACTTCTTATACGATTTTGGGCTCTAAATTTTCCAGTGATTTCAAGTACTTATCCACCATCGTTTTGTATTGAACAGCCTACGTTCCTTATTTTCACGGATCTCCTCATTGGCTATAAGTATAAAGATATTGTTACAATATTGATGATAATATTTTCAGACAATATTTATAAGTAGAAAATGAACTCACGAATTTGTAATTTTAACACAAAAGTTCAAATAGGATATTGAATGGTTCAATAGGATATTTTTAAATCAGTTATGAAACTGTTTTTAAATATTTACAGTATAATTTCAATATATATCTACTCAATCAAGTAGGCGCTACAAAAACCTACTTTTGTATATTATTCAGTGATCAATCAAAGTTTTATCCAGATTTAGTAGCGTATTTCTACCATACATACGCATTGTATATGTCATTCTCTGAGGAGTGAAGTGTATTATCATTTATAAAAATAATTACTTTTACGAGATATGTTATGGTGTTCTTTATAAATGTCAACGTGAATTTAAACTAAATACCTACAACTAAATTAAACAAATTTCCGTGATCATATCCTCTGATCACTTTTAAAAGTTTGATACGTTTTCTAAAATTAGGTACTACTACTGATAATTGTGTCGAAGAATCGTTTCACAGCAAAAAGCGAGTAAACAAATAAATTAAAGAAATAAACAACAAAAAGTTTTCTCACTCGATTCTGTGTTCTTACCTAATATAAAACACTAATATAAAAACACTGGTTTTTTTACAATAAGTATTTTAGATCACATATAAATTGTTCCGATGAAGATATTGTTTAGATTCTTACCATTACCTTCATCGGAACAATTTATAAGGTATTAACAAAATGAACGAGAGGTGTAGTGGGACACCCGGTTAGTACGGAGTTCCTTTTGATATATATATATATATATATATATATATATATATATATATATATATATATATGAATGAACACATACAAATATTGTATAATCAACAATATTTGGAATAAAAAAATCTAACAACAATCTTCTGTAACCAAAAGACTCTTTGAAATAATACAGACGAACCCGAACTCAATAGGTTTACTGTTAACTATTGAAAAGTTCCCGTGATAAGAGTAACTGAAGAAATCAATGCTATAACTCCAACGAGCCTAAATTCGATGAGCTTTCTATCAGCATTTCAGAAGTTTCCTTGTGATTGATTGTAATTTTAACATTATAATAACAGTTATAATAACTAACTAAACACTATTTGAGATAAGTAAATCGAGCCCAAAATCGACGAGTTTATTGTTAGACATTGAGAAATGTCCATTACCATCTCCCTCCTCCTCCATCGAATCCTCCTCGTAATAATAAGTAATGAAAAATTCATTGAGATAAGCGAAACGAGCCTAAACTCGATGAATTTGTTGTTAGCCATGGAGAAGTTCCCATGAATGTCTACTTCCTCAGTCATCATCTCAGCTAATTAATACCATAATACCGCACTATCATCAGAATTGCATAAGTTATAAACTTTCAAACTAATGCGATAATGGAAGGGATTAAAAATTAACTTGATATATTTATTTAGCTTTTTAAAAGAAAAGCCAATGGAAGCTAGTCAGTTGAAAAAGTTTCAACCAGAAAGTCATCTCTATACATTAGTATCCTAGCTCAAAGTTATACAAGATATTTCTCAGTTGAAGGAGAATTTTCTGACCTTTAAGTTATTATAACAAAGAAGCAATATTGGAAATGTCAGAAAATATTACATTTCGACTTTAAATTTTAGGTCCGCAAAAATGCGTTTCATATTTAAAAATATACCTGCATATATAAACATGAGTATGTTGTTAAGTTCTAAGAAAAGTCGCACATGCCCATAATTGATAAAATACATGCAGTAAATGCAAACTAATATTTAATAGTCACGAAATTTTCACGACAATCAATAGAGTACTTTTTCGTAATAATTAGTTTCCCAAAACTCAGGCGAAAAATACAAACGCAATAATGCTGCATATGCCACCTAACGTATTAAATCGATCAAAAGGAAAGCAAAGCTCACAAAAGAAATCGTGGCGTTTACCTCCTTAAATTCGGAGAATTTCAAATAACAACGTAAGCTGAAATTGTTTCGCTCTCAAGTCAATACGTTTAATGAAATGTTGACGTTTCACGCGAGTACTAAGCAGGGAGAGAGACGTGACGGGGGTGCCTGCACGCGGTGTCAAAATCTATCGAACGCCTTCGGTGAAAAAATCCAATCTTCTTTAATTTTAATAAACTGTCAATCTTTTACCCTCAAATGAAATCGTCAGTTATGTAAATAATTTTTTCAATCAAAACTTGTTTATGTTTCACCTCCAAAGGCATAATATTTGAAATAAGTTAGGAAAACAGATTAAAACTTTAACAGATGGAAAAATAAAATTAATTCAGTGTAATTTCCAAAGTTCATTTTTTTTCAGAATAGTTTTAATGATATTTGTCAAATTATGTCTAGGAAATCGATTTAATTAATAAGCTCTTACTTTATAGTCGAATAGATACAGTCTCTTAATGCCTAGGATGGCTTACTCGGTCAACCGTATATAAGCGATGAATCTGAAAGAACTCGGAAAGAAAAAAAAATATATTTATGTATATATATTTATATATATATATATATATATAAATATATATATATATATATATATATATATATATATATATATATATATATATATATATATATATTAGTAACTTATAAATCCGCCACTTTTTTCCACCGACGAATTTTCTAGAAATTTATAGAAGTTTATAAAATATTTCTTGTAGGGTATATAAATAGTGCTGCATTCGAAATTCTGCTCAGTTTACGATTGAATAATTGGCGAGTAACGAATAAATAAAAACAGAATTATTTCGAATTGAACTTAAAGTATTCTTTCTTCATGAATGTCCTTTAGGGTGAAAGTATGCCCTCTTACCAAGCACTGGTTCCAAATATTCAGAAAAGGGAATTTTCACCTGTCCTATAAATCTCATCTAAAACGACCTCCTACAATAGATTTAGAAAAATTTCAGTCTTATTGAAATGGATCCCAGATTAGGTTTGCGTTATTAGGGGAAGCTATTTTCATGCTCTTATACCGCAACGGAAAAACAGCTTCACGCTTTGAGAAAGAAGTGGAAAATTCCGGTCGGCTACCACACAAGCTAAGAACCTTTCAACTTCAGAGGAGCGCTAATGTGTGTTTGGAGCAACTAAGTTCCCATCGTACCAAGGAGAGGCTAAAGTATCTGGTTACAAGAGATGAAAAGTGGATGGTATGTTAATTTTTGGCATAAATGTGACTAGCTAGGACCTAGAGAAAAAGGAGTACCTAGACAAATATATAATATTAGACAAAAAATACTTTTGAGGGCATGGTGAGGTATAAATGGAGTTATTCATTTGGAAATATTTCCAGCTAACAGCACAATTAAAGTTAAGATATATTGTGAACAATTGAGCAAAGTCACCGCTTAACTTCTTTCAGTTTAAGTTTATTTTTTTTACATTACACTGCTCGACCGCACATTGCAAAAGTAACGCGTGGAAACTACTTTTACTTGGATGGAGTACGCTACTTCACCCACCGAACTCTACAGATTTTGCCATCTAATTACCATCTGTTTCGCTCTCTGTTTAATGTGATAGAAGATTTAAAGACTTCACCGGTTTCTCAGTCAAAGGCCCAAAGATTTCTACAAAGACGGAACTCTAGCTCTGCCTACACGTTGGTAATAAGAATTAGATACCGACGGTGCTTATATAATTGATGATTGATTTTATTGACTGAGCACAAAAAGTCGAAGTTTGTGTGGAGTTGGCGGGTTTATTAGTTGCCAACCTAATATATATATATATATATATATATATATATATATATATATATATATATATATATATATATATATATATATGTTTAATATGCATCTATTGAACCGTCGGAGACATAATACAACTATTAATATTAATCTAGAATAATGTGATCGCAATTTAATCTGGTTTTATGTTTTGTCTATTAATACGAGCCTATGTGTGTCAAAATCCGTCATTGCGATTACGCCATAAAAAAATGTCAAATAAACATATTGATATCTCACTCTAAAGATGCGCAGAGATTTTGCGCGGAGAGGACACATAACGTTTACATTTTTTAACGCTCTGAACTTCTGATTTTACTCCTCATAAAATTTCAAACTGGGCGCTATATATGATATTCGATTCTTAAGGAATAAACTCCATAAAAACTTTTTCTATATTTTTTGACTGACTACATAAGAAGGATTTCTTAATTTGACTAGTCCGTATTATAAAGGTACCAAAAATGGTAAAACGGAATCGTCGATGGGTCATCCAGGGGTCGTCTTGTTGTCTTTCCCAACAATTGCTGAGACTATTTGCTTATTTATTAAATTTAGTCATTAATTGTGTGTATAGTTAATCTGCATATTCAATTGGGGATAGATAAAGTAATCGTATGTAGATATACCAAAAGTTGCAATTTTTTTATTTCACTGCAGTGAAACCAAAAAAAGGTTCCAAATTATGTAACAAAGGAACGAATAAATTGCGTGTGTGTTTGTAAGTATGGATCACAGATTTAATATATTAGATTATAAATCTACGGTATGAATAAAATTTCTATAGACTCTGGAGATCACAATTTTAAACGAGACATTTTCAACCTTGACCGGAAATAAGTTTTGGATACTTGTACATCGCCACTTAAAATGAGAAAAATTTGGTAAAAGGAAATCTCAGACAACAATACCTTGCAAGTAGCAAAATTTCACAACTTTTTAATTTTTCCTCAGATCAGTGAAGTAACACCTAAAATTCATAGGCTTTGAAATACAAAATGGATTATCGTTGACTTCAGCTCGCTACAAACGATGGTTTTCAAGAATTCGGGAAATCAGAACAAAAGTAGTGAACCGATTTGGATATAACGAGCACAACAATTTCGAAACGGTACACATTGCGATTGCATAGGAAAAAAGAAGTCCTGCCGTCTAGTTACTAACATATGTCAATTAAAATAAGCCATGGCTTACATTTTTTTTTCATTCAGACACGTCTATTTTAGTTTGCTTGATGAATAATATTAGCACAAATTTGAAGTCTACCAGTAAAAAGTTTAGCATAAAACGCTTTTGAAATAAAATATCAAATATTCAAATGGAACTTATTGTATTAACCTAGTGGTGTTTTTAAACTGGTAAGTTTAACTCACGTTGCGGAGTATTCAAAAAGGAAATAATTATTTTAAATTGTTATAAATTGTCTTTAAACTTCATAAGTTATATGCATTACAAACGCTTCGGGAAAGGAAATGATTTATTTTTTGGAATTTCATTTTATGAAGTGATTTTTAAATGGTTTTCGGGGTTTCATATCTCAATACGCAGTTCATTTTTTCGGAAACGGTTTGACTCAGAAACTATAAATTTGTGACAGTAGGCTAATTAAATAATTGTTATTTTTTACGTTTATGTATTTTCAGAATTTTCAATAGTGTTACCTTCGAGGCGGGCAACATTATATTTTAAAAAAATTGCATTTCCTTACTAAAGAACTACTTTACCAAAAATCATAAAAGAGTTTGACTGAAAAGTAACAGGAATAAAAACGGGTATCCCCAATTTAACAGTTTTTGAGAACATTTTTTTATATTTTTATGCCTGTTAAAATATGCAAGGCAACATATAAATCCGGTGAAAAATAACATTAATATTTTCAAATAGTTAAACACAAAACGTTTTGTAAATGTAAATGACAAAATGACAAAATTAATAAGTAGTGCGTATTCACTTTAACGCACTACTTATTCACAAACACACACTACTAAACACGCACTACTTATTCACTTTGTCATTTGTTCTAATATAAACGGACATTATTTTAACGGCGTCGTTTATTTCATTAAGATGTCTGAGTATAAAGTGGATATAGAAGATTCAACAGTATTTGGTTTTCGAATTATTTGAAGGCTGATTTATGTGTGAAATAAATTTCCACTTACGAAAGGTGTAATTGTTGCTGCTGTAACAACATGTCTTTGAACATTGTTACCTATTGGCACAAATAAGGATAAGTACATAAATAGAAACTGACATTACTGACGTTGTAGCTTTTATGACAGACTGTTCTCTTCAAAAAAGCTTATCTACTTGCTTAACGTAATATTTAAACTAATTCATAGCTGTGGAGATTGTACGTACATAAAGCGGGTAGATTACAAATTTAAATCCGCTCACGGAACTTAATTCTTCACGGAGGTAAGAAAATTAATCACGACTGAATTGGCTCCTACAGAAGATTATTTTCAACATTCAGTAGATCTCGCTCACAGAATTTCATTTATTCAAGTCTAAAAATAATTTTTGTCCTACTTTATTAAAGGATTTAATTGGATAAAATACTTCTTAACGTACCAAATATGTATTTTTCCTAAAAGGGTGTATCTTATTGAATAGCAAGATGAGTTACTGAATTATGTCATGAGTTACTGAAAAATATTTTCTTACTGGCTTAATTACTAGGTTGTTAGATATTGCGAAAACTTTTATCAAGCAGGTAATGATATTTGGGTATTGACACAAAAGTACTATAAACATGCGAACAGCTAACGATGAAATAAGTACACTAAAAATAACTCACCATAAAATTTCTTCAAAGAACTAAGTAGAACATTCATCCTGGTTACTTTTCTGTAACTAGGCTTATCTATTCTTAGCAATAGATTAAATATGAAGCAATACACTGAAGTAGCGCAATCAAAACAATACAACCAAAATGTAATTTAAAATCAATAATTACATTATGGTGTACAATAATTGTATAATCAAAACAAGACATATCTAATGGACATTGGAAAACGACTGACATAGGATTAAAAATATTTTAAATTAATGTAAACCTACATTTTCAAATATTGAAAGTAAGCGGTGAACGAAATCACATAATTTCCTGGTTTACAATACTAAATTAAACAATTTCAATAACCCATTTAAGAAATTGTAATGTTAAGCCAAATTATTTTCTTCAATAGAAGTTGCCTTCGTTTCTCTTTAATTAGACTCTAGGAAATATTATTTTGAATTGACATATGACTAAAATATTATTTTGACATGACCTCGTGACATTTGACGCTTATTACGATAACAAAATCTATTCAATATTAATTTTTAGTTAATATTTATTTTATAAACAACAATACCGATAAATACATTAAAGCGTTAGATAGGAAAGATTATGAATATAAATACAAATATTTAACAATTGTGTAACAATGCTTCTTATTTACTGTTAAAAAACGAATACTTTTACTACTTTCAATAATAATGAATTAACGAACGCAATTAAACAATTTATATTGCTACGCAGTCAATGGCAGAAATTCAAAGGCAAACTAGCCTACATCTGACATGACATAATCAATAAAATAGCATTAAACATGACACGAACAACTATTTGACATGTCACATGGTATGATTGAAAAACATCGTGGATGAAATATGGAAATTAATAATATTATTGTGACATGTATTATGAAGGCAAAAAAGAATAAAATAGAATTATTACGAAACGTATATAATGAAAGTTGTAAGAATCTGTAGTTAATTAATATTATACTAATGTTATGACTAAAAAAAAGTATCATTACGTAATGTATTAAATTTCGAAATTAATATAAAACATGGACACTGTTTAACTTGTGCTATTCTGGCGCATAGAGCAGACATTCTATGGAGCCGCTTCTTGAGGGAATAAAGCAGTAGATTACTCCTAATCGTTTTTGATAAATGTGTTTGGGTTTATTTAAAATCAGTAGTTAATAAAATGATAAAATATTATTTAAAAGTAAGCGAGTTCTAAGTTTCGAAATTTAATGGCGGTGATAGAGAAGAGATATCGTTCCATCCTATTGGCTGTCTCAGGATATAAAAATGATATTACGATTCCGTATTGTCGCCCTTGTCCAAATGCAAAGTTCGAACTTTTATGTAACTTATTGGTAAAATATTAAGATTTGTAATTTTTTTTTAATCCTCATCAGCTTATAGCTTAATATTATTACTTTTGAAATAAAAAAATCGTAAACCAGTCTATTGAATAATAAATGGCAAAACTTTATATAATTTTCATTTTCTTTTCATTCGACTAATTCATTACTTTAATTTTTAATAAAACATAGCCAAAATACAAGGAAATTTTGAGGCACCACACGTTTATCATCAATAGGTGACATAAAATAAACCTACTAATGAGAAATAACAGTAATATTTTGGAATATCGTATAATTACTGAAATTCTGAAACATTACTCATTATCCATGGATATGTGATCCGTGGATACATGTTTAGAAAACTTATGAATCCTTATGTAAGTAAATTCCAATATTAGCAAGTAGATGTATTTAGATACTTAAGTTCCTTTAGTTCTGTATAATTATCATTTATACTTTTGTATTTATAAAGCTAATAAATAGTTATACGGGCCAAATATAATACCTTATAAATCAAGTTTAATAAGTAACCAACCAGAAAACAACAAGCTCTCAGGTTAAGAATGAAACTCTAGAACAAAATCTCCATCCGAGGGTAGGGCAAATTGATAATTCCCTCACCAAATCATCATCTTCCACTTGCTTAACATCATGTAACCTTTATTAATAAGAATGACATTATAGTGAACATCTTTTAGGTTCCCACAATCAGAAATCTAATCATTTTCAGTAAACAGTATGCTTAAAACAGATTTGCGTTTAGATAGGTGAAGTTTAGTGACGAGCCAAATTCTATTATTTTTTTCAGTCCTATTTCTTATACTAAATAACATCAGTATTCTATGCTTATGGCTTTGGATAGGATTCTGAAATTTTTCTATTCTTGATTTTCCGTCACTCTCATGGATAACCCAAAATACAAAAATGAAAAAAGAGACCTTGACCGTATATTTGAAATAAATATTTAAGTTCAAAAGATGGAAATTTATTTAAAAATAAAATGTATGGCAAAAGAAAATATTATTTTATCATATAGAAAGTAATTTCCCGCCACATTTTCCATCTTAGAATACAAGCAAAATAAATTCACCAAATCAGGAAATAAATGAAATATAATCGAACAGCAACTTCATATTTATGAACAATTAAACTTCGGTTGTTACAATCCCACATTGAGCTTTATGTATTTTCTGCTTATTATTTAAGCTCCGACACAAAAAAGCTAAAAGCTTTATGTGCGTATCTGTCTGTGGCTTAAAATCTATGTAACAAATGACCGAATTTTGATGTTTTTTTCTTTGTTTGAAATTGTTTACTGGCTAAAGGATTTTTCGTAATGTTTAAACAAATTTGGTTTAAAAGCTTTCGAGGTATTTGAATTTCCGCAACGTTTCTGATTATTCTGAGCAACAGAAACCTAACAAATAAAGTTTCACATATATTTTTGTTAAATATCACTATTTAATACTGTCACCGATAATTTTACGATATTTGTAGAATCGATTTTCTTTTCTGTTTTACAGCAGCCCGAGATCTATTGGAATTTATAAAATGCAAATTAGGAAATATAAAATAGAAAAGTTTGCATGTGCATAGAATTAAAATGTATTTTAAACTCTTTTTGTTCTGAAATCAATAAAACTTCCATTTATTTAATATTTTTCGAACTTTTTCTATGTTGATTTTCCTTTCCAATTTGCAATCAAAAACACCAGTTTTTTGCATCGATCTTTTTCCAACTTTATAATTTTATTTATGTAAGTTATTATATGATTTTACCAATAATATTATTATAAAAGGGGTATTTTTTTTAAATCTGTCATTACATGTAAATAAGCAAAGTGAAAAAACCATATTTTTAAACGAAGTAGGGAAAAAAGTTTTCATTTTACTTGCTACTCGATACGGGTCGCCCAAAAAGAAGTCACTGAACTACAAAATGGGAAATTTTCTTCAATGAAAGCGATTGCCCTTGGGGAGATTATCCCGCCTTAACGTACTGCGTTTGATCATTCCCTCTGTGCATCCATACGTCTCATATGATTTTATTAACACTTTTCTTCAGATATTTGTGTACACTTTTTGCTTCTTTATTTGGTAATATTTCAGGAAATATGGGCTTATAAGTTTTATTTGTTGTCAAAGCAATACCAATACAGGAAACATTCGGAATTGCCTCCAAAGTTTGGGTAAATTTCAAAACAATAATATGTTTATTTGTATTGAAGTAAATGATGTTGAAAACACATTTACCGAATTAAAATTAAAGTTTGAAATAAATATGATTAAAATCGCAAGTTGTTGAGGAATTTCGCTTTATTGATAGAAAATGTGTTGAATTGACTACTGAAAACAAAATTCGTCCATTTTCTGATTCACGTTTTATATAGATCATAGTGTTTGGTAGTCAATGAGAAACCATTATACTTCCTCATATGTACGTATTAATAATACTCTTATGAAGTTTTTTGCTAACTTTTGACAGTTTTATACCTGTGTATTTTAGGTATTTGGTAGGTAGATGTTTCAGATAGAGATCCCAATAAATATGTAAAAAAAGATTTTAAAAATTAATGTAATAGGAAAAGGCGTGTGTGCGAGTTTATACTTTTTAATTTCTCAATAACAATTTCAAAAATTCAAAGAAGTAAGTAAATTATTAACATCTGATTTCAACTTTCAATTAAACTTATTTTAGCTAACTTTTTTCACCATGTTAAAAAGGTAACTACTAAAGCTGAAGATATTGAAGCAAAGACCGTGAATCAATCCTCAGAGCAGAATCACACAAATTCTTTACATATTTTACACGTTTAATTAAATGAAAGGATCTTTCGGTTTTTTATGAATTTGTATTAAAAATATACTTCTTTATAATGAACGTTTATAAATAATTACATACATGCACACACACGCACGCACGCACGCACGTAAGTATGCAGGAATGCAAGCGCGCACGCACATATATCTATATACATATACAACAAAGTTTACAAATAATTACAAGTTAACCATATACCCTTTGAATCTCATCTAACTACTGTAACTGAAAAATGTCAAGTTGCTAACGGTAAAGCGAAATAATATATTAATAAATACAATAGAAAATCAAACTTCATGATTAGGGGCAGACAAAACTTAAAGAAATATAAAAATGCCAAATACACACTTAGTGCGATGTAAATATGGCAGATATTGGCAATAATATTAAACGGAAAGTTAAAACTTATTAAATATCATTAGCAAAACCTATATTTTTTTGCAAATTTCACATATGATGTACAATGTCTATTCAGTACGAGTACACGAAACTTGCAACTATATTTTCAAAATATAATTAAATAAACACTTAAGGTAAAGTTGGGATAAATGCCCCACGTTTCGAAATTAGTTTATATCAGTTAATTTATATGCATAATTAAAATATTTTCTGAATATATGATGACTTTCGTACCTAATTTATAATATTAATTTATACACTTAAATAATAATGTTAACATTAATAACATTTTGCTTCAGAAGAAACAGTTTAGAATAGGTAGATGCCCAAAGTCCCAAATAGACGGCTGAAATGGTATTTAGAAGTAGATTCCATTTGCAAAAATGAATCTATCCCACTTTGACGATCTTTTGCTGACACTTAGACCTTCGCTCTGGTCTAAAACTGAACGATACGTCCATACTCGCGGCTACTCACGCATAAACTGAAGTGTTTGAGCGGGGTAACCCTCATAAAAAGCGAGCATTTGGTGTCATCGATCGGAAGTTAGTTGGATAAAGTTGAAACTAAAAACTAGTAAAAATAAAATAAAGTGTGCGCACTGTGTGGTATTATTAACATCACTAACAGTAAGTACTTTGTTGCATATTTGACAAATAAAAACAACATCTTTTGAAAATAGGCATACGAAATATGTAAAACACATTTCCAAAAGCTCCTTCACTCAAAAATGTTCGTGATTTTTAACTATTATTTGTCCTCATAAACTCACATTAATTACATCTATCTTCCTTTATAATCATATTTAACATTCCATCTTTTTATATTATTCAATATGTATAACCAACCTCTTGTATTTAAACGCATTAACGCGAGTCATATCTAATTACCAAATTGACAAAATGTAGTTTGTTCAAAGTGTTTAGAAATGAAGCTGTTTTCCAACTTGCTTCTCATTAAAGTCATGTGTATTAAATGAATTGGGGAAACACATCGCAAATCCTAGGCATTATGTAACTTAAATCTAAAACTTTTGAATCATTGTTTTACCAGATATGCCAAATAACCACGAAAAATTAGACGCGGATTCAATTTTACTCCTAGATTAACTACATAATATGTGTACTACTGTAGATCAATAAACTACTATATATATCCTTTTGTTTTCAAAAATATTAACTCTACACTAATTGCCCATTGACGCTAATTGCACCTAAAATTTAAGAAGACCTAGATGCGGATCCATTGTAGTCCGCATCTAGGATGGAGATTCAATTTTCAAAATAAAGTTTTCTGCTTTATTGTAGAAAAATGTACTTTATAAGTGCAAGAATGTAGGCAAACATATTTTATTTATGTACACTCATCAATTTACCTCATTTCAAAAAATTATACGTAGTAGATCATGATGTTTAGAAAAATGGACATCAAAAATAGTTGAACTAACATTCCCTGACCCGATATATAAACACAATTAACCGATAGACCTTATAAGACTGAAACTAATCTAAGTGAATTACGTATACGTTTTTTTAGCCGAGTATGTTGTTTCCTTTCATTAGTGCTTTTTTAATTTAAATATTTGAAGTACCTGAAAAGAAGGATATATCAATATGATTACAGTAATTCTAAGAGGCGCAGAACATGCCTCGACTGCCGTAACCAAATTAAACTTTTACTAAATTAAACTTCTGTATTCAATGTAACTAAGTGACTCAAAATCTTGTCGAGAGTAAAAAACAGCCTAAAGCAAAATAAGGTCACGTCATGCTATACTGTTCTAGAAAAGATGCTATACTGCTTTTAAAAAGCTTTTAGTATGGTTTTACGTCCGGAGAAGAGAAGTAAGGTATTTATAAAAGTAAGTACGCTAGATATTCAAGGTCGACACATTAGCGACAAACCTATATTTAACTAGCCTCCGCGAACCTGCTTATCCAACCTTGAGGTTGGGTAGTTGACTGTTTCGTATTCGGACGTATCTTTAATTACTACTAATAAATAACAAAAATTTATTTTAACAGCAGCTTAGATGGTAATCACACTGGTCTAGGAGGGATTTGCGGCTCATTAGAGCTCTGTTTATCGTCTTTAATGCAGAAAAATTTCATTATTTTTAAAATCTAATCATCCTTCTTAAATGCAAGCAGTTATACATACGAATGTTACGACTATATTATTGGTGGATCTATATAGAATAAAAATATTTCCATTAACTCTTTAATTGCGGGGCTCAATCAACACCGGCTGGTTGACAAGCAAACTATATTCGGTCGATATCGGCTACTTGAGAATCAAGAGTTTAGAAATGTTTTAATTTTGTGATTTTAGTGAAATTTTATATAAAAATATGAAACAAAAAGTAGTACGTTTTTGTGCTCAAAACTTAAGAGAGACACTAAAATATTTTTCTCTAATCTTGTATTATACCTACATCTTATTGTAGCATTATAAAGTCAAAACTTTGAGCAAAAGTTTTAAATAGTAATGTGTTTCACTAAATTATACCGCTGCTACTTTGTCATGTTGGACAAAAGTGATGCTCTTAGGTTGCCTAAACTGTTACGGAGAAACTGGATACTTCTATTTTCCATCCTTTAAAGGCAGAATCCTTATGAATTGATGGACTTCGCCATGCAGCTATATAATGATGAAGTAGTACTCTTGTTGTTGCTTACTACACTTTTTTCAGTGTTTTAGAAACATGTGAATAGGCAGTTATCAACAATATTGAAAAAAATAGTTATGCTAAAAAATAGCCAATGCAGTATAAGCTATAAAAAATACCAATTAAAAAGTTTGCTATTAAAAAGGCGTAATATTTACTTTAATTTTGCTATTAGCTCTAAACCAAATCACAATTTAATTAGATTACCATTCAGTAAGAAAGTTTGAATGCAAAGTAGATATAGAATATTAAAGGTGTGCGGGCTTTAGGTTTAGGTTATCAGGTATTTATCTGAACGAAATAAATTTCCACTCACGAAACACATAATTTTCATGTTTAATGCTGTAAAAAATTTAAAAAACCTACTCTACTCGAGCCCTCTCAAAATTATTATCTGTTGGAATTATATTTCTGCGAACTTAAATAATGTTTTAAAGGAATACACGTTAGTATAATTCCGTTAGTAGAGACTAATATTACTTTTAATATGCTAAAAATTAGTGTGCTTTAGGTAATACTGTGGAAGTGAACATTTTGACAACCAATGTTGTTGTACTGTGTATGGTGGAAACGAAAACTAAAAAACAAAAATAATTGTAACTAATAGTAGTCATGCAGCACATATACATTCACGGAAACACGTGAAGAAATCAAAACAATGCGGTGTGCACATTCAACTGAATATTTTTATTCACTTTGACACAAAATAATATAATAAATATTATATATTACTGTATAAAAAACGCTTCATTAATTTATTATATTTTTGCAATTATATAAGGATACACGGTATAATGAAAAATATATTGTGTAAGGAGTAAATATACGTCTTCATTATAAACGTCGACTTTATATACTGAGTACGTAAAGTCTATGTTTAATTTTCCACGTTCTATGCGCCGGAGAGAGTATTAGAAATATTTAAACTGATTCGGAGATTGTAGGTACACAAAGCATACAAATAAACTTAAATCCTTAATACTACGTGGAAATAAGAAATTTAATCACGGCTAAATTGGGCCCGAGAGACAATTATTTTAAACCTTCAGCAGTTCTCATACAGCGTCTCATTTATTCACATATGAAAACGAATTTTATTAGTCATATATGAGTAAATAATTGAATTGAATGAAATACTTAACATAATTAATATATCCATTTTCTAAAGATGTATATCTCATTAAATGATCTGCTCATAAATCACGGATTTTTTTAAGAATAGTTTTATTAGTTTTCTATAAATATACATAGCTAATATTTGTAATTTTTTTGGCAATCAATGAAAAACAAACAGGTAATTAAATACTTAGTCTCTTTTGCTTTACTTACCTTGTGTTCTTGTATTAATATCAAATATGTATTAATTAATAGGAAGCTGGAAATTTTCGTAATACATGACCGGATCCGATTTAAAATTAAGAAGGTAAAGTAAAAAAAATTGATAAAGGAACATATCACTCAATAGAAGAAGTACATCAAATATATAAGGATCAAGTCTTTTTGATGTAGTATTATTTATGAAGAACATAAACCAATAAATGACAAAAGAAATTCACGCAGAAAGTATTTCAGACCAAATCATATATTTATCAACTTCTTGAGTTACTGTTATTGTACATTATTGATCTCGTCAAGTGTATGTATTAAAATTTTCTGTGATACGTGAAGAAATATTCTGCGACTTGAGTTTTGATTTCATTACAAATATATTGGAAACACAGAACTTGTTTCTTATTTTTTATTTCCTTTTTGCGTATTTTCCTTGTTATTTATGATCGTACAATATATTAATATCGTATTACTTTTTTTGCTCGTCGTAAGTGTTCAAAAGTACGACATAGATACTCGCGAGTGATGTACTCGTATATGCACGTGAAATCTATGCCAGTTGCGCGTATTGTGAGAAATTCTAAGTAATAATGTATTAGTATCGTAATAAATTAATAAATAATCAAATATGAGAAAATTATTGAAACAAGTTTTAAATTTTTTAATAAAAGGGATTTCTAGCGATTATTACTTTTTTATTATCATCAAAATTGAAAGATTATTTTAATTTAATTTCTATTGAATTGAATGTTGCCATAAGTATTTTTTTTAATTCTTCTTTATTAAAGCTACTTTTTGACAGAGGCACTTGTTCTGATAGTTGTTTAAGATATTTAGTAACTTTCCAAAGTGAGCATTCAGTGCCACTACCTGGAGTGAGTTCTGTAAGGAATCTATTGATTGATGATTTTTTGACATTGTTAATTTCTGTAGTAAGTTGTCCAGTAGTTCTATTAAGCAAAGGTTTATGATATACGCCAAGTTTTATTATATGTGTTAATCCGGAAGGATTGAGCCACTTTCTTCTAAGCTTTCGTTTTTCTGATATTAGGTCTTTAATTTCTTTTTGGGTAATTATTTTATTTTATTAATCGGCGAAGTATAGCAGGCAGCTTCGTGAATAGCCGCAGTAAAACCTTTTTAATTCTTTTTGTGATCCATTTACACCTTCTTTTTTGTGACTAATAACCAGCAGTCTCTTCAATCTTTGTTTGTTCTGTTTTTGAAATACACTATTCCCACCTTCCACCTGGGCTGTCTCAGGGCCCCTCCTGGAACCCATAACGGCCCACCTCTTACAAAAAACGGGACCATCAAAGGCCCCAAATAACGTCCCGTATCTACAGTTTCAGTGCTTCCGCCCAACAGGGTTAGAGTCTGTCCCTTCCCAATGAATTATTTAGGATTTTTTTCGTGAACGCATTTAGCGAACATTCTAAATGACTCGAAGATCGGGTCATTCTCAACCAAGTCTCGGTGAAGATATAGGTTCTAAGTCTCCACGTGATTTTACTCTACGCATCCAGACGTATACTCTCAAATAAAACTCTACGCGCGTCGTCGTTCTCACTGCAGTGGAACAAAACATGACTCATGTCCTGCATTTCAAAACCGCAGTTACACGCCGGCTGAATCTATGCAAACTGGCACAAAAAGCGCAATTTCCTGTTAGAAATTACGAAATGTAGTAATCGGAAGCGAGCCATTTTTTACTTACTCGGACCCATCTGGGAAGAACAACCTGGTCGTTTCCTACTTTGAATCATGGAAGGACCATTTCGAAGGCCAATGAGCAACGACGATTCCTAAAATACGTCTCCTTCTGTCAACAAGGATTCATCAGCCAAAAACTCAAAGTTCAACGGACCTGTAACAAAGCTCTTTTTACATCGTACCAAGATGAAATTCGCCGCGCGTTCTGCAATCGCGAGGTCGACAGGCAAATGACCAAAACCGGCAACATATCCGTTGAACAGGTTTTGTAAGCCTTGGTTGGCGCCAGTACCAGCGCACACTGTGATCTCAATACCACCCGTCTAATCTGCTGCATTCCAATGTACCACTGAGCCTAAACCGCTGGCGCATAGGCCAATATACCAAGGTATATTACCGTACATCACTTTTAAGGGTAGAGTTACTCAGCCCCAAGCCGGAACCGGCAAATTGGGCTATGGCATAGAATGCTACTCGAGCCCTCTCATCGATGTACCGTACCGCTGTGCATCAAGGACCATTCCCAGGTAAGTTACTTAATCCGACACGTCAATCCCAGCACCAGCAGTAATCATAGACTGCCCCTTCGCCAGACTGCCCTTAAAGAGGACAGTCTCGGATTTTTATAGGGCAACGACATCTGATGAAATTCATGATACTTAAAATTATGAAATCATTTGATTTATACATTCATGGAAAATGTTGGCTCAATTGGGTATCGAAAAACGGGTGAAATATACAGAAAAGATAGGTGGATATAAAACATTCTATAAATTGATTTAAATCAAGCTTATAAAAAGTAGCGAATTTATACATAACTTTTTATTACTTTCTTAAATATATTGATTGACTTTCATATCTCTAAAAATATCCAAAGCTACAAAGAGCTACTACCGAAAATCAGAATTTTATATTGAACTTTTCTAATAATCGATGCGGTTGTTACGTTAAGCGTCATTTACATTCAGATATATTTGCTTAAACGTTTCAACCTTGCTATAAGAGTACATCATTTTATGTTAATATTATTTAATAAATGGTGCTTTTGGAATGAGAGACGAAAATTGGATTCAAGCTTTCAATTAGCTTTTAGAAATGCTTTATTGTGATTTAAAATATATTAATTTTTATCCATATTCACATTTCTTGGTGATATTAAAAAAATGCCGTGCTTTACTAATTGAAGAATATTTAAAATCAGATTTTTTTATACAGAAGTAGAATAGATTCTTCAGAACTCTTAAAGACTGAATCCATAATACGTTTGAAATATTACAATCCTTCCTGCAGTCAGAAAAATTATTTAATGAACTGCTGTATAGGCTTATCTAAATGACTTTTAGTTCAATTAATACCACGCAGAAAGTAAAAGTTAGCCTATTGTTTCAAAGTAGATGTAATGTTTCTAAAGTTCAAGATAATAAAAATTATGTTTGAAGTATAATTTTTATAATATAACGGGATTGTGAGGTTAACCTCATATAAATCCTTTACAATCATATTTAGGTATTATTTCAGAAAAATGTAAAAATCCATCTGAATATGATCGTAATGTTTATCTGTTTGGAAAACTGAGGAAGAATTATACGCTGAAAAATATTATCGCTGAATCTTTAAATTTTTCTAAGGTCCCATTATGAAGCAAGGAACCTTTACTCTTCACCACTTTCATCTGCACGTACAGTTTTAGAAGGTACAGATTTAAGGTTTTTCAAAAAGAAATTAAGGCTTCATTTACCATTTTCAGTCCTCTTTGCAAAATTGCCAGTCTTCTAAAACTATAGAATGGAAATCCATGAGTCTTGTGAATAGGACTCTGATTGCGAAATAATATTTTGAAGTAGTCACTTAAACCCTGTACCCTAATGTTTGAAGACTTTAGGAGAGGTACTTGTGGTGAAAAAGAATCTTGTTGTGAAATATGGGCAATGTTTTTAAAAAAATTCAATAAAGCTCTTGTTGTGTTGTGCTAAGACAGCACGTATGATTAGTGTACATACAAAAATAAAAACAATAAAATCTGTAATGAAAATTATTTTTCTTAAAATTCTATTGCATGTGAGAGGCGAGATGTGCAGCACGGAATCAGATTTAAATAGCGTGTATCGTAATAATCATAAGCAATATTTTCCTAGCCACAATGTGTTTATTATAGCTTTTAAACACTATTTGATTTGATGTATTTCGTACAAAGGACAACATAAAAAAGTGGTTATATCATGCAATCTTGATCAAAGCATAGAAATAGAAAACGAAGAATTGGTAAACAATTATTGAGCGTTAAAATTTTGCGGAGGTTCATTCTTTACAAATTGCCCACCTGAAAATGTTGCCATAAAACGAAACCTAGGTGATGGTAAAGAATTTAAATATAGTAAAAATAATACTACATTACACAATTTTATTTATTGCAAAAAAAATTAATTAAAATGAATTACCACGCCAAATACGTTCAACTTTTCTACCATCTCAAAAATTGAAACCAAATCTTCATTGAAAGGGAAGCGTTAAGCAGCAAATAGGTATTACAACAATTTTTCGTCATTATGGTAATCAAGAATTTTCAGTCAGAAATATATTCACTCAAACCGAATTTTCATGTTATTTTCCCATCCCATTTTCTAATATGTGGTCATTGTTTCTGAAAAGTTGAGAATGTAAAAAAAAAAAGAAAATATATATATATATATATATATATATATATATATATATATATATATATATGTATGTATGTATATATAAATATATATATATATATATATATATATATATATATATATATATTTATATGTACTTAATAGTATCCACAATTGTAGTATAAGTAACGAAATTAAAAGAACCCTTGTCGGAGCCAAGCACATCCTATTAGTTTACGAGTATATGTAATTTGGTCTACAAAAAGATCACACGACACAGATGAATTAAATCAACTGCAAAAATAACTGCATTTTAAAATGTATATTTATTATATCTATGAAAGATGTGTTTGTGAATATATGTATATTTTTGCATAGTGAGAAATAATATCAGTTTTAGTAAATGCTTTAACAAAAATAGTATATACATACGTCGCGTACGTCTCCTAGTGCATATTACACTTGTTCTTAATGTGTTTATTTGAGCAGTGATCCAGATATCGTATTTACATCCCCAAAAAAATCGCCCTTATCCTTACTATAACTCGAAGTTTAATTTTCTATGGTTCGATATTGCAAGAATGTACCCTAATGAGTCCGTGTATATGTGTGTCACGTCAATTTTTTCACAGACAATTTGATATTAAAACCTACTATTGAGTATGGTAAAAGATTGTTTCTCTCATATTTTGATCATATTAATCTACATATTTTGCAGCATCAAACATTTTACAAGTATTTAAATCTAAGGTTCAGAGGAAGCTAACTAACTACTCGATTTTGTTTTAGTTTTACGTGTTGTAAAGTTTTAAAGAGCTTCTAAGGGAGATATGAAAAACTCTGAAATCTTATTTCATAGAATTTTGAGTGTTACACCAAAATGTTTAAAAAAATTATCCCTTCTTCATCCATTTCTATAATTGTTGAACCAAAAATCATAAAAAGGGAAATTGTATCGGAAAAATTATGGAAATAACGCTAAGTCTAATAATTTTTTTTTATAAAAATATGATATTATTGCGCGTGTGAAGGATGTTTCATATAATATATCATCATAGTTTATTAAAACACTTTGTAGCCTTAAATTTTGAACAATTTTATATATCTAAATATGCACGGATCCCTTTTAGTGCGAGTTCTACTCGCGCTTAACAATTTCATATTTACTTTTACATGTGAATAAAATTCATGTAACTGATAGTAATATATATATATATATATATATATCGAGGTAATATTTATATCCATATAAAGCTGAAGTGTTCATACAAAACCAAAGATACATGATTGGACAAAGAATTGATATTCATGTTCTTGTATTTTATTCCATACATTGGAATAAAATACAAGTACTTAAATATGAATTCTTTGTCCAAGCTGCCAGGAACCGTAAAGATCTAACTGTAGAAGGAAAATTGGCGAAACAAGGCATTATCAGTCTTAAAACATTATCCACAAAAATTTACCTTAAGTAAACCTAGTTAAACAAAAACCTCACAAACTTTATTGGTGACGAAGCTTATTAAAATTACTAAATATAGCCACTCAATGCATAGTAGTTATTCTTATTACTAATGTATAATTTACTCATTTACATTAACAGATGGCGTTACGTATACATATATATATACACGCTATTAAGTTTTTCATCCGGACATATACTAGCGAATTGGGCGTAAGTGGAAGTATGAAGAAATGCGAGGGGTAAGTGTTCGAGTAAGTAATCTGAATGTAGGAAGATGGACAAGGGCAGACGTCGGTGTAGATCGTCTTCCGCACATATTTTTTTCGATATTGTATGTATTCGTTATAAGTATATTTTGTTTCCTCAATTTCTTTAATATTTAAACCTATTGTCAACGTTTGTAATTTAACTACTTGGATAGGTGTAATATTAGGCTGTATGAATTTGATTGTTTTGTAATTAATTGTTGTAAATCGGTACGGTATTCATTGAGCTATGCGTACGAAGTTGCGAGCATAGGCAGTAATGAATAAACATCATATGGTAATAGATATTAAGTAAGAAAGGACTCCAGCATGAATTGGGCGGAAATATGAAAACTTATGAAGATGACATAGTTTGCTGATTAAAGTCTACCGAACTTTGACGATGCATGTGGTTGGAAACAACTTACGAAATGCTGCGAGAATATTTCTGATATTTGTATTTGTATTACATGTACATTAAATTTATCGATAAAATGTAAACTAATGTTTTGAAACAAAAATATCTAGATTTTTAATAAAATTTAACTATAAAAACTTAACCATTACCTAATGTAAATAAAAGGACCGCAGACCTATTGGCATCTGATTGGTCCACCAAAATTGTGAATAAAGAGGAGATATATAAATAAAAAAAACTAATAAACTTTCGGAACTTGAACGGTGTAGTTGTGTTGATCACTCCGCTTATAAATCTTTCCGGAATTACGATAGAGTATATTCTATAAGCATAGACATGCTATCATTGAACAAAATCAAGTTGGAAGTAATGCTTCACACCTCGGCTTACCAACGTTTAAAGGTAACTAATAATTTAGGAACAAATTATAATGTCATCTGCAAAAGTAAGACATGTTTTAAACAGTATTTTTTAAGGTCTCTGGCTTTCAAAATCTTAGAATGTAGTAGTTTTACCCCGTTGCCAATTGTAATATTTCTGTGTAGAAACATCGAATAATTTCGACATTTAAAACGCCAAAATTTCCTACGTGACATCTAATAACTTTTTTGAATGGCTGATGGAGTTACAGGAAGATAAAATAGGTATTTTACATGAAGAACTTTCCTTTTACAATTTATTTACAATGATATGTAATTGTCTCTTTGTTCCATAGTTTTCAGTTAGTCTTTATTTGAGTAATGCACGTTCCAAATAAGAGTTTTTATAGTATCCACACAATATTTGCGATTACTAATGTACTAAAGTAATAGTAAGTCAAACTTACCAAAATTAGCAGAAACATAATTCAATATGCGTACCTGGAAGAAGAAAAAAAATTAATTTATTTAAAATACTGGTAAGAATGGATTTCGTAAAACATCTGGGTAATTTGACTACAAACGTGTAATGTTACAAACATATTTGTGTATTTGTGTAGTAGTTATATACATATTTACATATTTGTATAAAAAACAGAGTGTGCATATATATGTCATCATAAATATTTGAAATTGTAAACTATTCTGACACGAGTTCGATAAAGCGATTATATGCTGTCCTAATGGTGTAGATTAGGCATTTATTCATTTCAATTTTGTTCTGGAAAATCCAGAATCCCAACCTCAAGACACTCCAAAATACTCACGAACAATCCCAAGACTCATCTTTGCAATAGCATTTCCCCGTATTGTTTGTTTATGTGTGTATTTGTGGCATGAAATTCCAAGGTCTAGGTATGTGTGGCAATATTCTACGTATTTTTCATTTTAAATGTTTTTTAGTACTGGTAATACTTTAGTGCTACAAAGATTAATTATAATTTGAGATAACTATGCGTAATTTTGATTGCTCTTGGTCTTACAGTTTTTAGCACTGATGCGCAATTGTTGTAATATGTTTTTATTTATTGATATAAGTGTATTCTAAAGTAAAATACATGAACAAACTTAGCCTGTGGATGCCTATAACTTTTTATGTTCACTCGTAACATTAGTTTTTCATAGCACGTCTACGAGATTTACACAATGATATTAAGCTGTATATTTTTCTTTTCGGGTAATTCACCGAAGTGCTCCTTTAATAGGATGTACTTTTTTGAGTTGTGGGATTCTGTGAAAGGCATACTAAAGAAAAACACGAAATTATTTTATCAGTGCTGTTTTTGTGTGGAAACTTAGTTAATGTAGAGAATATAGACATTACTCCTTTAGAGAAACATGTGCTTAATTTGTGTCGAAAAATACCATAAAAGTGTCGAAAAATACTATAAACTTGTGAATTGTGACAGATAAAAAATGTTTAAAATATATGGTGATTGGTTTAGTGCTATTGAGTGTTTTAAATTAGCAACTACTGATGAGTGATTTAGCTCACTTGCAAGAGAGAGGAAGACTTTCTACTGGTCGCCGTCGCCTAAGAAAGAATTTTAGTGATCTTGGCAAAAGATCCAAACGTAGGGTCTTAACAGAATTATCTCAGGTTTCATTAAAAGTTAGTTCTTGTGTCCGATAACATTCACATTAGACGATCGCGTTTTCAATGTTCACCATTTTTTGCAACTGACTATTTTAGGTGGTAAAATTTGTAGTGTTAAGTAAAATATCATATGCCAAGTGTTATATTTGTGAATAAACGCCCAAAGATACGAATGATATAGAAAAGCGCTTGCGAAAAGAAAGCAATGAAAATCGTTTTAAATTCAGTTTTTTACCTCTACACTCGTGGCTTCGTTCCTTTGAGTTTTCACTTCACCCTTCGTATAGAATATATTTAAAAAATTGCCAGATTAGGTAAGACAACGATAAAAAAAAGTTTTGGTCTCGATTAGTCTTAATCGTAGGTAAATCACATATGTAAAGTGGTGGAAGCGGGATGGCCAACGAATGAAATACAACGAAAACATTTTTTTTTAATTCTGATACTTCAGTGAAAACCACAGGCTTAAACAGAGATTTAATTGACCGTTGTTCAACAATTTTGCAAGCTTTATCTTCAAGATACAATATTAATGTAGTCAATTCGGTTTGGAAACTGCGTGGCTTTTGGTAAAAGTATATCAATTGTACGAGTATAATCTTTCAGCTTCCGTCTACAGAGTACTAATACATGGCTCATAAATTGTAAAACATTAGTGTTTATCGGGGAATTATCTGAAGAAAGTGTTGAAGGTAATAACAAAAATTTGAAGGCGTTTAGACGAGGCTATTCTCAAAAAATGGCTCGGGAACTTACTAATACCGATATAATGAATAAAATTATGTTGCAGTGAAACCCCCTTCGTTTTTAATCTACGGAAGCTGCCCCGACAGAAAAAGTGGTTTTTGAATAGTCAGGTATTAAATTTGTTTGTAGTTTAGAAAATCTTCTAATCGTTTTTGTAAGAATATCTCAGTGTAGTCATATAATTTTGCTTAAAAAATCAAAGTTTATCCTCAATTTCAATATCGTTTATTTATTCATTTTTTTAAGTTTTTTTAAACGTGTTTTTTTAAATAGTAGATATCATTGTTATTTTATTTACGGTTTTTGTCACTTTATTTAACCAAATTGTGTAATTAATTGTGCTTAATATTAATTAACATGGACATTGAAATGTACCATTTTTCACATTTATTTCAATTTTTTTTTTCATGTCCTTATAGTCAAATTATTGGTAAATATTTTGTATAATTCAATAAATTAAGTAAAAACACATCAAATTATTTATTTTTACCGCCCAACTCAAGACTGCATATCACCGTGTTACGAGAAGTAAAATAAAATACTTATTCAAAAATTTACTCTTAAAAGTTTCAAACGCCATCATAACAGGTGCTTTATAATGATATATATAGAAAAAATACAATTGATAATGTTTCCGAAATAAAAAAAAGTTTTAACAAGCCCTAAATTAATATTATAAATACGAAATTTTTACTTGTATTTTGCGTTTTGTCAATATTTACCCCGAAATGGAATTCTTATATTTTTAAATTTATTAAAAAAAACGTCGCATGAAGCCATAGAAGAAAGTTTGGAAAATATTAATATCTGCGCAACTTACTTTAATTGACAATCACAGGCGCTAGCCAGGTAACTGTTCATCCGAAAAGAAAATACTTCAATAGCAAAAAGAAACGTAAATATTCCTGAGCTCACCTTTTGAATTCATCATACGAGCAGCTTAAGGTTGCTAAAGCCCTAATCTGTAATGTATCTCACTTTTCCAGTACGCCTAAAGGATAATATTGAAAGCTTCTATATGGACCTGCTAGATTTAATGACGCTCGGTTCTGAATAACATATCATTTTCCTTTCAACCGATGCTTCAAAGGTCGGGTCATTATTTGCCGGTTATCTTGACGAGCCATTATCTGATCCTTTTTTTGAAATCATGTAACAGCAACTAGATTGGAAAAAGCTTATAAGTAAATACTTGAGGCACTTTTCCCTAGTATTAAAATGTCATTAGCCAAAGATTTCGTGTGAATCCCGGAAAATAATCTAAAACTATATTCAAAGACTGAATATATAGATTTTCTTCTAACATGTATTTCTTCGTAACCTGTTATGTTTAAGCCACAAACAGTATAAAAATAGTAATTTCTTTCTAATTCCCTATTCTAATTCTCTTTCCTCTATTTCCCTTTCAATAAAAGAGAACTTCAATAATAGTTTAACGTCTTCCTCATTCATATCCAAAAGTTTCATTTTTATGGTTTCGTACCTTATAATAAAATAAAGGAAAACTTACAAGATCTCTTATGTCCGCTTCTCTTTCTGTCACATCCGTTTTTCTCATATAACGTTGGTCGTAGAAAGTTTAAAAGTTGGATGGCATAGTGATGAAACATATTAAACAGAACATATTTTAATAGTCTCTAAAACTCAAAAATATTTATACAAAATTTTAAAAGGTGCCAATTAAGTTACGGAAAAAAGTTTATTTCTTAATTACCTTGTTGTCAAGTATTGATTGACCAGTTGAAGGAAAAAATGCAAGGATTTTAAATTGCTTTTAACTTTTTGCGTAAATGTTCCCATTTCCCATATCAAAAATTATAAAGTCAAAATTATAAAAAAAAACTGCGTAAATAGCATTTATCTTCACACCTCTAAAACTACACTAAATAGCTGTAGAATAATAAATATAGTTATATGTAGTTTAATAAAATTCCACATACACTTAATTTTTGTGAATGTAAACGAAACTTTCGTTGTGCGATTTATTTGTTTTTAACACGTTTTAAATTTGCTACAACCAACTGTGACCATTTCCAAATCATAACAATGCTATATTTCTCATAACAATGCTTCTTTTTCCAAAGTAAAAAGCAGGTAAAAAGTTAAACTTTTTAACGTTTTGTTTAAGAAATGAAAATGTCTTATCTTTCTTAAATAAACGAAATTGAAAATATAATCAATGAGCAAAAAAATCCGGTCATTATTTATCACATTACTTTTATCAATACTTTTTGGTTTCAATACCTCAAAAGAAAGTATGCTATAATAACCAATAATTACATTAATTATAGCTTTCGGCCAAAACATCATTTAATCTATAATATGAATTTTAAATTTTTATAGAATTATCCAACTAAAAAATTATGCAATCCATCAAGTAGCATATTATACATGCGGTTTCAAAAAATAAGGTTCAGTAGTTATAGAGAATGATATGTCTAATGTAAATATGCTGACAATTTCCATTTATTAATTAAAACCAGTATTAATATCAGAAAGTAGGCACTAGTAACTTCAAGCCGTAAAGCAAATCCACCCCGGCCGGCATTGTTAGGGGGTAATTCTTCCTGAGGTTCCTGATTCTTCGTAAGGTCTTCACCAAATCGGAAACGACTTTCAGAAGAATGGAATTTGTCACCTAAATGTCCAAACAGACTTTACTTAAAACTGTGAACAATAGGATATTCGTATTTGGATACGGGTAATCATAAGTAAGCTATACAGAGAAGATGGGGGCGGACTTGGCCATAAAAAGTAACGACCATCGTCTCTGAATGAAAGTATTGTGGACGGACATCAAATATTTTTTATTTTAAAATTATAATAGCGATCTTTTGTAACTTTGCAGTAACGTTCAGACACTTTAGTGGACTGCATGACCTCATTATTCAATCAGTCGCTTGGAACATTGCAAACAACGCCCATTCGAAAAACATTAAATGATGGGATGGAAGGTATGTATTGGACTAAAAAAGTGGAGTGATTGACAAATCGCTTGGCAGATTTTCGCATCCAATTCGTTTTACCCCATCTCGAGTTAACTCGAGTTATGTCATCTACGTAAAATTGTTTTATGGATGAGCTGAATTTGATGGTGTGAAGCGAGAAACCCGAATTAGTCCGGGGTTCTTTCATTTGGACGTGTATTTTGAAAGATCCAACGTTGCCAGCAACACACAAGCGGCCTTCAGGATAATTATTTATAAGAAAAGGAATGGAGTGGAAAAGAGTTTCTTGCTAAGGAATTAGGTTTATTCCCAGGACAAAGAATCTTCTCGAACACGATATCCTCTGCTTCTGTGCAGGAGGAACCGGGCTAAGATTTAGAGGTTTTTGACTTATTTTCTTTCCGGACTTGCGTAATTTTAAGCCAGGATCGTAATTCATTGTCATAACAAAACTGGCCAGTGATGATGGTCAAACAAAGAAATCGTTATGTTAAAATAGGGGTGGGATTCGGGAGATTAGAAGACACGTTGGAATCCATTTGACCTACGGGAAACATAACTTATGAAACGATGCAACTAGAATAAAAAAAGAAAAACTTTCCAAAAGAGATAACTAGCGATGATGGACAAGCTATGTAAAGAATATAATAAATTAATCGTGAAATTTTACAGATATTTTTTAAAAAGTGAATGGATCGAAAACTCGCATAATGTAATAAAATTTGTGAGGAACCGAAATGTATGTTTCGTTTTCCATTGATTTTTTCATTGTTCCATATTGTCAGTGAATGTCTTTTTCCTTCTTATGAAGTTTACATAGGTTTTTCGATGAGCCTGCCGAGCGTGCAAGTTTCGTGGATTAGTTTATTATTTCATGTATTAGTTTGTTCATTTGTGTATGGAGAATATAATGAGACATAATCTGAACTTCGTTTCATCTCGTTGATTCAAAGAATTTTGTAGATATAGTATTTAGAAACTGTGACGAAAAATAACGTGACCTTTTACAAAAAAAATAAGATTTCTCATTTGTCCGATGAACGATTTAAATAAACTAATAAGAAATTAATTTTGTCTGTTTCCTTTACTTTGGATAATGAGTTTATAAGACGATCGTATTGATCGGTATTGTTTTTATTAAATTTATTTAAAGATAGAAATTGAGAAATGTATTGTTGTGTCCTTTAGAAAAATTAAACGAATGTGACCTTTAAATTTGCAAACTTATATGTAATTGTATACACAATGATTACTTTCCCATTTCTTTAAAACTCTCAAATAACTGTAACATTCAGTCTTTTATGTATGTGCTCCATTCAATAAATATTGCTCATTGGTCGGTATGTTTCAACTTACCACTAATATACAAACAATATACACTTATTTCACGCAATGAATTAGACTAGTTTATGTACATGTTCTTCAGAGTTTTTATTAATTTTTTCAAATATTCTAAATGTATATTTATGGAAAGTCCTTGTAATATAATTATATAATAATCGTAATAATAAAGTTTGGTTAGTCGATGTGAAATTTCATTCATTACGTTTAAATATCTTGTCGACAAAAACTGAAATTGAGAAAGTAGAATGAAACTCTTCATCTGATTTTGAGTGGTCGTCTTGCTTGTATATTTTACTTGCTGTATTTTACTCTCATGTCATATAAGTAAACTGGCTAATTTCTAAAGCTTGGGGGCGGCTATGTCCTATAGTAATTTCAATATTTTAGCTGACCGTCATGTTATCACATGAGAGTAAAATAAAATAGATAAATCCTTATATAAATCCTTAGTACGAAGATAAGAAATACATTGAAATCATTGAGACATGAAATTGGATGTAATTGATATTGACGATTACACTGTTTTCAATTACGTTCTTTTAAAACTAGGTAACTGCGTTGAGTGACGGCTGTAAATAAATGAATAAATAAATGAAGGCGACTATAAAACTACGTACTTAGACAGTAATATCAATAAAATTATTTCTATTTCATATTTTCCATCATTACATTGCAAAAAAGCAGCACTTAAGCCCGACTGTAATCACAAACAACGCCTAGAGATATGAAGGTGCTATTAGTCAAAGTTCTTGGATTGGAGCTCAATTAATTTTGGTGGCAATTTTATTTGAACTAAATGAGGTAAATAAGCAAAACAAGCATATTTTGATAAGAGAAAATTCTTTTGTATACCTTTTCATACTATTCGCCATACTTAAGATACCACAGAAGTATGAACTTGTACTCTAAATAAACAAAATATCATGATCTTAGCCTATACTTTAAGTTAATTCAAATCTGGATATTCTATGAAGTTTCAAAGAACTATTTTACTAGAACTACTCATTACATCTTAAGGCATAAATTGATCTAAATAATCTCAAGGAAATGTATAACAGAAATAAAGGAAGATGGAGATAACATTAAACTTTGTGGCTTGTAGACTATTATAATTTATTTCTGTTAAAGTCATATTAACAACTTATGAAAAGCTTAACATATTCGTGCGAAGAAAAAAAAATCTGCCTGTTTTGTTAACTTTCAGATATCTAATATATCGGCCTACAACCACTAGGTTTCGTGCTGAATAATTAATGGAAAAGAAAAAGTAATTTCGGAGTTACAAGTTTATTCACTAACAGAATAAAGTTACTGAGCTATTAGACTGTGAAATGTTTTATACATACCCGTCGTCTCGTATCCCATTAAAATGAATCCCACTCGATATGTTTTAATTAATTATTTAAGTTCAACCTACTTTCATAGACAATTCAACGATTTAACGCAGTCAAGTCTACCTGCATTTAATCACACATACTCTATTATTAACCTTTACAATATTTAAGACATCAAATATGTTAATCTTGAGTCATGAATAAGTTAATTTTTTAACTTAAACTTTGAAATGACTGCAAAAATCTTATCTGTCACCATATATGTTATGAAATAATTTATGGTTCCTGCAGCATATAAGGTTCAGCGCAGATAAAAAAATGCAAGCAAACGGAAATAAACAAAAATTTAATACAATTTATTTCATTTGATACTTCATACTCGTATAGAATGGGACAATATGGTTGTATGTCCCTCATGCTTGCCATCTTGCCGGTGAATTTGTGGTCATCTTCGGCGCATTTTGGCGAAATTATGTTTTGTAATTTTATTTTGATATACGACTGTATATTTTTGTTTTTTACAATGTTTATATTATCTATTCTTTCCAATATTATTAGAATATTTTGGAAATTAAGCATTTCATTGTTTTGTTTTAACTGACGGGCCCATGAAAATAAAATTTTTTAAAATATATGTCAATGTTGGAATTTTTTAAAAATATTTCAATTTTTATATTATATTAATTTATTAATAAAACAAAGTTTGTCTTTAATATATGTTTTCTAAATACAAAATTATAATTATGTCCACATTTCACTGGAAAATTAAACGAGTTCTTTTCACCGTACGTGTCTCATTTGAAATCCAAGTTCTTATTTAAAGTACAATAAAATATTAAGTAATCACATACTTTGCGGGCTTCAGAGCTAAGATCAACATACATATTATTACATCTTCCCAATTATGGCATAATTCCTTTCGGTAGTAAATTGACGGGAAAAGGTTAATAGGTTATTTCTGCAGTTAATATTGAAAGCTCCGGCCATTGCGCCATGCATCCGGGTTCTAAAGGTTCACAGCGAGTCTAATCTCTTACTTACGAAATTACTAATGTGACCTATTATCTTCCCTCAACTGAGAATATTTTTAAAGAACTAAGAATATTACAAACTAAATTGCATTGCAAAATCTTAGATACAGGTTTTCTTTTCATAAGTTTTGGCCGAAGCACGTTCGTTTTTTCAATTTTTTACTTTAAAAAATCGGTGTAGAGTAAAAAAATTAAATAAAAACTTCAAAATTTTTTTTTTAAACAACTCTGACCATTCGCATGATGTGTGCATAAAATATGGAGGTATATAAAACAAATTAATATAAAAAAAATCTATCACTTACTAGTAGAACTGTGCAACGAGAGTTTTGTACAAATATAGGAACTTGTAAACATTGTAAACTTGAAACGATAATGTTTTTTTTTATTTTTTATTTTGTTTTATTTTATGTAAAGGGAAAAAAACAAACAAAAACTATTTGAAATATTCTACGAGCACTAAATACGAAATAAGTTTATGTTCTAACATTTCCACAAAGAACAAACTAAAAAATTTTCACCACACACCAAATGGCAGGTTCCATGTTGTTTTTTTCTGTTCTAGACACAGTGCGCGTTTACGAACGAGGTAGAAGGAACATTGTTTTTTTTTTAAATTTAATTTGACATCCGTAATATGTCTATATTTGAGTGCCAACTAATGATTTATATGCGAGTTAATATACCAAATTTTATATTAGACTCACGCGCCGAGAATATTTTTGACGCGGCCCAAACTCTTGCCCCTGGGTAGTTTATCTCAACTTACACCCTCCCCGGGTGTAAGTTGAGATAAACTTCTATTATAACGTAATAACGAAATTTGTATTGTGCAAACAATTAATTTAATTTATCTATAATGTTCAACAGGACAAGCATGGATTCTCATGCGTTTGCTTCCAAACACTTATACCAATGTCACGAGAAGAGGTCAACACATCGCAATATTATAAATGGTCTACGCTTATGAACGGACAAGTCTAAATTAAGTTTCCGGTTTGGGCAGCTGCTGGTTGCCGGATATTGGCAAGCCGCCGCACACGATCATTATAATACAATAAATGCACCTAACAAATTGGACGCCAACCCACCCACATATTGAATTCGGTCGCCAGATTCAGTCACTAACTAGTATAAACAAATTCGTTAAACCTTAATTCGTTTAAACCGTATACTGCAAAGTGTAAATGTGTCTTTAGTTGAACTTTGTCACGCAGTTCAGCCTTATACTGTACACTGTACTCAATAGTAATTGTTACAACACTTTGAATTCGTTGAATATTATGTTATCTAGATAGAAATATATATAGACATCGATGTAATGATTATTATCGAAATGGAAATCCGGTATTATCCGAAAAGCTCAACTTAGTATTAGTAAAGAATTTATTAGTATCGATACACTTGAAGATATTAAGGCGGTTTAGATACTTAAAGAAGAAGAAAAAATAGTCTATTTCTATATCTATTAGTATTCGATAGTGGGTAACTAAACCATAAATTTCCAATAGCTTTATCATCCGACCAAATATTTTAAGTGTTTGATCAGATTATATGTACATTCGATCTTTTTATACTGTCTTTTATCAAGTGAAATTATTCCTGAAAAGTACATATAGGCTATAGTAAAGTGAAACAATAAAAATAATGGTGGGTGTCTCTGTTTAGGAAATATAATATCTATATATCTATTTATTAATATATCGCTACTAAATTTACTCAACAGTGGGTCTTACATAATTTAATATTTTGAAACATCTTTACATTTCCCATAGGAACATTAATTAGCTTCTGATATGATCATTAGCTACAAAGTATTTTCCTATTTTTCTTGTAAGTATATTTTGAAAAAATTATTTTAAATTACGATTAAAATTCAACTAACATTGTGAGAGTATATGATCCTAATACTAAATATGAATATCTAAAACTAAAAATAATATTTGACTAATACGAGAAGAAATAATTTTAAATGTGGGTAGACCGGAGAATACAACAAATATCCCTCATAAACAAGGTTCGAAACGAAGTAATTCTGCAATGAATGAATAAATATACAGAGGTATAAGAACAATAAAAGAACGAAAGCTTTTTGCACGAAAGCACTTTGGGCAGGTACTATGACATCCTGAAAAGTACAATACGTTTAATTTAATAATACAAAACAAACGATAACCGGGAGAAAATAGAAAGGGGAACACACACATGCACAAAGAAGATTTTCAAAAATTTGAATTGGTTAGCCAAGATGATTTCCAAGAACAGAAATCATATAATGAATAAAAAATTATGAATATAACGAGATAGCCAAATTTATATAAATCTTTTAAAATCTCATAAGATGAAAAAGAGGGTGAACCGCTTTGATTGTACCTCGAGAGAGATTTCTTTAATTCAGTGCGCGTATATTATATTACCCTAAATTTTAATATGTATATAATGCTTCTAACTCTTTATTATTATTTATAAAAAACTTAATGTTGTACCCAGATCGGTATCCATTTCTAACAATAACCTCATGGGTTATAGTCTATGAGTACCTCTGTATTCGATTGGAAACTAATTATTTTATTAAGTACGAATACAGAAAATATTTTCTTGAACCCGATTTGCTTACTTCTAATTCTCATATAATTTACAGATATACTTTAACCATAAATGCTTAAAATCTCTTAATTTTTTAAATAAAACCAATCGGTATATAAAGCTAATAGAATATTTCTCAGTTACCAATAATTAACTAATTAAAGAAGATAATTTTAAATCTTAATTGAACAAAAAACGCAAGTATCAGAAAATCGAAATATACATGGAATTGTTGTCCATAATCATAGAATCAGGAACCAAAAATTATATATAATATATCGTCCTGGCAGCTAAATTCACGCTGGCTTATCTGACTAGTTTTTTCGTAATTAGGATGACATGTAAATTATATATGATATAAATATGATCTATGTAAATATAATATTATGTAGAGTGGATTATTTTAAATAATGAATTCAAACTTCAGTAACATAAACAAGAATATTATATTTGTAAACATTGTTAACACTGTTTCGTCCAAACGGAATACGTATTTTCACTAATTACCCACATAATTTTTTATTCTATACATTTATTGGGAACCTACAATATTTTTTTGGTCTACTTCAAAATTAATATATATTTTCCAACACGTCGGAAAAACACAACCTCTTTTGAAAACACAAACGGAAAGCAGCCCACCCGATGTTACGGCGATCGCAGCAACAGATATTGGAGCAGAGATAGATATAAATGGGCGCTCATAAAAAGACACATTAGCTTCATGAAGAGACCGAATGAATTAGTCGTAAGTTTACATGTAAAAGGAAAGCCATTTATGGGACACGGGACATCAAGCGCGTAATGGTGAGTTAAGGCTCTATTATATTTAATTACGTCACATTTTGCGGAAATATTATAATGGAAGTTCTGGCGTAACGTAGCATTGAGAATAAAATGTTATGTTGTCTTTTCAGACGCGTTCGAAGTTTTTTTTGCTTTTAGGGAAAAGACCCGCTGTGCAATATTTTTAATAGGGATTTTAACTCTAAAATACCTGTTACTCAAAACTTTATTGAATTGTTCCTAATTTTTTTTTAGTTATATTAGTTGTGACAAATTTGCTACCATTTTTAAATTTACATGAAAGGTGATTAAAAAAAACGATATCTAACTGTCAATAGGAAGACTTGTAAAATAACAGAAAGAATTTTTTTTGTTTATGACCTGATAGTGTTTAAGTTTAATCATCTCACTTTTCTAAGGGCATCTGTCAAGAGTATGTTACCGTCAGCGTTATTTTGAAGTGTTTTAATAGGGACGAAAGGTAAGATTTTGCACAAAATAAAAATGTGTCTATATAAAATATAACCTCTTTTTTGTAACAAACTTATTTGTTTTTAATTCTTTCATAAACTACAAATGTTTTAACCAATTTTGTAACAAAAGTCCATGTTATTATGTGTGCATTTCAGGCCACTTATTTCTGTTCTATTGTGCTCTGGCTTTGCATTCAATGCGTTTAATATGAGTGTTTTAGCAGACTAGTTCCTAAGCGTTTTACGGAAAAAATAAACATATTAAGTCAATTCTTGATAAGGTTTGTTATGCAATAGCAAATTAGTCTTCGAATCGGTTCCGAAAAATACCTCCTTTCAAATCAACTTAGAAATAAAGACGATAATTATTTACACATGAAGTAAAAAGTAATTCCTCAGACAACGACAACAATAGTATTTCTCTTCCTTTCACACACAGAAAATTTCTATATAGAAAAAAGAGACAAAAAGTAAAATCTATATCATCTTATATAGCTCCATATATGGTTACAAAGCAATTAACTTGACACACCATATTACTTTGTCTGACTTTTTCATCAAAGCAACTCATTACCAGTGATGAAGACAACGCACTTATGAAAATATATACATCACATCTGGCGAGACATCCTTAACAAATCTACCCATAAGGATGCTTTTAAATTTGTAAACATTTTAATATTTTTCCAACGGAATATTTATTTCAAACAATTTCGTCGTCAAATGGATTTCAGTTGTGTCATAAGAACACAACGAATTTCTCAAAATTTCAGCTGGTACACATTATTAAATTATGTTTAATTTCATTATAATATAGTATGTCATTGATTATAAAAACGGTAATACCCAATATTAAAGAGAAATATTTATTATGGAACGACAATATTTATTGATAATATTACGTACTTTTTACAAAAATTAAACACACGTAATAATAAAAGGAATGCACATGCAACTCAATACACGTATGAGAAGTGAAACTTTTTGACGATATATCGAATTGTAAGTAATACATACCTATAATTCGATATATCGTAAAACGGCAGAAAGGAAAAAAAAAATACATATATATATATATATATATATATATATATATATATATATATATCACTATATAAAAATAGAAATTATATAAAATTATATAGAAAATAGTATATATCACTATATATACTCATTGCGAGTTCATAAATTGTACTAGATTTTTATAAGAAGATTTTAATACTGTGGATTCAGAATAATCAAAAAAATGTCATTACAAATCGCCATTAACATACAATAAAATCTTCATATGAATTTATATAGACAAGTATCAATTAAAAGAATAACAACGATGGCTGTACACGGCTAAATGCAGCTGACAGAAGTCAGGAAGTATTATTTACGATAACTATATATGCAGGTGTATTACCAATTTAAAAATAAATTAAGTACACATATTATTAGTCTTGTAATGGTTGAAGTACACACAGAATTAGTAATAAGTCCATTATAAATAGATAAATAAATCGACAAAATTTTGTCAGTTTACTTTTGACAATCACCGAATATTGACTGAGCGCCATTTTTCTTTTAAAAATTATATGAAAATAGTCATGCCCATGCGTACTCGGTACTAAGTCATTTCAATTCAATTAAAAATGATTAAATAAAAGTACACAGAAGTTGAACAGAAAGGAACCGCCTACGCTTATAAAACTAGATAGTACTATAATGAAATACTGTATTTCTCGTGGAGTTTATTATTAATGAAATACTCGGTATTTATCTAACATCGCTATTCATACTTCATAATAATTTTATCGTCTATTGTCCACAAATATTATCGCGCCCCATTGTAAGCCAGTTGTTTTGTCTTGTGTGAATATAACTTCTAATTCAACGTAATTTATTAATTAAAACTAAAGCGTGCATAAAAGGAAAGCATTCCCTAATAATTATTATAATAAAAAAACAACTAAAGAAGACAATTTAAGAGCGTCGTTATAAAAAAAATAATGTATTTATCAGAAAATCCAAATGTGTCCTAAGAGGCATACCCATGTTGACTTTTCTGATAAGTTTTCTTGTAATAATGATATTTGCATATGCAAATTCTATGTAGGAAATTTCTTCGCATTAATATAAAAACGATTTGGTAAGATAGGACGGTAATTTTTGGAATGTGGGGCAATACATGGTGAGTTAAGATCCAATTATATTTGGTTACCTCACATTTTATGGAAATATTACAACGAAGGTTCTGGCGTACCATTACATTGAGCATAATATCATGATTAATTTTTAGTATCGTATGAACCTTTTTTTACGGGTAAAGAGCCGCAGGTGGATTATCCGGTATGAATTTTATTTCCTACAAATGTATTATCAAATATTTTTTTTGGATTTTATTGGATTTAACATATAAAAATACATTAATTAAAAACAAAAAAAGGAATTTAAATTATTCAAAATAATTCTAAATATACTGAATACTTTTTAACTACCGTAATTAAAAAAATATTAAAAATCCAATAATATGACGAAATAAAAAATTAAAGGATAAATAAAAAAGTGAAGAGATAATTCAGCAATAGAAAAAATTAAATACACAAGAAAAATAATACATGATAAATTTCAATAACATTTGCTGAAAGGATACTTTATTTGAATATAAGATAAGCAGTTGATGAAAAAAGTAATTATTGGAGAAAATTAGTTGGTGTGATATAAATTCCTCTAATATAAATTCGCGAAATATACAAAACACATTCAACATTATCAATCAAAAAATCCAAGTCAAATTCAACCAATAATCCAATTGCATTTATATCTTTTAAGGCATTTTGGAAGAGTTTTGGCGAAACGGTTTCACCTTGCCAAAACCCACACTCTTGCGACACACACAGTTATTGTCGTCAGCAAGTAGACCTTTTCATATAAACTCAATATAACGGTAATCGATATTTTGGGGGCGGTAAATAGTCTCAATATATATTTGACTATATTTATTTAACCCTAATACGATTTTGATAACATAAATACGCACACAATAAGCGATCTGCTATCCCCAAACAATGGTAAATATAATCCACTGACCTGTTCGCCTGTTGGTTGGTTCTCCTCCAGGGTTTGGATGACCATCTGCCATCCAAACCCTGGAGGAGAACATTGACACAATGATGAGTTTTTATGAGTTGTAGGAGGTTATCATAATAGACAACCGATTAGACAATATTAATTCGCGTTGTATTTGTCAACGAGTACGATTCGAATCTTCGGAGGTTGACGGCCGACTAGTCCGCTGCTGGCAAGCGCGACAAGCCAAAATAAAAAAAACATCCACCCCCGTTTAGCATAGCAGGTCGCACAGATATAATAATTTGTAATATGGCCCTTTATACTATGAGCCACGAAAAAAGATTCTTGATATTCCAACAACACTTGATTAATCAAAATTGAGATACGCCACTACATATTAGGATTTTTTTTTTAAGTACGGAGCGAAAAATGTTTCTTTTAGTTTTAAGCATTTTGTACTATAATTGTAAAGGCTGTTAATTTCCTTCCAATCCTTTTATTAATTGTAATAATAATGTATAAAATTATACATTATAGAAAAAAGCTAAAACTCAATTGCTTTTCAATAGGGAAGTACGAACTAGAAAAAAAAGAAACAGTCGGCCAAGAAAAGAAACTAGGCAAATTGTCAAATTTGATTTCAAAAAGGTTTGAAATGTTTCTCTGTTAGTAGCGAACCCACAGATCAAGACAGATATGTCAAGAGATCAGGATCTGGATAGCTAGAACAATACGCAATCGCGCTTAGAACAGCGCGTTAATATCGTTCTGAAACGTTTTCCAAATATCGAGTTATTACCCATTATCACCAGTTTACAAAAATATTTTTCCAATTTTTGTTAGACGATCTCGTTTGTTTATGATAAGACTAGTCTATAACTGCACGAAACATGGTGTATGATCGATATTATAGTTTGGAATATTTTCAATGTAACATGGAAATTGTTTTTGAGTTCTACGTATTGTTTATTTTCTAGTTTTCCAAATGAGGCCAAAAATTAGGGAATATGTGCAACTGAGAGAAAAAAATGGTTTCTTGCGATAACATAATATTTTAAATTGTGTAATTGATTTTGAAAGAAATTGTTTTCAGAATACGAACATAAATAGATTTTTTACTGATATTCCTGTAATATTTGTTCCGGTATATTTAATAGTAATTTAATGTTCGTCATGATTAATTCTATCTTATTGTCAAATGTAAATACTCTAAGATTAATATTTATTTTGTTTATTGGTCCCTATTTTTTAAAATAACATAATTGAACGTTTTGATAAAATGAATGTTTTTTATTTTATTTTAATGCGTGATGGGTCAGACACTAAATACTATTTTCTCCATAATCACAACACATTAATTATAGACTATACATTTTTATTAATGAAATAATCCACTAAAAAATGCATCTACTGCCACTCATGATACTATAATTTTATGCAAATAAACTTTCAACTTTTTCTTTCCAACGATCAATTTCAGTCGTTCATAATAACATAAGTCAAAGGAAAAACAAAATGCCTTGTTTAGATACCAAAAATGTATTATTTACATTAAAAGCTTCGTATGTAATTTTATTTATTTATAATCTAGATAAATTTATTTCTAACTGTTTCATTTAAAGTTGTTAAATAAAAAAATTATTGAAGGAGAAAATATAATGCTGATTTGCTTACCATACTCTCGTGTGTTTATTTTTTATTTTGCATCTACTATATTCCTATTCATTCATACTCAGATACTCCCATAAAAATAATGAAAGAAATAAAGATTTTATAAAAAAAGTTTAAATCTGCATATATAACATTTCAAAAATACCAAAAGGAATTAACGGAAAAAAAACTGTTACAAATCATATTTTAGAAGCTTCCTTTTAGGTTGTAAACTTGCGTCTAGTGTTTATTTTAAATTTAATCTTATGTCGAATTTGTCAAAAATATTTAACGCAAGGAAAAATTGTATAATACAATTTTCTCACACAGTTTTCTAACTAAAAATTAAGGGCTCTTTATTAGATATATGCCATTATATATTATTATGTTAATCATCTACCAAACCAAACTTAAAAATTATTAATTGAGTACTGAGTATTATATGTACGAGTCATAATAGCAAATGTTGTGTATAAAACGTTAATAATTATATTAAATGAATATGCGTATTTGGAATGTTGCAGGCTTGGGAATCATGTTCATTCTTCATGTGAGTAGTGGTAATTAATTGAGGAGACCCTCGGACCGATATTAAATACATTTCATAATATTCGTTGAACTGCGGGGGAATCAGAAAATCAGAAAATGTTACATAAATATAAAAAGTTTTTTGTAATATGTATAATATATGTAGATAATATATTTAGATAGCAATTATTTCAGTCTACTTTAAAAGAAATAACAATTTTTTTCCATCAAAATACATTGTATTTTAGATAATTCTAAATCAGTGTAAATGTTTTTAGAAATTCTTTCCCACCAATATTTCAAGTATACGTTATAAATAGTTTTTGATAGTTTTCTTTATTTGATTTATAATCCCAATAATTTTTAAACAGATTATAATGAATTATTCAGAGAGTATGAAAAATATAATCGTATAATTGGGTTACTGTTTTAAGAATTACTAAAGACGAATGACTGTTGCATTTTAAAATTATATTAGTTTATAATAATATACTATTTAAATGTTATTACATTTCTTTACACGTAATATTTAGTTTTAGATATTCAAACACAATATAACATGAATGAAATGAATAATTGTTATCATATCATTGCATAAATTGTTCGGGGGGATGAGGTTTGGACAATTAATAGTTTTCGAAAATTTTATATGTATTGTGCTAACGAAAATTAATATTCCGCAGTTATTAAATTATCTTAAGCACAAGCCTTATAGTAAAATAATTTAAATATCTTGAAATTAACCATTACAATTATTTTTGGGGTTTACTCCAGACATTTTCAACGTCTTGTTTGGGCATAGAATGGAGGAGAGCACTATGCGACTACTATATAACGCTTAGAATTAAAATTTGGGATACTATTTTGTCTTCTAATTTTCCATAACACACTTCAAATTCGATTATATGTTAATTCTCACACGGTAAGAACCGACTGAGAGGATTTAAGGACTGTTACACCAGTTAAATTATTTGATGATATTAAGGTTTAAAATTAAGAGTACAATATGATTGACTTTTATTCTGTTCTGACATACTTATGAGATGCAAACGTTATTAATGGAGAAAGATTTCGTTCAATTAATAAAAACCCATTTAATTAAAGCCACCGACAAAAGAGGTTGTTATTACTTGAAATAAAAATTTGGTAATTTTATTATTTAAGAATTTATTAATTAATATACGTTAGTATATAATATATCTAGTAACAAATATATCTCGAGATTCATGTGGCTCCTAACCTTGCATATGTTAATAAATTGACCAACGGGGAAAAAATCATTTACTAACATTTGTTGTATAAGCAAATGTGAATAGGAACAAATTCACAAAACCTAAATATATTAGTGGTTATTTAAAATAAAATCGAATATGAATGAGAGAAACATATATTATGGATAACGTTTGTAATAATTTGATTAACATACATTGTCGGTAACATTTGTAATAATTTGATTCAAGTGAAAAATATTTAATTAAGATAATTAAATAGATCTGTAAATAGGACGTTTACATTACATTTGTTGTCATTGTATATTATATCCACCTCAAAATCATATATCATTAATTGGGTGAAAATTTCAACTTAGCACTGAAGAATACTATACGAAAACGAAGACCCTCGCTTTAACGTAATTATCAGTGAAGAAGTTAACGCTAGTGCCCGGCGATATTAATAAGCAACAAATGCTTCCAAATTTCTATAGTTTAATACATCAATTGTACCCGAGTGTGTCGATATTACGAGTTTCCTTCAGCGATCGTGTGAAATTGCGCAACCTGATTTATAACATAAAGTGGAAAAGTTGATTTATTTGTTTGTCTGGAAATACACGATCGATTTAAAAAATTTTCTTAATGTAAAAAAACCGATACTTCATTTAACAGTTAATTCATTCAAATATACATGTTGCATCGTTATATATATACGTTACTTCATAAATATACACATTAATTCATTCAAATATACACGTCTATTAACACGTTGCAATAATTAAATTTTATTACTGGATAAAAATACTGAGTTTTATGCTTCAGGAATAATGTTATTTGTCAGGTTAAAAGTGCAAATAAGTTAATTTAAATAAGTACCGTGTTAGCTAAGTCTTATGAAATACTTTCGCATTGTTTAGGCATGTTTAAGTATGAAACATTTAAACATATTTTTCATGATCAAAAATTAATACAATTACTGTTCCACATTTGCGATATTGCAGAACTACATAACTAATACCTACCTTCGCAATATAAAATTTAGTAGCGACGTATTGCTTATTTGCAGAGTTATTAACAAAGCGATTACGAAGCTAGTGTTATACCAATTACAAAGCTGGTGTAAAAGACCTATGCAAAGGGCACTTCTATATATAAAATTAGACTAAAAATATTTTCTCGGTTATCAAATAAATGCCTAAAATGATTTTTTGTGAGAATTGCATCATGATCATTGAAAAAAAATTTTTTGCTTCAACCTAATGCACGTATACATTTTAATAGTGTGTATTAAATTTGGGCAGTGCATCGTGCCATACTTTACATATTATATGTTAAAGCAGACCGTTTTTGCCCTGTATAGGTTAGAATATTTTTCGTCACTATTTTTTTTATCACACAAAATACATCACTCTATGAGTGTTTATTTGAAGTTTACGCTACTAAGTTTTGGAATAAGTTTCCTTCAAGAAATAGGTTTATCTTAAAACTAATTCTAATATAAGCATAAATTTAAAATAAATAAATGAAGTTAAAAAAGTAATTCATCGATAGCAGGTATTTAAAATTATAATAAACTCTAACTGTTGAATGGCTACTAGCTGATTAAATTTTAAACATGGTGTTGCCAATAAGATATTATTAATTAAATGCTATTTCTCCTTTTCGATTTATATCAAAATTATACGTTCTTTCTGTGTTTGTAGAATATCTTGGTTGAATTGTTAAATTTTTCATTCAATCTAAATAACTGTTAAAACTGTATGCAGTGTTAATTCTCGGTTTTGATTATAACGTATATGTATTGGTTAAGGAAATATAATGATAATAATAATAACCTAATTTATTATTATGTCATTTACCCGTAACGAAAATTTGGTTTTGTTATCAATTCGCTCACAACTTTGAGTATATCTGAAACCCTATCATATTAATTTTATAATTGTGAATATTGTAAACAGCCTTTTGAAATTTATAAGTAAATATATGCGGTTTTGTTACCTCTACTAAGGTACATATACATTAAAATAACAATGGACATAAGAAAAACGTAAAATGTTAACCGACGTTCATAATGATAAAAGTAATGTGAACCATAATGGTTGTAATACTTACTGTAGTAAACGCAGAGTATGCCTTTTAAATTTTATTTCTTCTTACTAGTATTGTAATAATTTTTTTCATGGTTGTTACTATTGTGGTTCCCGCACAGAAATGTAAATTAAAAACATGTTTTGTCATTTTTAACATATATTTTAAGAAAAATACCTCAAAAACACAAAATGATCATTGATATACTAAACAATAGAAAGTATGTTACTCGTGTTTGTCCAGCTTATACAGTTTATGAGGCGAAAGGAATTAAAATACATTCACAATTGTTTTTTTTCAATACCTCAAAAGCAGTTCAAGACCAAAATCCTATAATATTGCATTGACGTAATACGTCCTCATTACTTCAAACTATACTTTGTAAACATTCCGTGCTTATTACACCATAAGTACTCATAAGTACTTTATTGATAAAAAACGTTATTAAGTAGATTTAAGGCTCATAATACGTACACACTTTAGGCATGTACATTTCTGGTAGGGTATGTAGTACTTTCATTAAACCGTTTAAAATATCAATATGAATTTTAAAGAAATCATATTTTAAGAAATGTGAAATATATATATATATATATATATATATATATATATATATATATATATATGTACGTATGTATACATATATAATATATATATATATATATATATATATATATATATATATATACATATATAAATATTTCACATTTCTTAAAATATGATTGATACATATCCGTTCAAATATTTTTTAATACACCTTTTATCAAAAGTAATAACGAATCTGTGGCAATGTTAAAATGAACGCTGACTTAAAAACACTTCTTCATAAATCTTTCAACATTATCTTTTATTAAGGATTTTACATATACTGTTTGCAATGTGTCTTACTTTTCTAGACCTTGTAATAAATTGTCGGGTATCTCAAAAAAAAATGGAAACTTTCGAAGATCACTGACATGTTCGTCTGTCTTTTTATTTGTTACAGCCTAGATATTAAGTTAACGATAAACTAGAAAGATGATACAACATTCCATATTTATTGGATATTTAGATTATTTTAAAACTCTGATACATAAATATATAAATATATATATATATATATATATATATATATATATATATATATATTTATAATATATATATATATATATATATATATATATATATATATATATATATATCTATAAATTCTGATACATAAATATCTATAAAGAATTAGGGTGTCACTGATTTATAATTTATAATAACTTGCTCTTTTCAAACATGGCTGAGAGTCATGCGAAGAAAACGCAGTCCAGCATGGCAGGTTGAAACCACAACATTCATAAAGTAAAAGGAAACTATATGACAAAATAAACAGTTTTTACATTAGGAACAGGAAGATACCAAGTTTTTGAAAATCTTATAGGACCATTTTAACAGGATAGAATATCAGAGTAAGGTCCGCCCACGTGACTTAAATGTAACAAGGAATCGAAGTCTTACGACATTTCTTTAAAAAGAATTAATTTAAAGATCTCATAAACGTATTCAACTTAAGGAAAAAAGAAAAAGTTTTGAAATGGTAGTTTTCTTGTTTTATTGAAATTACAACCCGCCGCGCTTTGGACTTCCCTTGTAATAAATTCAACAATTTGTACTTAAAATTAATATAGAATGTAAGAAAATATTATTTGTGTATGTTCGAAAAAATGTTTTTTATGATCTATTTATAATTATAAGCAATTATTAGCTAGTTGTGGAGTCTTACATATTAGTTTACATTTTAAAACCCTTTCAATTTTACAGTTTAATTTCTTATAGTTCTCGGTATTTGCATATATCAAAGTACCAGATTAAGAGAGTAAATTAAACTTACCTAAATAAATAGAAATTTAGTCCAAATTCATACCTGGAAAAAAATTAAAATTGTTTTACAACAACACATAGACGTATATACATCATAAATAAGTACAACAAACAATAAGTATTTAAAAAAAGAAAATGCCTAATAAGTAGTAAGTATTAAAAAAAAAGATAATGATTTTTTTGGAAAACTTGGAGACCATTCAACAATCAATCTTACATAAAGAACTCGTAGCGTTTTTCAACGTCTTTCATAGTTTAACTCTTCTCTGTCAATACCGATAAAATATGGACGGTGTTAAAACCCACATCCGTCAATACTTGCTTTATGAATTTCAACTAGGTCATTCATTCTGGAGCACAAATCAGCATGTCAGGGAGTTGCTCGCTGCTGTCAAATGAAATTCATAAAATACGTATATATGTTTCGATATGGGTAATATCTAATACGATTCCTGACATATTCAAAAAGCAAGATGATACGTTATAAAATGATGGATTAGAATATATTTAGTTTAACTTTTTAGAATTACTGGTAGTAAATTAAAAACTATGCCAAAAATCTTCTAATTTTGTCACTTTCGTGACTGTACGAAAATTAAAAAAAATGTTTTTATGTGCTCAAAAATTATTCTTATTTTTTTCATTTAGTTCAAAGTAAATTTCATTTGATACTTAAGAAAGCGCTTATATTTTTCTTTGTGCTTATGAATTTCTTCCTTATTCGACATTTTTATAAAACTTATTTTGGGACATTTCTCGGTCCGTTAGCGTACGGGATAGAGTGGATAGACTCAAAGCTTCATATTCGATTACACTTTTCTACGAGTATCAATTTCAGTTTTGTTGGTTAAAACTATTTAAAAAAATATATTGTTTTATATAAAATTTTAGCTTTTATTAATAAATTGAAAAATTGTGCATCTATCTATTTTATTTACGTACTAATTTTTAATTTTACTATTTAGCATATTCGTTATTCTTAAGTAATGAATGCTTTAAGAAACGGAACGATTGCGAGGAAACGGAAGTTCTATTTCGCTTTTTTATACATCTTAAAATATGACATATTTCAAATAATATAATTTTAATAGATAATGAAGCAAGGAAAAAAATTATGCACCTTAAATTTTAGTTAAGTTCCAAAAAATGTTCGAATGTATATATGGTTTTTCACATTATATAGTAAGATTAAACTTCAGTAGTCTGATAGAAAATTGTTTGATGTTACATACTTCTCTTCATGGTAACTGTCGTAATTCTATAGCTACGTAGATAATTAACGTCACTCTTGCGAAATCGGTCTCGTCAATGTGCGAAATTATACAATATTTTATTTTCTAAGTTTCTCAACATTACCTAGTCAGTCTGCAGATTTACGTTTGTCGGCCCGACAAAGTGAGAAATAAATAATAAAAAGGGTTGGACAAGCGACTCATTGGCTTTTGTTTACAATTGTTTGCCTCCCTGCACCTGTTTACAGTTTTTTGCCTCCACTAGTTGGCGCTACATGCTTCCTCGCATCACACTCGCCCGCCTGACGTCGTGCGCAGAGTACAGATTGAAGTATATTCTTGTTGACAAATTTATCTATTTAATTACTTCTCCATTGAACGTTTTTTTTCGCTTTCAAATTGATCCTTGCGTGAAATCATATAAACGTATAAGTGCAGTAAGTTTTTTGGCTAATGTCTGCTGTTTTGTGACTGCAAAAATACATAAAATCCCATAGGTACGTAATAAAATGAAAGACAGATTCTATGCAAAACTTGTAAGTGAACAGTTTTTTGTAAACAAAAGAAAAATTTACTTCCATTATAGAGGATGCTGAGTTAATTAAAGCATGTCATAAAAAGGAATTGTCAAGATATTACCCGGCTCATTCAAAGGCATGTCTACGAAAAAAAGGTATGATTGACACGGCTATGAAAAACTAATCGAACCAGTATCAGATACTCAAAAAAGTGTAAAAAAAATGTTTAATGCTGACGAAATGTTTGACATATTACATTCCACTAGTTTATCAATTAGCCACGGTGGAGGAGATCAAATGTGGAAAGAACTAAGCACAATCTATTAAAATATAACAATATAAAAATATAACGAGAGCCTCAAATGACAATATACTTGAGTTTATGTGATCCATGTCAGTAGAAGCAAAAAAGTGAGAAGAAATATACTGCTGGAATCTCATTTTGACAATAGATGCTAAGCCGATCTCATTGGTTAACAATCTCAGCGAGATTAAAAGTATAAGTTTCTTCTCGTTTAACAAGGTCACTTGACGAAGTTTGTTGTGTTGAGACCTCTCACCCATAAACGGGTATATGAAGTAGCATATCGACTGCTATATGTTTTCGTTTATTTAGCGTTCCATATATTGTTCATTTAGAGATGACCGTGAATTTCGTAATCAAATATTCGACAGCTTACAAAGTATGTGGTCAGAATTAAAAATAGCCACGGCAAACCTAGACATAGCCAAAATAATGGCAGTGTCAAACGAGACATTGAAAATGTAGTAACTACTAAGATGACCGATAATCAAATTATTAAATAGTCTGAATGCGTTTCGTACAATTTATGAAGAATCGTGCTTATCTGGAATCAAAATAAGCCAATATGAAGCTATGTTTGACTTTCTTGCAAAAGTGTGGCTGACTTTGACCATTATAATACATTAAATTATTTAGACTATAAATAAGGAAGAGGATCTTAAAGAAATACATGATTTAGAAAAGAACACGTGCCAAAAAAGATACACATCGAATTGTGAAACCCCATAATTTACCGAATAAAAATGCAGCTATCAATGATTTTCCGTTACCTTCTACCTCCATTAAATCAACTTTAAAAACCTAGGGCGTTCAGTACCCAGAATTTCTACAGAATCAGTACAAAATCAGTACAAAATCAAAAAAATAGTCGTCGAGGACGCCCTAAACGTACAAAAAGTCACATTTGAAAGAAGACACAAATGGTCAATTACTCCACATCGAAGAGGAATCCCTTTCACAAGTGGTAGAATTAATCACGAAAGACGACCTACGTCTAGTTTCAAAATTAGCAACGTTAAAAAATCAAGAAGATATTGTAAACGGAACAAGTTACTCACCGGAAGAAGAATTAAAATTTATTGTTTGCTCCAATGAAAGTATTTGTAATAAAACAAAATTTGAAGAGAAAAATTCTGGCAAAAGTTATTTTGCAAAATCTGTAAAAACAACGTGGGTTAAAAAAATAACTTAAAAATACCAGGAAAGCCTAGAAAAACAAGTCGAGAGGATGGTAGCAATCTCTGATGCCAACCACTTAATAGTCGATCCTTAATTTACATCTGCTCTAAGAATTTAGATACCTGATGTTTCAGGCCGTTTCAAAAGACGATGTTCCTCCAGTAGATATTTCTTTACGACAAACTACAATAAAACAATCGCTTGGTTCTGGTAAGGATTTAATAAAATGCAATTATTAAACAAAATATACGACGGATAGGTGTATTTGTTGTAAAAAAAATGTTCCATGCTATTCCATGTGCCACCAATAAATGATTTAGTTATTTTTTATTAGTGTTATTAATTTAGTTATTTATGGATATTTATTTGATTATAAATAATTAACGTTTTTAATCATCCTAAACTAATATTTATTTTATTAAGAAAATAATGATGCAATCAAGTCAAAAAATGTTTTTCGTGAAAGTTTTTGTTACAATAAATATTCAATAATTTTTTTGGCGTCATGATTATTAGTTCTGTTATATATATATATATATATATATATATATATATATATATATATGTATATATATATATATATATATATATATATATATATATATATATATATATATTATAATTTTTTTAAAGACCAAGTAGATTATTGCGAACAAAAATATAAATTATTTTCGTAGACAAATATTAACACAAACTACCGAAAATCATGAAACGTGGAAAGATTTCGATCCAAAAAAGGGCAAATAAACCTCTCAGAGCCCATTTTCTGCATTCATTATCCGAGCGGGTTACGGTTGCTGAAGCCTTGGGCTGTAATTTTATTTATTTTTTCAATACGCGTAAAGGATTACACGACAGCTTCCGACAAAAGCCTGTCAGATTTAAAGGCGCCGGGTTTCAATAACATGCATGAGAAGACATTTTCATTGAAATCAATCTTTCGAGTGCCCGGACCTGTCATTATAAACCGGCTATCTTAAGAAACTTTATCTCCTGCATTTTTCAAATACCCTGACGATAATTTGAACAGCGGGAGCTTACAAGCGTCTGAGGCATTTTATCGAAATATTAAGGTATCATTTGGGTAATCAGTTTCGGTTTAGTCCCAGAAAATATTGTAAAATTTTGTTTGGAGAACGAGGGTTAGTATACTTTTCTTCAATCTATATTTTCTTGTTACATGTAGATTACATGAAGGTAGCTTAGAAGGTTTAGAAGATAGCCGGCGTAATGATAGAAAATTATATATACATTTTGAATATATTTGGCGTTATTTTTGTAGAAATTCTTTGTAATTTAATTTTTCACAAATAAATATAACTACGTGATTTAGTATTATTTCTACTTTATTTAAATTATTGACCACAACTTAGGTTTCGTTGTATGACAACATCTTCAGGTGGGCAATTGGGCAATTTGTAAAGATTGAGAATCTTTGCAAATTAATAAATCAAATAAATTAAAAATAATATCACATTACGTAGTTTAAATTAATTGTAAAAAAATAATTTAAAATGTACACAGAAAACTTCAGTTTCAACCTAAATGTTTCGCTTGTTGTAACCAAATTTTTATTTCGGTGTCAAAGACAAATTCATTTCATGTGCAAGTTTTAACAAATTTACTTTATTTTTAATTATATATATACATAAATATAATTTTGTATTTTAGACTCCCAAAATGAAAGACCATTCAATTTGGTGAAATTTATAACTCATTAACAATCAGGATCTTACTTTATAAAGAATTTTAGCAAAAAAGTAGTATTGAAAATAATGATAAATGCTAAACGACATACATACATATTGAACGATAAGACTGAACTTACGGCACTTGGAGTATGCTTCAAGAATGTGCATTATATATTTCATTATCAGTCAATATTTCTTTTCTGACGATTGTGATTCTAGATGTTATTTTGATTAGAATTAAGCATGCTTTCTTCGCCATGACACATTTTTATTAAAATACAGTTAATCCACGTGATTTCAAATATCAGGAACTAATTACATTTTAAATAAAAGCAAAATATAATTGCGATTACATTCTATTAGAAACTCTTTAATACGAAGTAAAGAACTATATTATGAAACCGACTACCGGTTAATTAGAAATATCATTAAGAAAAGGTGGCACGCGAAATCGCGAGTCAGTAGCCAATTAATTGTTTCTCACGCAATAGTACCTTTCTATATAAGATACTATATTAAATTATTGATATTGTATACATGGTGAGAAGAAGGTGGCCCATGAGATACTGAATACTTTAGGTGTCCTATAATTGTATAGGACACCTAAAGTATGCGAAACTCAACGCGCCGTTTGTGCTTCAATTTGCATTCTTTGTATGCATCGTTTCTTAATCGGCCATTTGTGCTACAATTTCACAAAAAAACCCGTTGTTTGTGACGAGCAATAACCAACGGGAATCAATTTTAAACATTTAAATCATTTGCCAAAACATCTCTTTTACCTTTTCATTCTAATGAAATAAACTTTCTAAGGGTAAATTTTCTAAACATACGTAATTTCATGCGTTTTGTGGCTACCATATCTGCATAAATTTTATTTAATGTCACACATTATGTCTATATTTGAATAGGGTATTTTCCGGTTATTAAAATAGAAAGAGTTTTTGTGGCCTACCCTATTTTATGAAATAATGAGACTCAGGGCAAACAAAGTCAGCACGTGGTAAACGATGCTTACCCCCGCACGCTACTCTGGCCCACAGTCGACCATGATGCACGAGAGGCGTAGGCTTGGCGCGCGACCATTAGTGAGGTACGCGTGGGAAATTTAAAATATTAAACATGATTACCAACCTTTAATTAGAAAACTTATTACATAGCTCTATGTTCCATTCTCATTTATAATTTCTGATGGTCTTCTTGTGCTAATGTGGCATACTGTTATTCAGATTTTGTCTTATTCAATTTCCGAGATAAAACATTAAGATTGATTATGACATTGTGATAAATGTGTATTTTTATTAAAGTGCTTGCTATTTGATAAATGTGTATTTTTAATAAAATGCTTACTATTTGATAAATGTGTATTTTTATTATTATGCTTACTATTTGATAAATGTGTATTTTTATTAAAATGCTTAATATTTGATAAATATGTATTTTTATTAAAATGCTTACTATTTGATAAATGTGTATTTTTATTAAAATGTGATAAATGTGTATTTTTATTTAAATGCTTACTATTTGTTACATATTAACGATAGGTATATGTTATAATAAACTTATCTGTAGTTTTATAGTGCAATTTCTTTTTTTATGCGCTTTCTAATTTTTTTTATTATTTTTGTTTGCTACTTTGTTTCTGCTAATTACAACACAATGACATATTATGTATCGTATATTATTTACGTAAGAAACTGAATCAAAATTTAAAAATGAAAGCTAAATAAGCAAACAAGTGAGTCAATATTTTATTTTTATTTTGTCCATGTAGATGATCCCTCAATGACAATTCCGCAAATAACGTAAGTGAAATTTTTAAGTCATATTATAATTGAAAATTATTATTAAAATCATAGAAACTTTAACAAATAAATTTAAAACTTCTGATGAATATTTAAAACATCCTTCCTATATAAATATATTTATTTTCTGATTAAATTTTGCTAAACATTGCTTCACTTCTTTCTGAAATATACAGATATGAAATAAACATGTATATAACAATTATGTTTATATATACATATATATATATATATATATATATATATATATATATATATATATATATATATATATATACATTATATATATATATATATATATATATATATATATATATATATATATATATATATATATATATGTATATATATATATATATATATATATATATATATATATATACGTTTTTGCGATATCTGTATATTAGAAAGTATAGATATTCTCCTTTCTAATTCTTACGGATTTCTTCCTGGGTATGTATGCTAGGTTTCTATTCCTTGCAAGTTAGAAGAAACGTTATGCTTATGAAATGTATCTTTTAGCTGTCAAAAGGAAAAACCCTACGCCCAGTATTATTGTGTTAAATTTCATTTTCAAGCTCAAGTATGTAAAGCTCATACTCGTAGTTATCACTTTTGCTATATATTACTTTTGCTATATCACTGGATCATTTGCTAGACCATCTAGAACTGAATTATATCAGAACTCTCAAGTTTCCAGCGGTATTCAACTGCTCAACCACTTGCTCACAGTCGCACCAGAGTATGAGTATGATTTGTTTATGATGAGTGATTACATTCACTCATCTCATATTTGTCGAAATGTGTCGTCGTTATCTTTTATAGTTCTTGTGTACTTTTGTTTTCATGTTTAATCTAAAAGTTTAAACTTTCCTAAACCACTACTTTTTGTCGCTACCAAAAAGTTTATTGTAATGTATCGACAAATGAGTGTGTGTAAAAAAATACCAACACATGTATACATTCGTATGTATGTGTGTGTGTGTGTGTGGTGTGAGTGAGTGTGTGTGTGTGTGTGTGCGTTTGTTTGCATACACGCGCGCGCGCGCGCCTGTGTGTGTGTGTGTGTGTGTGTGTGTGTGTGATCTGTGTGTGTGTGCGTGTGCACGTGAGTTTGTGTGTTATGTGTGTGTGTGTGTGTGGGCGTGTGTGTGTGTGTATGTGTGTGTATGTGTGTGTGTGGGCGCGCACGTCTATATATACTTAGTAAAATTATATTGGCTTACAAATTTCTGTCTGGATGATACTAAACATTCATAGAATCAGCGTAAGTGGGAGAAATATTGACAGTTACTAAAAATGTTGATAGAATACTTCTGACATTATTAGAGATCCTCATATTCCATTACGGATAACGTCGATTTTATTATTACTAAAACCTGTTGTGTGTAATATTCATTATAGGTCTTTCATAAATCTGTACTAGCATGATTCCTGTACATGTGAAATATGTTAGTACCCACTTTACATTAAAATGTTTCATATTTGATAAACATCTCTAATGAGTAATACAAGATATATGTTGTAATCGAAATTGAGGACAACTTTTCGAACAAAGAATATAAAAATACAACGTCCCTTCCTTGAAATATTAAAGTCTTGAGGTTGGATGGAAAGTTGTGTGATCGATTTTAGATAAAATATTTCTACAATCCGTTATCCAGTGGAATACAACTCACCATTTAAAAAAGATTTTTAAAAAACATAAGTTTTGAAGACTTAAAGCAGTTAACTACTTCACTTAATTATTTTGTCTAATTTCATATATCATGCTAACTTATAAAAATAGATAAATATTGTATAGGACTAAACTAAACATTTTATTAGGTTTGAAATAAATCCCGGGTGGTTCTATCGGATGGTTGACAGAGTTCACGAATTTTCATATATTTTTCCAAAATATAGACTACGGTCAAACAACTATGATCCATGTACAATATAGCTTGGAGTAATCTTAAGTATTTCATTAAAATAAAATCTAAATATTAGAAGCCTCGTTCTGAGTTTAGAACATTATTTTCTAAGTTTAAACACAATGTGATGCGAAATTAGACGGTTCCTTAGGCAAAAAGAACCTTTTTTTCTTTTCAATGGACTTTGATTAAAAAACAACATTTAGTTGCTACCAGTATAAACGTTGTTTATTTTCGTATTGTCAAGTTTTTTCCCCAAATGTATTAATATGACGCAAAGCAAAGAGAAGTCTTATCTTTGGGTATTATATGACAGATCAGGTCTGGTGTATAAGTGGTGGTATAAGTGGGGCCATTAAACTCAATAGAATATGACGAAATTTTGGAAAAATGTTCCTTTTTCACCGTCGTTTTAAATGTTTGGAGAATAATTAAATGTATATATATGTATATGCAGTTTTTTATGTAATAAAAACTAATGTAAATACTCTAATAATCTGGTTAGAGCTATGTTAATATTTGCGAGGAGTTTCACTGAACGTGGTACACGCGAACCTCTATAAATGGTAAGCAAGAGAAATTGAAAACATTATATGTAAATCGTATGTAACACATTCTTAACTTTCCAAGGACTACGAAAAATTAAACTACTTGATTCTTTAATAAATACTATTATAAGGATATTCAAATGGAAAGGGTATTATATGCCAATTAATCATAAACAAATATGATCAACTACGCTTGGAGAGAAAAATTTTCCATTGTACTTCGTTTTTCTTTTTTTCTTACTAATATAACATGAAGCAATTCTTTAACATAGAAAGAGAGTTGGGGTTATTGAAATAAGGGCTGTATTTTGCTTCCACATTCATGAGTTTATTCCATTTTTTCATGTATTTGGTTGGAGCTTTCAGATTCGATTTCAGATACGTACATAAAATTAATTAATAGCAAAAAATTGAATAAATATTGAGAAGACAAATTCAAATAACTACGTAATAATATTCCGAAATATAGAATACAATAAACAGTTTTAACGAAAGTAAACAAACCACTATAATTATTGTTAATTATAGCAACCTGGTACTTCTTTCTTTTACTTTTATTAAAATCATTATCGTAGTTGTTAGTTAAATTAATTACTTTAATTAAGCTGAAATTTCAAATGCGTAACAAAAAGTAGACACAGAGAAAATAAAAGATCTCTTATCAAATCAATGACTTATTAAAGCAAAAACCTGTCTGGAAAAGTACTCACTATTGGATGGTAACATAAATAATCTGAGCTAGAACTGTTCCCATATGAATCGGTAAAGTTAAATGATTGTTTTACTTTCAAGTCGGTGTCTCATTCGTGTCGATATAAGTGAAGTCCCTGAAAGCCTCAAACATCAGCATTAGTCTGTCCCCAGCTATTTAACTTTTTTAACTGATGAATAATTATTTTTTGGACGAGAAATAATTAACATTAATTAAAATCTTATTTGAAATATTTGTACATTAGTAAAAAACTTAATAAAACGATCAAGATAAAAAATGAGTGAGTGTTGAAATAAGAATATGTGTGTTAGCTATGTCAAGAAAAGACGATCAATATTTGTAATTATTTAACAATTTTATATGTATATATTTAAACTATACTAAAAACTAGCAATCAGTGGATATACTGCATCTACCTTTAGTAACGATGTATTGTGTGGGACTCGAAGTCAATTATTACACATTATTCGTAATTTTTCAGTGGTTACGACGTTCCATAGAATCCGCTGAATTAAAATTTTGTTAGGGTTTCTAATAAATTTCGAGTGTTTCTGTAAGAAGGTTGCTAAAGTTTATGAATTTTTATGTTATATATTTTCCCAAAAGAAAGAATCTTTAGTAAACAGTACTACGGTCAAACAATTATAATTCATGTACAATCTGTCTTGGAGTATTCTTGGTGTTCTTTTGAAATAAACTATGAATATTATAAGCCTCATTGTGAATTTAAAATATTGTTTTTTAAGATCAAACAAAATGTGGCATAATCCAGAAAATAGTTTTTACCTTTCAAAATTAAGAGGTTCCTTAAGAAAAAGAACAAGTTTTTTTCTTCTCAATGGACGATGATTAAAAGAACAACATTTATTTGTGTTATTTATTTGTGTTAGCTGTGTCATCAACATGTTTTGCACTGATCCAATTGCTTTACCGCAACGATTGGGGTGTAGTAAAGGTCAAAAGAACAATATATAAGCCGTTTAAGTTTGTAAGAAGCGTCAGGCAGAGTTGTGTTCTATCTCACATTTTGTTCAACATTTATGGAGTATATATCATAAGGCGTACTCTAGAAAACTCGAAGGAAGGTGTCATCATTGGAGGCACCTCAACGTCTGCCAAATGTAAAAAATAAGCATGGAATTGGGTATCAAAATCAATTACTCCAAAACCAAACTCAGGTACCGCGGCAACTCACTCCATATTACAGATGCCATATCCCTCGAGAAAGCGAATTATTTCATTTATCTGAACACTAGCATAAGCAACACGGGCTCTTGTGAAAAGGAAATCAGAAGGCGCATCGGTATGATCAAAAATGCGATGTTCCAGCTAGACAGAATTTGGAAAGATCAGAACATATATGGAAGACAAAGATTTTACTTGTGAGTTCTTTAGTGTTCTCCATCTTTAGTTATGGCTAGGAAACACGGACGATAAAAAAGACCGAACATATTTGCATTGACGCTTTCGAGATGTGGTGTTGGAACAAGATGCTTCAGATTCCATGGACTGCGTTCCATACAAACTAGTCCATTTTTCGTGAGTTTAACTTCCACTATCTGCTTGCAAAAGATCCTGGAATTCTTTGGACACATCGCACAGAAGGATGGACATAATTTAGAGTAGCTGATGACTACCGGCAAGGTGGATGGCAAACGACCAAGAAGGACGGAGTCTAGCTGGATGGGTTGACTAAATACGTTTGGTATTGGGCGCAAATTTGCATGAGGAGTACCTCACGCTGAAAAGAAGACCAAAACAGATTGAGAGATATCGTGTAAAATTTACTTCGAGTCGGAGAGTTTATGACCCTCAGGAATGAGGGACGTGACCCAAGGAGGAGGAGTGTCAAGAAAAGACAAAGAATATCTGGACTCATTTAAAAATTTTATACGTAAATATATTTAAACTATATAAATTTAACGCAGAAATACCCAAAGCATGATTGTTAAACCTTGTAATAACCCAGAGCTCGTATATTGTTTATTTTGTTTAATTATTTCATATTAGGATAAGTTTAAGAAAAGAAACCGGTTGACAAACAAAACTCCAATAAACAGCATAAAATAATAATCGAATCGCTGGTGACCTGGAGATATCTCACCGTCATTTTGAACACACTCTGCGAGGATTGGTATTTAAAGCTTGAAAATTGAAAAATAAAGGGATAGTTACAAGTTCATTCACTTGGGACTAGTCTATATAGGCATACTAGATATTTATTTTCAGTGCGAAAATCCTTTACTAGCTTCTGATATCTCTCTGACAGTTTTTCATTTATTACTCAGCAAAGGATAAAATAAGTCTTATTTTGGAATTATAAAAAAAAGATATTTAATAAATGTTAGATTGGTAATAGATGGTCGCCAAAGTTTCTCAAAAACATCACAAATTTGGTAATAAATATTTCATTAATATTGCAGTCGGGAAGATTTTACATACGGACTATTTTAATTTCTTGATTAAAGATAAGCAATTGGTACGATTTACACAATTTTGGGTATAGCAAGTACATACATATAAAAGGATGAAGTTGTGCAAATGTTGAAAACTGCCTTAATTTATTACTAAGACAACAGAAAAATTCTGGTGTGTGCCTTTGATCACATGTATGAAGTGAAGACTTCTAATTTTGAAATATATATATATATATATATATATATATATATATATATATATATATATATATATATATATATAATAACATTGATGTTACTTGAATCAAGAGCAATGCGTGATGATTATTTTAAAATACAATAACATATGCATATTATGTTAAAGTATTACTAAAAACCCGCATCACAAATAAAGATTTGAATCATGGTCGGTAAAATCGTAGCGCAAGTAAACATTTGAACCACGAAATCAATATAACGCCATCTGACGATAAATATTGCCAAAACTATTTTATAGTTAAAATAATTTGATTTTAAACTTTGCTCTTATCAAAATACATTAAAATTTTCGCATACCACTGATCGTTGGTCAAGGGGTATGATTTTTGCTTTGGGTGCGAGAGATATCGGATTTAAATTCATTTAAAGATTTTTTTTTAAATTTAATATTTTAAGATAGTTTAATCCAATACCATGGTATAAATATACTGGTCAAATTTAGTTGGAAAGAGCTGACAACACAACGAAACTGGTCCTATAGGGAATTAGTGGAAAAAATAATGCGTACATATTTATGTAATTTTTTTAACGTTTAACGTTTTATATAATACCCCGATATAAACCAGCCAATCGAATTAAGTCGGAAAAAACCGACAATACAACAAAAGTGGCCGAATGGAGAATTAGTCGTGAAAATAGTATACGAGTATTCAATTAAATTATACTCAAATTAAATATTACTCAAAAAGAGAACATAATTCTTGAAAGAATGCACTCCGTTTTAAGAAAAAGGAAGAAGAAAGCCTAGTTTACCCGACTTAGCGTCACCACCCCGACAGAACGTCATCGACCCTTACGAACGCCTCAGTTTCTTTCACTCCTCAGAATAAGTTTCCACTTCAAAATGCAGTGCGAAGATGAGCCTAAAGAAGTTTACACGTCAATAAAACTATCACCTATTTCTGAAGGATATATTGTTAAACACTGAAGGTGGAATAATTCAGCAGTCATAAATGTTGATCTTGATATCATTTGATAAATTTACTTATAACATATCAAATATAGTAAAAAATCAATATAATGTAAAAAATCAAATCTTGCTCAAGCAAAGCGATTACTTTAGTCAGTTATGTGCGCTGTTAGGCGAATGAAGCTTTTCTCGTTTTGTTTTCTTAAATGCACTTTTATTTGTTGCAATTAGAAGGCAAAATATTTATTACAAAGTGCATATTTATATTAAATTTGTTTATAGTTTAATGTAATAACTACCATATCAAAGTCAAAGACACACCGGATTAACTTTTATAACTTATTTGTAGCAGTTTAAAATAATAAGGTTATAGAGGAAGTTTGTAGGATGTCTAAGTTAAAAAATATTTACGTGGGCAGTGTTATTATAGGTACGTTAATGTTAATATTATTTTTAATCTTATTAATATGTAGCCCCATGTGTATTTCACAGTGTAAAAGTATAGTTAATATTTTCAAAATCTATAATACTACGGGTAATCACGGCAGATTTTCGGTAATCTCTAGTCAGATTCCACCAATCCTTTTTTTTAGTATTCTGATTCAGTAGTTTCACAATGAGGATCTTTTTTGGATACTTTGGTAAATACACCCGATGCGTATGCTAAATATAATATTGAAAACAATATTTTTAAGTTCCTTATAGCTTACAATCTTCTGAAACAATACCTCACACGGAATATAAACAAAAAAAAATAGTACTTAATTTGCCCACTCTAAAATAAACATAAGAACATTTAAAAATGAATAATTACTGCAAAATACGCAGATTAATATTATTGATTATTACACCCAATTTCAAGTTTCTTCGTCAACATGACTTTCGAGAAAATCAGCGGTGACACACAGATAAAAGGTGAGTGATTTTACAAAGGTTCGGTTTTTCTTTTTGAGATACAGGATCCTAAAAATTACCATATATTTAAAATATTAAAAAGAGTATTTAAAAATTACCAGAAAATATTAAATAAATTGAATAGCTGCAGATATTAAATGTTGTGAAAAAGTAGCACTTTGCAACAAGTCATAAAAAATGCCATAGTTTATGAAGGTGGCATCGGTCATTGTCCTTAGGTAAAAAAAAGATAAAGCTCCATTATTTCCAATAGAAAATTGTAATATATTTTAACTAGACTTATACCTAGTTACTAGTACGCACTGAAATTATGAGTTATTTGTTTCTTATGCTTTCTATGGAAACTTCTGGATCTGCCTAATCCCTCACTAACAGATCTCCTCCAGATTTCTCGAGTAAGGTTCTTCGATCTTAAGGTTCCACTCCAGTACGCTCTTCTTGATGTCTTTATCTATTTCCTTCAACGTAGCTTCACCTGCACTCGTTTTGCAAGACCTCCTGACCGATTAAAAGCTCCTCGGTAATTGCCCATAGTTCATTGTAGGTTATTACTGCCGATCATCTAATGTTGAGAATTTGACGTTGATATCGATTAATGAATATATAGGTGAGACAATTTGTAATTTTCTAAAACTTGCTAGCATACAGCAAAAGAAATTTTACATTGCTGTTCAAGATGTAATTCCCTGAGGAATCCTACGACTTTTGGCGTATAAAAGGACTGTTTTCTTTCCTAATTCTAAACTTTTCGTCATTCTATGCATTGCTAGACTTGCCGATTACATCATAGAGGTAAGAAACTTATTTTACGTCTTAAATTTTCTGCTCTTCTAGCTCAAGATTTTCTCCGCGGTTTAAAGTAAGCACATCTCCTTGGTCTTGTTTAAGTTTATTTTCTCACCTTGTTTTTGCGCCTAAATTTTTATTTTTCTATCTTATTCTTTATTTATTGTAATATGTAATATGTCTTCAGTGTAGTCGAGGTTTGACAACCTGTATTTCCTAGAAAAAAAAACGGGGATTTTCGAGGTCTGAAAAATACCGTTGAAATCGAGAGTTTCTTCTAAGCAAAATCTCATCAATGACGATGACGACAACTCTTCAAAATCTCATCAATGACGACGACACGTTGATCGGCAAGAGAAAATATTGCAGTTGGTGATCAAATCTTACCTCAAAAGGGGATGGTCATTTTCTATTATGCATGACTACCACATCAATTATAAGGTTTTTTGATCAGATTTAGTATCTTTTCAGGAATGCCATACTTAAGCAAAAACCACAATGTATTTCAGGCAATGTAACTAAATGTCTTCAAATTCGAATAGTATATGGGTCGTTAACTTTCATCCCAACTCTGCCCTGAACTAATGTATAGAATTAAAATCAAGTCAAAGTAGCTGGAATGTCCGAGACCGGCATGCTCCAGTCGGAGTCTTTTCCCCATAGATACTCAATACGATTGGAAATAATCCATTTAGCTGAATTACTTGTTATATTGAATGAGTTTGACAACAGGATAAGTTATTATATTTAGTTGTATCCCATTTTTTGGCGATTTAACCATGGGTCCTCCCTTCTGCTCGGCTAGCTTCTTCTACCCTCTCCACACTTTAAAAAAAAGTATGCGGAGTGCGAATTGATAGTTCAAAGTCTGAAAGACTTCTGGTGATCTTTTTATTTTCACTTTTAATTTGCTTCCAACCAGTAAATGTATGAAATTTTTTGTGCACTTCTGTTTCGTACATTTCGAAGATTTAAAGGCAGATGACAATCATCACGTACTCATATGTATTTCAAATTATTTAATAAAATAACTTTGATCACCTTCAAGAGTATGTGCATTTTAAATTTAAAATTCTACACATATTTAAGTTTAAAAAACTGAGAACGTTAAAATATAAAATGATTCATAAAGCGTCAAAAAATAACAGGATAAAGGGACGATGTTTTTATACATAAATATAACGTAGCTCTGTCTCTCACCCTTTATATCTTCCCAGAGAGAGAAGGAAATCTCTCCCATTTTCTCTCCCTCTCTCTCACTTTTTGTTGAATGATATGATGACAATTACGCCGCAATCAACCATAACTTCATCTCATCAGTCAGCTTTCATAAGCAAATATACTTGTTAACTTGGCAGAGCTATAAATGGTGTGGGGTGGTTACATTTATTTCAAATGCAAAATCAGACTGATTAAGGTAACCCTTTCAAACTAACTGCTAAAACCTTTCATTCAACTCGTTATTAAATTAATCTAATTCAGTTTGAGTGAAAGTTGTAATTTGGAGCGGGACGGGCGATTAAAAAGGGGCCATGCGGGCGTGGGTGGGACTTAGTTTTGAACAAAATTATGCGAATGGGGATCACGCAACCGATTTTCGTAGGTGATGCGAACTACAGATTATATTGTCTCTATATGCGCGAATACTGTGAACATTTTTGGTAGCTTTTGTTCTGTTATCTAATTATATTACAAATATAAACCATTATAGTATTTATCATGATTTCGATGATAAAGTATTTGCGGAGGAGACAATTTAGGAGCAATGTAAAATCACTACATAGTACAAAACCAAGGCTCTGTCTGAAATGTAATCTCACAAACTATTTATTAAAATCGAATTAACTAAAATTCAGTTCGATTTCGTTGCTATTAAAGTACTTTTGTCCTTCTTGTGAAACTATTTTTATAATGCCTATATCGAGGTATTTCGTAGTACCACCAATGCATGAGGGTTAACAGAGTCGACATTTTCAAAATTAACGACGTTCAATTTCAATTGTGATAATAAAACCTAGCGGACAAAAGATTTCAGATTTTATTAATAATTGAAAAAAAACAATGAAGTACTATTATTTTCATTTACTAAATTGAGATGGTTTTTATTTATATATATATAGATTAGGTGGGTTTATCTCTGTAAAATTATAAGCACTAGGACGACAATAGCAATATATATTTATATATATATATATATATATATATATATATATATATATATATATATATATATATATAATATATATATATACTTAAAACATAAATACATTTAAAAAAGTATATATATACTTTTTTAAATGTATTTATGTGTCTAAACTATTTCTAAAAAAGCGTATGTGTGGAAATTTATTTTCAGTATATTTAAAGATAAAAGCAAAAATTAAATATGAAAATAACTAAAAAAATAGAAATTCATAAACATACCTAGAATAACAAGAAGGCGAAATGATAAATAAAGCTGGTGAGAGATTAAAAAATCCTTCATAGCCAGAAAATACAACTGTGAGGAAACGATACAAACCAGCTTTTACGACAGCACATTGATGTGCATCATATCGTGACACATTGTTATTTGAAGCAGGTAAAATGAAGACAGTTGTATATATTATGAAATCACATTGACGCTACCAACATACTTTTATAGTTTCTGTCATTGTTTTTAGATATATAAAATTATGTAGATATATAAAGATAAAATTGGTTAGGTTTCTGAAATCAAGAATGGTTACTGCTACGATGATTAAAATATCTACATAAATTATTTTCATAGATAGTTATAAACACAGACTAAATAAAAAAATCATTTAAAAAGGAAACACTAGCAGAAAAAAAAGAGCAATAGGCCTCTCCGAGCTCATTTTTTGCATTGATCATCAGAACATATTAAGGTTGCTGAAGCCCTGTGCTGTGATATGTCTTATTTTTTCAATACCCCTAAAGGATTATACGAAAGCTTTCGACACAAGTCTTTCAGATTAAACGATGCCCAGCTCTCAATCACTTGCAAGAGAAGATACTTTCGTTGAAATTAATCTTTCGTATGTCGGGACCTGTCATTATTTACTGGCTATATTGAGAAGTTTTTATTTGTTCCTATTTTAAAATCCTCTAAGGATAATTTTAACAGTGGTAATTTGTAAGTATTTGATTTCGGTTGAGTCACGGAAAATGAGGCGAAATTCTATTTAAAGGACTAAATTTAGTAAATTTTTTTTTTCAATTTATAGTTGCTTCTTACACGTAATATTTTAGAAGTTAACTAGAATAATAAAAAGTTACCTATACATTTAATTTACTTTCAAGAAAAATAGATTTCAAGTGCGAAATTCTATATTGTCAAAATTTTTTTTTTTTAGTCTCAAAGACGAATCCAGGTCATATTGAAAATTTTACCAAATTTATTATATTTTATTAAATTAAACTTATAAAGGAGTTAAAATATTTACCTTTCAATTCCAATGTCGATTTTATGAAGGAAAACAAAAATAATAGAAGTAAAACAAAAAAATTGTTCACAAATTAATCAGTTATGCATTATGTATAATTCAGTTATGCATTGTTAGACTTCCAAAATCGGTAGACCCATTATTTTTGTAAATAATATGACCGATTCATAACTCGTTGATAAGAAGGAACTCACTTTATAAAGAACTTTATGAATAGAGATAGTGTTGAAAATAATAAAAAATGATGAACAATTGGGGTATTAGCAAAGAATCTTTCTTGCTAATATCTCTTTCTAATATCCCACCTGAAGATGTTGTAATACAATGAAACCTAGGTCGTGGTAAAGAAATTAAAGAAAGTAGAAATAATACTACATCACGTAGTTTCATTTAATTGTGTAAAATTATGATATTTGAACGAAAACAAAAAAAAACAAATGAAAGTTGTGAATAAAATTCAATTAAAATCTTTCTTTTTTAAAATTACCTATGCTGGTATAGATGGCCAGTGCATTTTTAAATCTGAATAGATAGAAGCGCTGTGGATGGCGCGACGAGAGTGGCGAAAATAGGTAAGAGAAGTCATTGTGTCAGAAAAACGTTCAAATTCAATCGTCAATCAAGGAAGCAGTAAATATCCCAACTTTTATGTTGATATAGCTGCGAAATAAGTTAATATCTAAAAAAAAACAAAAAATAACTATGTAAATTTTTGACAAAATTAAATACATCGTTTCAATATTAGATTCAGGTGCGGCAATAAAAGTAAAATAATCAATGGGCATTAACTGGAATTAAAAATTATAAGTAATAAAAATAATGAAAACCCGAACAACAGAAATAATGTGTGGCAATGAATTTCTAGAATCTCAAAAAGTATAAATTTTTTATTGCCTGGATATTTTTCAAAGACGTTATAATTTCATTAAAAATACTAGCAATTATAATGTTATTTAAATTAACGTGAGTCCATTCGGTTTGAATTGTATAACCTTTTCAACAGCATTGATCACATGTTTATTATTTGTCAGGAAAAATATACGCAAAATAAATCCACGCAGATTACGAAAAATAAAAATCATATTTACCACATAATCCCTTTTCAAAATCATTTGACTCATTGAACTGTACTTCCTAAAATTAATCAATGACAATTATAATCACCTACCATTGGAGACTTTATTTTTCAATTATATTGTTATTTGGTTGTTTTATTTCAATAATATTCAACGAAGCCTGAATTGTATCAAAACGTTTTAGTAATTTCCAAATAAATAAGCAATAAATTAGCTCAACTCGGTTTTTAATTTCCAACAAATTATGACCTGAGGTAAAAGAACTGACTAACATATACTTTGGGGGCAAAAGCTTGCTATCAGAAGAAACAAATAAGAATTTGAAGTAAAATTAATTATTTACCAATAAAATATTATGGTAAATTCTTAATGTATTAACCTGCTATTGCGTTATTGTCATAGGGATTGAATTTTGTTTTCATAGGACATTCAATCTGCCCATTCAGTCTTTTCATATTTTTAATTCGAAGAAATTCATTTTCATTCAACGAATGGTCTCTATACTAAATTAATTTTTCACGCACACTTTCAAATGTATAAATCAAATTAAAATAAATTATTCCAAAAAAACATACAATTAATAATGTGAATAGAAATTCAAATGTCTATGTAACTTATTATGAACTATGAAATATATTAAACTGCTTTAATAAAGATAAATTAAAAACACAAAGTAATTACGTTAATGTTAATTCGACCAACTTATATTTCTTTCCATCAGTTTTATTATAATTATTATAGTAGTTTTTAGTAAACTTAATTACTTTAAATTAATAAAATTACGAAACAAAAGTACAAAGGTTGAGAAAACAAAGGATCTCTCGTCGGAGCAAGTACTAATTATTACAAAAACATGTCTAGGAGAGTGGGCACTAGTGGGTGGTAACATTAACCATCTGAGGAGAAATTACTCCCAAATGAATTGATAAAGTCAAATATTTCATTCGTTTTCAAGTTTATATATATATATATATATATATATATATATATATATATAAACTGAAATGACGTCATTTTTAACTCCATTATATCATGTCTAATTAGCTGTGTCGAAAAATTCAAAATGACTAAGCAAAGCTAAAAATTGTTAAAGTAGTAAAAACTTACTGTTCCTGTAATATGTAAACATTATCCTGTAATATTATAATTATTCCTGTAATATGTAATAAAGCTCATAACATTAATCGGATTGCTAGTAAGGGTTGGAAACTGAAACTTAAACATAGAAATGTAAAGGGAATTTAATATGCATTGGGAATCTTCATTTTCTAATTAGGCGGAAATCGTAAGTAAAACTTCTGGTATATATTTAGATAGTTTACTCTTGAGTGCAGTAAAACAAGTTTTATTTAAGAATGGTCAAAAAATCTTAATGATTATTAGGTTGTTAATTAATAGTCTTAAAATCTTAACAAAACATCAGAAACTTGATAATAAATATCTCGTCAGTATTGAAGTCGGTTGTAGAAAATTTTATGTACAGATTATTACGAATATTTCTTGATCGAAAATGAAAAAAAATTCTTCACCTTTTGGTTATAACAAGCAAAAACAAATAAATCACGATCACGTGGCATCAATAGCAAAACCAACCCGTTTCTAAACCCATATTACCTGCTTTTGAAGGCCATGCTGATAAATATTGGAAGTGGAACGATTCACCAGAGTCTTACATGTAGATATTGAATTCATTTGAGAGAGTGTGGCAGACAGCACTCTGCTTAATCAAATACATAAACGAACAGAAATATTTTTTTATTTTCTCGGTAAAAAAGTTGTACATAAAATCTGAAATTTTGTGTATTTCATGCGAAGGTAAACTACTACTATTTTTGAAAAAATATTTTTATATGTAAAACGATCTCATACAAAACGACTTCAATAGTCAGCTGTACGCGCAACTAGGTAAGTGAGGCTTGTCTCCTATTATTTTCTCAAATGTTCTTTATTTACAAATTTAGTTCTAGACTAATGATAGTATAGTTTAATAGAATAAGTACAATATCAAATTTGAGCAAAAATTAATCAACATGACTCTTATGATTTATTTTTATCAATTTAAACTGGTAAGACGAAAGCGACAAGTGTAAAGTTTTTAAGATAAAAAATATTTAAATGCACAAAAAGTTTTTATTAAACTATTTATAAATATTAATTTTATATTTCAGCTTATTAATATATTTCCCTGTAGGTCTTTGACAAGCGTAAAAATATTACTAATTTTTCAAAAAGCTTTACGATAAGGATAATCGCTAAATTTTTTTTGCAATATTCCGGTCAGATCTTAAAAAACCCTATTTTTTCCAGTATTTTGGTTTAGTAATTTCGTAAATAAAAGGGGAATAAATGGGATAGGATGACATTTTTTTAAACATTTTGGTAAAATATCCAATACCTTCCCTATATAAAATTCTGAAAAATATGTTTTTGAGTTCCTTGTAATTTATAATAGCCCTTTCAAACTATATTCCGTATGAATTATAAAACTAAAAAAAAATTTTTTTCAATTTCCCCACTTTAAAATAACCAAAAAAAATAAAAATATTACTGCAAAATATGGAGAATAATATTATCTGTTCTATGCCAAATTTCAAGTTTTTACGTCACGCGGTTTCTTAAGAAATTGGTTGTAAGAGACAGATAGACACATAAGTGATTTCATAACGGTATGTTTTCCTTTTCAAATACAGAATCATAAATATCATCACACATTTAAAATAAATTACCAATGAATATTTCAAATGTCTACAAACAGTTGAGCAAATCGGGTGAATATATATATTTAAAGTTGTAAAAAAGAAGTAGTATGCTACAACTGATCAAAAATTCCATCGGACATGAAAATGTCATTGTTTTTGGACTAACGCTCGGTTACTTCCGATGGAAAATCGCAATATATTTTAACTTGACTTGGAGTAAGTGAGGCGTGTACTGAATCAAATGATCAAATTAGTTAATTATATCCTATACCTCCCATAAGCTTCGTAAGCTTTTACCATCAGCCAACAGGAGCAAGGAGGATCTATAGCTATTTCCTTATTATAACATGTCTCCTCCAGGTTTGTCTGGTGAAGTTCTTTGATCGTTAGGGTTCCACTCCAGTGTATTGTCAATGTATCTATTGCTTTCCCTCTAGTTATGCCCGATCCAACTCTACTTGTTTTGCAAAACCTGCTCATTGGGCAAATGTTGATTGGTAATGACCCATAATCTGATGTTGAGCATTTAAAGTAGGCATCGATTAATGAAGGTTTGAACTATATGGTTGAGATCTTCTGTAACTTACCAAATCTTGGATATATGAAGCAAAATAGATTTTACATTGCCGTTAATGATTTTATACTTAATTTTCTGAGAGATTTCACAGCTTTTTCATGGAGGGTAAATGCGAATATAAGAGTTATTTGCTTTTGTACTTCAAAACTTCAGCTGTTCTAAAGCTCCATTAGATTTGTATACCATACCGCAAAAGTTAGAGAATTCTTTTTTCTTTCAAGTTTGCCGTCCTGAGCTAGCGTATGATATTCCAAGTTACTTAAAAGCAGGTTCATCTCTTTGGTGTTGGCGATGTTTATCTTCAACCCTAATTTCTGCGTATCTAGTTATAATTTTTTCTAGATGTTTGTTCATATGTTGAAATGTGTGCCTAAGCAGACAAATATTTTCAGCATAGTTAGCTAATTTATTATAAAGGCGCCATTGAAAACCGCCTTTTTCTGTAGGCAATCTTCCCCAAGTCCTTAACAATGACCACGACAAAGATGATTGGTAAGAGAACATATCACGGTTGAAGTACAAATTTTATATCAAAGGAGTGTCACAGCTTTCCTCATCTACGTAAAGCAAGAATAGGGAATCTCTCTGTATCTCCATCTTTCTGTTAAATGACTTAGCAACAAGTAGATCATAATCAAGTATAACTTCATCTCACCAATTAGTTTTCATAAGCATATACATTTGTTAACTTAGTTGAACTGTAGATGGTGTGTGGGTGGTTATATTTATTTGTAATGAAAATCAGACTGATTAAGGTAACCCTTTCAAACTAACTGCTAAATCCATTCGTTCAACTCGTTTTTAAATTAATCTAATTCGGTCTGAATCAAAGTTGTAATTTGGAGCGGGACGGGGATTAAAAAGGGACCGACGCGAGCGTGGGTGAGACTTAGTTTTGCATGAAATAATGCGATTAGAATTACGGGACTATTTCTCGAAAGTGATGTGAATTAGAGAGCATATTGGATCTATATACGCAAAAAATAATTTGAACATCTTTCATAGCCCGGATTTTATTACGCGGATAGTACTATGACTTATTCTACTATCATAATAATTTTTTATTGATACTGTCTAACGTTATGGGTTTTTTAATAGCGTTCAAAGTATTACGTGAAAACCTGGAAATACTAGAAAATTATGTGTTTAAGAACTAAAATTGCATGTATTTAATTAAAAATATATCTATAACTTCTTATAAATATGTATAATTTCTCTTTTCCCGACATGAAAAAGAAGTGAAGGTTTCTAAGCGCATATCTGGGTTTTATTTCCTCATTTATCATTAATATCCTGACGGATGTTGATATTTAAGATATTGTTGAATTCGTCTTGGCGTCACGAATGTCTGTGTATATATATATATATATATATATATATATATATATACTACAAATGAAAATAGACAAATGACAATTATATATTTTGCAAGAGTAAATCATGGGGAATATTTAAAAAAACACCACATCTAAAATTGTTGCTATAGTTTTTCCAAATCATTTGTGAGGTTTCCTAAAATCAATATATTTTGCATGCAAACGTGCCAAGATATATGTTCATTAAGGTTTATATTTTCTCTATCTAGAGACTATATCTGTTATAAATGATCTGAAATCTCGACATCTAACTTGTTTAGATTAAACGTATGAAATTTTAAAATTATATAACTGTTAACAATTGCGAATTTGCGACTATGTACCATTTATCTGAAAACACAGTACAAAATAAATGTTTTCCATAGTATATGCAAATTCTCAAAGTTAACAGATTGTAACGTGCTCTGACATATTCTCAGCTTAAATTATGGCTTAAATCAGAATATGCAGCTTATCGTCTGATGCTCGTTACCGAGCACTGGAACTATTTCCAGTGCCATATTATTAAATTGTACTTTTGTTACCAAATAACTTTGTATAAATACGAAGTTATAGTATTATTAAATTATATAATTTAACAAAAAAATTATAATTGTTTATTAAACAAAAATAGAATCATTAAATACCAGAAACGTGTTATATACGATTTTAATTCTCGGCGCCTAATTGGTTTACAATAAATATGGAAAATGTAAATTTTAATAAACCTTAACAAATTTTGTATACATGACCATCTGGGAAAAAGTTGTTATTATTTTTAATAACCACTTATTTATTATGTAAATTAAATTATCTCAAAAACATTATTAAATGTTATTCGTAATATATGGAAATTATTTTTAATGTCACAGACCCTTTGATAAATTTAACCACGTGCTTAGCGTGCTGAATTGCATAAGGCAGACTATGTATGAGTAACTAATAGTAGGATAATTATACAAATAGAGTTAATCCAGATAATTTCAAGAGGCCTTCTGCAGAAATAATTCCTGTTTCTTATCATTAAATTATATTTTTGTTATCAAACGGCTTTTTATAAATAGTGAAGTATATACGCAATTGACAAATTAAGAGCAACATTAAGTTAATACTAAAAGGTATATTCAAACACAATTTCATACAAGTTCAGCAACACTATAATCGATATTAATTCGAAACAAATAAAATAATGAGCTTATTCTGGAAATTTTTTATAAAGTATGAAATCGAACCATTATTCCTTCTTCCAGGTACATAAAAATAGTTATTAGCTGATCGCAATATTTATTCCAGTCAAATTAATTTAATACTAACCTAAAAATTAACTAACGCAATTGAAAATAATATTCGCAGGATTTTAGGTAAAGAAAATCCTATCGTCAAATAAAATTACGTAAGCAACCACGTATTTGTAAAAGACACATCGTTGTATCAAAATATGTCCCTTTAGACCACAGTGTTTACATGACATAACTGTACCCGCAAGGCTTTAAATGTTATCTCCAATTTATTTTATTGATATCTAAAGTAAAAGTAATCTCCAATTTATTTTATTAATATCTAAAGTAAGTCAACTATTTTACGAAGTATATTTGATTGTGTTACATCAACAACTGTGTAATTCATAATTCCACTATCTTATCTGAGACAGAACTTCCAACAACCTAAAAGCTACACGAATACTTTTGCAAAATTCAGCCACTTTTCTTTAGGATGTAAATACATCTGTCCCTATCGAAAAATTATAAGAACTAACTTTTCTAGCTGAACGAATTACCTTTCGCAGAAATAATATAGAACAGAAGCTGGTCTCTGAGACTTGAAAATACGCAAGCTTACTTCGCAACACTACAGAAACGTATTACAAGTAAGACCTCCACGTCTGTTCTTATTAATGCCTTAAAATACCGAGAACTATGTTATCTTGTTATATTCTTACTTATAACAATTCTACATTACGCAGACAGTTTAATAATGATAGCTAAATGTAGAAAATTATATAAACAAATGATTTACACTATTGTTTAATATAGTTTACAATATTTTTTGCAGTAAAGCACTAGGCAGCCCTTATATCACCTTCTATGCAACATAAGCTCCAATACAAGTCCCAAATAATAAAATGAATAAAGAAAGTAATAAAAGAGTCCATTTAATTTATTCTAATAAACATTTAAAATGTTTTCTTTACTTATTGTCCATTTTACAAATTTTGAAAGGCCATAAACAATATTAAAAATAAGGAAAGTTTAAATGTTCTATTATACGAATAATTATTTCTTTGGCGTGCTCGTGATTAAAATATATATAAATAAAACATTAAATATAACACGACGAATAAATATATGTTATCGAAACATCAAAAACATAGGCTGTCAAAATTAGTTAAATGTTTAGAGGTCCACTAATTTAGAACTGCTCGCAATCAAGTATGAAAAACCATTGTATGATTGAAGGATAGAAAAAACTTCTGAATAGAAATATATTTGTTCAATTGAATGACAAACGCAAATTACATTGATACGGATTTAGTTAATAATTTTTTTTTCTTAAAAGTTATAATTTCATTTCTATTCTAAATTAACTCCACAGTTCAAAAAGGAAAATATTCTATCTTGAATATTTTCCACTTTATATACATATTCATTAATGTAATGGGTATTTTTCATATGCAAATTCACAGTTTTAAAATATTCAAATTTTCGAAGCTCAGTGCAATTTTTTATTTACTTCGCTTATTATAAACTATGGATTTTGGTTGATGTTTTTCATCGTTAATATATTCACATATTTTTTCTTCTATTACCTTATACTTGCTGCGCGGTAAATACTTTAAATTAACACATGTGGTTGATTAGGAAAATTTGCTCTTTCAGTAATAAGTTACTAAGTTAAAAATTATATCTTGTTATTGGTAAATACAGTAAAAAATAAATAAAATAAAGTAACCACGGTTTTGAGATGGTAGATACATGTCTAAATACTCTACAATGCTAGTTACTTCCACCTGTGCTTTTATTTAATCATTGTACTAGAAATATTTATTTTGAAAAATTAATATAATTTTTTTTGATGTCAAAATTGTAGTTTAAAAGTGCACCACTATTCATAAAACAGTAATACCTGCAAGTAGCTTCAATTTTGTTTATAAAATAATGCCAATTGCCAGACTTACGATTTGAAAATTTGATTGTTTTGCCAAACTAAAATAATTCTGAGTTTTTACGTTTAAAACAGTTGACTTGATTTGAAAGGCTTGGTCCATAAAAGAGGTTAGTTTAATATGTTCAGGTTTTGTAGTTTTTTTAAGAAGCTATGTTTAAATGTAATTTACTCAGAATTAAAAACCTTCATAATATGGCAGTAATAGGGAATAAAATAAAAATATACGTGATTAAAATGAAGAACAAACAGATTTTCTATATCTTACTATAGTATTCAACAACATAAGTGTATGTGACGCCGTGATATTTAGTGTAAGAATAAAGAGAGAATACATACAATATTACCAATTATAATTATTAAAAATATAAACGGCTGTTAAATATATCAAATTCGAACACAGTTCCAAACCTCTTCGAGCACATTTTCTGCGTTTATTATCCGCAGAACTTAAGGTTGCTAAAGCCCTTGGCTCTATTTTATTTTTTGGACACGCGTAAAGGATTACATTGAAGCCTTCGACATAGGTCTGCCAGATTTAACGACGCTCAACGCCTCAATATTATGCATGAGAGGACACTTTCGTAGACGCTATTTCTTTGGATACATGGGCTTGTAATTGTTAACCAGATTTTCAGGGCATCCTTGTATAATTTCCATATTAAATGTTGTAAGGAAAGTATAAATGGAACGATATTGTAACTACTTTATTCATGTCTTGAAATTTGAGCAAAATGAAAAATTTATAAGATGCTCGAAAACGAATTGGATAAAGTTATAGATGAAATATATATTTTAATGTAAAGCGTGTTGTCCAACATTTTTGAAAAATGACAAGTTCGCCGTCGTCCTCTTATGTTGGGTTGATCACAAGGCATACGGCATTTAACGATGCGGCGCACCCGGGTTCGATTCCCTGCCGTTCGCCGAATGGGGCTGGATTGGTGTTATTGTTGGCTGTAAGAGATTGCTCTCGTAGCAATAAGTCCGCCCTTTGTTTCACTTAGATACATTAAAGTTGATAAATTTTTACTTCCAAGAGAGTGATATTTTCAAATTCTTTTTTCAATATAAATTGTTTTTTCATTCGTTCCAAAAATACTTAATAAACGATTATTTGCAAATTCATAGCATTTTTTTTTATTCTAATACCTTCTACCATTCTGTTAATAGTAACTATAGAATAAAAAACGAGCGAGTATATATTTTTTAACTATTTGGGCGACGCATACGAAGTGAATTTTTTTTCGTTAATACAAAATTTATCTTCGATAGTTAAAACATCTTATCTAGTAAGGAAAATACATAATTTTCTAAAAATACTCTCAGGAACAAAAGGAAAGTTAAAAAGAGCTAAAATATTAATCACGTAAATCCAATGTAAATTAAAAGGAGCTAAAATTTTCTGTAAAATATTTTATAAACCACTTCCATACTAAGCAATGTATAATATATTTTACTTACTTTTTATCGAAGTCCTAAATTTAGGCATAATAAAACATTTTGAGAAAATTGATTGAGTGATTTTAGTTGTAATAGCTACGATTTTTTAAAATATGCCTGTTCGACAGGATGCCATGTAAACTTGACTGGATGAATTTTAATAAGATTTATGTATCAGCTCATAGAGTAAAAAGTATATTAAGGTATTTACATTTTTGTGTAATTTTAGAGAGTTGAATTATATTAGAAAACCAAACATTATGAAAAAAAATTAAATTAAGTGCAGGATAGTTTTTGATGCAAATTGATTTGGAAAAAATCTTGAAATGAAAACATTGTATAGTTTGTGTATTAAAATGTTAAATATATGTTCATGGTTTAAAACAGGTACATTAAAATGTAGGTTTTTGGCTTAAATGCCACTCGTATACTTGCTTGATATCATATTGATGCAGGTCATTATTAGATTGATTATTTGTTCTAAGACGAAGTTAAATCGTTGGCAAACAGAATGCTATGCAGTGCTAAAAATTATTTTATTCTCACAGTTCCTGTAATTATGACACCCGCCTTTGAGTACCAACAATTTAATAGTCACTTATATCAATTTACAAACAATGTCGTCCTTTCCAGTGGTAAAAATCGTATACATATTTAAGAAAACAATTTCCGCCGACTCGACGTGCTGTTGCAATAAAATTAGAGATATTTACGCCAAATGGAAATAGGTAAAATGGAGGAGAGCAGCTCCTGTCTGTTCAAGTACGATAGGTAATTTATTTACTGTTGAGAAAATTCTTATTTTTAATTGGTGTAATTCTAAAATAATCCGAAAAAATATTTAAGAAAATTTGCTTCCAAAATTTACAATACGGGAAAAGTAATTACTCCCATGTTCTATTTTAAACCTTCATATCGAAAAGAGTACTAAAATCCGACAAGTAACTTTATGTCGTATAATTTTATCGTTTGTGTGAAAATTAGTATTTTAAATATATTCAAAGTACTGCAATTTTTACTGTGAACATTCAGAAACCATATAAAATTGCCAATCTCTCAAAACAATCTTAAAAATGTTGTGTAATAAAAATAACCATTTAGATTGGTATTGCCAGCAAAGTTATAAAAAAAACAACTATAAGGCATTTTTTACTATTAGTTGACAAAATCAGTGTGAGTATTTGAGCGTCACAGACTATTAATCACTTCTAATGGTAAATGATTTAGTTCTTGTCATTGGCATTCCATGTGATAATAATACAGAGGACAGCGTGTTCAATCTCTCCTAACATTTTTAACAAGTGGAGTGTAATATTCTAAGTAACAACGAGACAAATTTTCTGAAAATTTTTCTATGACAATTTGATCACTATTGTTAAAGATACAATTAGAATACAAGAAAAACTAATACTTTTTGTCATGACTAAGTGCAATTGAAGGAGTATAACTCAAAGGTTATAGAAAAACTATAGCGACGATTTATTATGTATTTAAATATGCACCAGGATTGAATGCCTACCAAAGTTCTAGTAGGCAACGCATTTATGTTTTTTTTAATATTTGCACAGGACATTCTCAATAACCGTGCAACGTAAATGGCTGAAATTATGGTATGGTGATAGCTACTAGATATGAAAATTTGTATGGCTGAAATTTTGTATGGTGATTGTGAAAAGTGGTGATAAGTGATAAATGGCTGAAATGGTATGGTGATAGTGAAAAGTGGTGATAGTGATATGGTGATAGTGAAAAGTGGTGATAGTGATAGTGAAAAGTGATAGGTGATAGTGAAAAGTGGTGATAGTGATAGTGATAGATGATAGTGAAAAGTGGTGATAGTGATATGGTGATAGTGAATGGTGATAGTGAAAAGTGGTGATAGTGATATGGTGATAGTGAAAAGTAGTGAAAAGGGTCTGGTATGGTGATAGAGAAAAGTGGTGATAGTGATGAATGGCTGAAATTTGGTATGGTGATAGCTACTAGATATGAAATTTGGTATGGTGATAGCTACTAGATATGACAATATTTATATGTGTTTGGAAGAGATGCCAAATTATGGAATAAAATAAAAGTTTTTTTTGCAAGTCCTTAATTTTTTTAGGGATATTATATCGAAAGGTTTGTTATGATATATATAAAATAATTCATAATTTTATAATGAATAAAAAATATTTAGAAAAATCCGAAAAAGTACATTCTTTTCCTATTTCTGAAATTATTGAGCCAAAATCATAAAGAAAACGGCGTTGTTAGTATCTAACTGAAGAACAGCCGTTATTATGAATTCTTTCTTCGCCTTTATTATATAGCGGTTTTTATAAAATTAATATTCGGAAAATAATATATATAATATTCATAAATGTATGTTGATCGTTCAGAACATTGCTTTCTAAATTTCGATGTTTTGCATGGTTATGTATTCTTAATTTTTTTTGAGTTTAGGTCACCACTCCGTTGAATAGAGCGAATATCTTCTAGATAGTACAAGATCAAGTTAGCATAAATCTCCATAGTCTAATCGACAATAGCACTGTTTAATAGAGTTGAACTTAGTTAGAAGGAGGACGTACTGTTGAAGAAGTCTTAAATTTGCCGAAGACCCAACGGCTGACATTACTAACTTGTGGCTGTCAATCAAGAAATTGTTCGATGACAAAATTTAAGTCTCTTACTCGTGGAGAGAAATATAATGTAACGTTTCGTAACGATTTTGGTAGAACAGGGATACTGATACTGGAATGGAGATTCCTGCTACTGATATCAAGGGCCGGAGATTAAACAAGTACACAAAACTTTCATCTCTATCACGGAGTGTTTCGAAAAATAAATAAAAACTAATAAAAAGGGAATAAAATTGTCCTTCTTTAAAATATTTACGTAGATTGATCAGAATTAGCGTACTTTCATATAGCGCATAAAGATAAATATTTAATTGCTTATAAGTAAAGCACTTTTATAATTTAAAAGAAATATGGTAGGTAATGTTCATTCTATGTTACGATAATTAAGACCGTTGAAACTAATGAAACAAAATATTTAAATATACGACCATCCTTTAGAAAACGTACAGTTAGTTTAGATGATCGTATTATAAGATCATTTACTACGCAATACAATAAATAAACCTAATCTAAATATGCCAAAAAACAATTCAAACCGATATGAAAAGCTCTACTCAACTAACGAACGTGAGAATAAGCCTTAGGTAGTTAATCGCATTACATTATCTGGTTTCGTGCGGGCCACTTACCAGGAGGAATATACGATAATAATACGATGATAAGCTTATAAAAATTAAAATTTTGTGTCCGACGAGATATGGCTCGTACTAACACAAGATTCACGCAATGCGAGTTTAATTAATATTTACCGCGCTTAACGATTCGTACGACAAGAAAATGATAATCTATAATGGTAGAAAGTGGTAACCGATGGATATTTAAATTTTTCTCAAAGAAACGTAACTTCCAGATTATGTTGCTTTCAAATGGCGGTGCCTAATTTAAAAAAAAAATTCTTTAGTCTACGAAATTAAGGCCTGAATATCATTGATATTTTTTACAGATAATGAAATCAATGTTCTGTTAATCGACAAGATAAGAAGAATAATGTATCACCTAAATATTGATTGCTTTGGTATACCTTAATGTTTGATATTGTATAGTTTTTTTCCAGATGGATACTGCTACAGTTTATTCCATTAGGAACAGTTTTTTTCAAGCTTTTAAATATTTTAAAACACGTCTTAGTGGCAAGTATCTCGATACTACGAAAGAGTCGACTAAAAAGCACCTGAAACCGTAGAACATGTATGAATATGGTAATGAAATTTAAAAAAGTAATATAGGTATAGGAGGATCGTAGCAAGTGAAAATCAGTATTTCTATCTACCCCTATAGGCGTGAGCTAATTTATGCATGTACAAACACTTAAAATCTCTTCTTTCTAGCGTTAACAGCTGCAAACTCGAAAATAATTTTCAAAATTTATAGTTTGTGTTGCCTCGTATTATGTTGTTAATGTTCCAACATAATTCTCTCTCGTTTAGATTATTTTTGTCCGCGAGTACCTTTTTATTAATTTTATTTTATTGAACCTCCTCTCATATGAAGCAACTAATATGCAAATTGCCATAAATAACTTTAGTGCGACTAAAAGTTTTCAAAAAGCTTCTGTGAAATCCTATTCTACAATTAATTTAAAAAAAAATTAATTACTCAATCAAAAAAGGTAATATTGGCTATTTTTAATGTCTTCTCAACTTTTGTATTTTTAAGAGTACTGCTGCTTCTGACCTGACCTCATTATGAAAACCAATAAATTTTAATACACCTAACTTTAACTCTTCATTATTTGCCAAAAGCAAAGTATTTGTTTGCGTAATCTCGAATAACGAAGCTACATTATGAATAGACTTTGGTGTAGTTTGGAGTTCAATACTGAATCGGTCAAGACATGCCAACATATCTTTTTAAAGTTATGCTCTTAGTGTAAACCCTGCATCCGTGGTCAACTCAACGACCATTCATCTTTTTACAACAATCTCGCCTTTCTATTGAAATGTCGTAGTCCCTGGATATTTTTGCAGCAAGAACTACTCCCTCTTTTAAAATATGAACTCTTGTTATTTTCCAATATGAAGACGAAGTGAAAATTAATCAACACTCAAGCCTTTATTTTGCAATACAACCTGACTACAATTTATTTTCCTTAGCACATCATTCCAAAAGAAAAGATAGCAAAGAAATGTAAAATTACAAAGAGCAGGCATAATATTCTTTATAGCACCTCGGGTAACTAAATTTTACATAGATATCGTTGAATTTCAGCAATAAATTTATTTTATGGAATTTTTCAAAATTTTGAAGTGAATAATTCTTAAGCGGCGATTGAATAATCGATAAGTGAAAAAATGTTATTGCTAATGTTCTGAATGTATAGTATTAAAGTCTTCTTATACAAATTTAATATAATCTATGAATTTATACTTAGTATATTCTCTCCCTCTCTCTCTGTATTACCCTTGCTATATTCTTACGAATCGAGATTTAAAACGCCAAAGAAGTTTCAATTCTCTTATATGTACTGTGTTTCAAGCGATTATTTTTTTTTTTTTCGCCGCCAAGTGCCACCCCCCAAACAGGTGGCGTCTGTTAAGGACCGCTTCCACTGCCTCCCTTAGATATGCGACTGAGTTCTAACGTCGTCTTTCAAGAGTAAAAAAATATTCTCTATCCGGCTCGTTTACATAATAATAATGATGTAATATTATGTCGTAATTAATGAAAGAACTTTGAAACATTTAACACGAATACTGTTCAATTTCTGTACACACGACCTATAGATCGATATAGCAGAATACTAGAAAGAAATGAAAAAAATATTTTTAAAAACATTTTCTCTTTAAATAGATAAACCTTATGCTTCTCTTATTTTATCAAACTAAATTAACTCATTAACTTTTCTTAACGCATTGCTTCACCATGAAGTACACATTAAGAACAAAAATTAGCCTTGTTGAAATTTGGTTATTCTATATAGACTAACAATGTTTATATAAAATATGCTACCTAAAAAAATATTAAAATTGAAATTATGCAAATAAAGGATTGGTAAAATAGCATTAGCGACGAAAGTAGCATTAAGTTTTTCGACCTATAAAATTAAAAAAAAAATTAAATATTTAATTTACTCACTCTGAAATAACCATATAAATATTTCAATTTATTAGCTACTAAAAAACCGATCTGGTTGATATGTACCAGTTTCTAAAAAAATTCGTTGTGACAGAAAAAGGGATTGACATGTATAAGAACCAATCAAGGATTTATTTTAAATTTTGAGGCATCACACCTTAAAAATAGTTCTGTCAAGAAACCTACGTCAATTTACATAGTAATAAATGTTTAGAATGATCAAAATTAATATCTCCAAGAATTACTATCCCCTATCGCCCTCTCTCTTCCTAATATCCTATAGCTGTAGTAATTAATAGGCAAGTCGAAATATACGAAATTGTCTCTTGGACCTTATTAACTAACCCAATGTTTTTCTTCGAGTACTTATAGACATATCCACTGAGTTTTATGACGTAATAAGGAAAAACACAAGCACTAAAGTACTTGAAACGTGAGATCATTATATGGGCATCACTCGGTGTCAGGACGACCGCAATGTGAAATATTGACGTAGGAATGGATAGCAGTGGGCGCTCGTAAAAGATAATGCTGTCTTCGTGCAGGGAGCGAATGAATTAACTATGCATATAAAAAGCGAGCCTTTTATAAGAGATGGGACATTAAACGCATCATTCTAAGTTGGGACACTATTTTGTAAAATAACAACTTATTTTTGTGTCTTATTTTTGTATAGAAAATAATATAATAATTTCTCAAGTTTCCCCAAGAATTTTATGACAAAATGTATATAGTGGGATGTTTTTAAAATATATACTTAAATTTGAGTTGAATAATTTCATTATATAGTAAAAATTATAAATAAAATTTACTTGAAAAAGCTGTTACGTATATATATATATATATATATATATATATATATATATATATATATATATATATATATATGTATACATATATATATATATATATAACAGGTAAGAAATATAAATTTCATTTCGCATATTTTCTTTTTACTTGAATTTCTAAGTCTATAATTTTAGGATAGTTTCTAATTAGCCATTATCTAAAATAAAATTATTTTTAAAACGGTTTTTTTTATTTTTGTGGCGCGATTTTCGTTCTAAAAAAAACACGAAATGATAAATATGAAATTTTTTAAGCCTCTCATTCAATATTTTACATTTTCAATTATCAATTCAGGTGGAAACTTAACCACCACATACCAGTCATTGAAAGAAAATTTATGTAATAAAATAAACATGTTAAGTATGAATATAATTTCCACTAACAGAGTTATACACAAAATTTGGTATGTAAATATATTTAAACGTATATAATATTTATGTTAGATATTTACAAGTATTAATATTATTTCGGCACTATGTAAATTAATGGTCTGATATATTTGGGGGGGGGGCATTTTAATATTGTCCCTATCTAAAAACTGTCAAATATACTCGTAGAACAATCGCTATAGTTCTCTCATAAATTTTAGGTAGATTTTGTAACAACAATTTTTTATGGTAATGATGATATAGCGTTTAAGAGATGGGAAGAGGAAGAATATCTTCTAAAACATGTTTTACAATATTTCTAGAACTATCTTACATAAAATTGTAAAAATAACAGTTTCGAAATTCTTATAAGTTGTTCTTTCTTATTGTATCTAACAGGATTATGACATTCAAAAAACATCTTCGATTGCATTGTGAGTATTATAAGACAGGTATTAATTATTGGTTGGCAACCGAAGTAAAATCGTATTATTTTCTACAGGAAATGTATTTACATTTACTTAGTTATTTAACCGTTCACAATTTCAAATTTGAAAAAGTGAACTCGTGACGCAGTGAAGAACGTATAACAAACTTTTATGACACAAAATGTATAAACTTTATTTCACAAATAACTTATTACTTATGCAAAGTATGCTAATATAATACATTTAGGTGTATGTTTTACAAAAATTATTATACGAGTAACTTACTAAAATATTTTCGTAACTTTAATGAAGACTCGCTCTTGCCCCTCCACCTCTTAGTGCGCACTCACTACTCGAACAATAAAATGTGATGGCACAATAATGCACTAGTATTGCATCGACTTTCCTACTGTTATTTTTAAATGTGGATGCTTTTTTTAAATAGAACAGCTTAATAAATTACCCCCTCATAAATTCTAACGTGAATAGTTTTAGAGTTGACTGAAATATAAAAGGATTAATATGTTTTATCATTTTGTCAAATTTTAAATGCCTGTATCTAAGAGCTTTTAAGAAATATTAATATATATCTAATTGTCCAATGAAAAAATGTATAATTAATAATTCTGGAATGCTTATATGTTGTCCTTTTTTATTAAATTCCAAACAATTCAAAAAGTTGAAATGAGAAATTTATTTACATTTTCAAAATTTATCGTGATCATTTTTTTGAGCGATACCTGTGCTTTGTCACAATGTAAAATTTCAAGTTTTTACGTCAAATGATTTCTGGGGACATGGTATGATACGCGGAAAAACGATACTTTCGGGTACATAATCCTAATAATGGTCTCAGAAGATATCGTCTGCTCATACTGACAAGTGGGTGTCTTAAAAAAAGTATTATCGTCAATTGCAGGAAAACATCCCTCATCTTGATGAATCTCTTAATCCTGCATTACGTACGTTTTTTAAAAGAATATGAACAACAATTTTATACCCCTCCACTATTTCCTTTAATGTATAAAACTCGTGCAGGTAGTAGAAATAAAGCAGAAAAATAATTTGAAAAAAAAATTATTCTTTCGTTCCTTTTTCTAAAATTAAACTCTCACTTATCACGAAAGACAAGAAAAAATAAAACTATTTCACATATCAGAAAAAAAATTATTGCTTCAACTGATACTTTACACGTAAACGTACCAAATTGATTAAAATCGTTCAACATAACCTATTAAGTGAGGAATATCAATGATATAACCTTTGAGCATCGCTGTCAAATATTTTTGGTGGCTATTGCGCTCGGCGATTAGCGCCACTGAAACGAAACTAGTTAGGTTAAAATAAAATAAACATCTAGACAATTATGTATCATAGGAAAAAAAATAAGTCGTCTATAGCGTGTGATTATTTTTGTCCCTGAATTTTTTCAAAAATTTGTTTGTCTTTGTCTTTTGTTTCGAAAGTGAGCGTATATCTATTATTTGATAGTTATTATTGTTGCAATATTTATTTTATGTTTATTGGTACATTTTTGTAATAAAGTACTTTTTTTCTAAAATTAACATAATATATGATGAGGACTCAAAAACGTTATCTGTATTTACAAAAGATGTTTGTAATGTTATTGAATCGTTCATATTTCAATAAAACATTAATTATATTTACTAACTTTTTCATTATTTTATACAGTAATTCTCAATGAATTTATGAATTTATATAAATTATGTAAAGCTTTAACCATAAATTTAAATTATTAAGCCCATTTCCAACATAATTATATCCGTTTTAAATTTGTTATTTTGTTTATTTTTTCTATGGAACGTATTTTGTTATTGTTACTATTATTCTTTTATTATTGTTCAATAGCATTTTATGCTAGTTTATAGTGATGTATGGTAATTTTTATATATTTCCATTGATGAATAAATAAAACGCGTAATTCCAAAATATTTAAAATTGAAATATTTTTCCATCCAGAATTGAAAAATGGACTGAAGATTGTTATGAAAGTATTTACATTCCTTTTTAGTATTACTTTTGGTTAAAGTGGTCTCTTGCGTTTGTTGCTTTGAATTAACCTATGGATACAGCCGAGAGAATTATGATTTATTTTTACGTACGTCACTATATAAGTATTTTACTAACACTTCAACAATTTTTTAACTAAAACCATTTTCAATTTACATAAAAATTTCATCACATCAATACTTTTAAGAATTATATATTATTTCACCAAGATCGCCGTTACGTGCACAATATTATGTAAATTTAACATCGGCGCTTGAGTTATTAACGGGTTCTATCATTTTAATATATTGGTAAACAAAATGAACTTATGAAAATTACATTCATATCTCACAATGACATTAATTAAGCCGACTGTCCTTCGGAAAGATGCAGAAACCCGAGATTTAAGCCGATCCCCGTGTCGATGAAGACATCTACTGTAGCAACGGATAACATCAATAAACTAAGTTTAAATTATTCTCAAGCGAATTGGCAAAGTAGAACACTTCATTTGTTCCCCAATTGGTATCTCGCTCGCCTCGATATCGCAAACTCACCAGCAGTCTCCAGCGTAAGTGCGACCTTTGCGTTGGCATTTTTGATATTTTAACAAAGAAATGACTATCTCATGTAATATTGTGCGAAAGTAGAATTAATTGAGTTTAAATATTGTTTAATTTTTTATTGAAAAGATTTAATAACTTTTAAAATATGTTAAAGTTATTGAGATACATTATTTAAAGATATGAAACATTGTAAAGCGTAAAATGAACGCCCTCCAATTTATTTTGCAAAACGTGAGGTAAACATTTTTAATTTTATTAAAAATTGATAAACGATATAGTTAAAATAAAAACACAGGAGCAAGAAAGCTATGGAAAAAGAAAAATAAAGAAGCCGTTTATATTTATGTGGTGATTTTTGTTTTATTAAAAAAATATAATAGAAATTGATAAATACCTATCTCTACGATTGTTACGAAAGTATGTCGAAAATACTCTCACGATGGGGACGTTTTTAAAAAAAGCCAACGTCCCAGAATTTTTATTTTTCCTATTATAATACTAATTGCATTAGACTTTCAGCGGTCAGATCATAATTGAATAATTATGGCCACTTTTAAGACTATATGTTAACACATCTGTCGTGCGTTGTAAATAAATATACATATAATTTGTGTTGTGTTAGAAGCAGATAATACTGGTCCTCGCGCCTATTGAGTGTTACTACGTATAATGATTTAAAATTTTACTTTTTGAATATGGATTAAGACCAAAACAAGATGGTCACATTCGCCGCAAATAACAAAAGATGGCGCTGAATACCATAACTCGCTATTGCGTTTTGTGACTATTTTATTCCCGCCTAAAATTTAAATCATTGCAGAAAGTAATTATTCGTATATGAATCAAATGGTTACTGGCAATTAGGCCTAATACATGAATTAATAGAAAATAGTGAATTAATAGAGTTTTTGTAGAAGGTTTTGAACTGGACCATATTAAATTATAATATAGTGCGTCATTTTGAAATATCATCTAAATGTTAATACGCAATAAATTTTCAATATTTGTCATTATATTTATTTGTGAAGGTTATACTTTATTCGTTTAGTTGTATCCAAATTTTGTAACTATTCACAACCAAATTCGTGTGTTATAAGTGGACACACAAAATAATCATTCTTAATATATTTGCTCATAAAAAGACTTGAGATGTGTGTGCATTAAATTCATTGACATTATAAAGTAAAAGTGAGATTTTGTGGGTCATTCGACAGAAGCGTAGCATTTTATGCGTCCCATATAAAATGCATTTTTTAAATTATTAATTAATATACGATGATATTTATAAATAATAAACATTTTTACAAATAATTTTTTAATTATCAATCACATAAAGAACAAAAACAAAAAACGAAACTATATAACCGGATTTAGTACACCAAATAACTGTCCACGTGAGAAATTTTTTTTTTCTACTACAATCGCATACGTGTAGTACCAAGCATGTACATTCTCATTATCACAGAGAAATAATTTATTTCTCACTATCAAAATGCCTTTTATTTCCAACATTATTTCAATCATAAATAATTAAAACGTTTCGTTGGCACAGACAGAACTTGCGAAAAACACTGAATCTGTGTAACCGACTATTCTTTCTACGAAACTATGATCGAATGTTTACCAGTCACAGCCAAATAAGATGTTCGTTGTGTCGCTTCTTCTATCGCTTTGATAACGGCGTGTGGTGCCCAATATAGTCGACCATACTTTTATATTATTATTCTGTTTAAATCTAGTAACTCCATAAAATATTTAATATATAGACATTTGTATGTGATGTATAAATATACTATAAAATACAATTGCTATATTTAGCCGATTAACTCCGTTAACTATTTGGTAAGTTCACAATTCAGGAAAAGATCATATTGAACAAAACGTCAAATACAAAAATATGAAAAGTGCACTGTACGTATCAGGTAGTAAACTGACGTGTGTAAGTATGTTCTGTTCCGAGAAATGGCGAAAAACAGCATTCCGATCGAAAAAGAACAAATTTAGGGATGTATAATATTTTGTTTGAAATTTAATTTGTTACCTTTTTCGCTCGGAAGTTCATGTTGCTTCAGACCAGTATTGATTCGCCTCCAAAATGTATGTTTCTATATATTTGAAGGCCGTTTGTATTCATTTGGTATACCTCTGTCTATAATTCGCTTATTTTATTATTAACTTGCAATTATTACATTATGCTTCTTAGCATAAGAAGCATCGTTCGAAATATTTTTCTTAAAATTTCGATTTGAGTTTCCAGGTTATATTCTGTTTGATTTAACAAACGGATTTAACTAAATATTGGATCAATTAAGTACAATAAAATAGCACGTGTTTTTCTGATATGAAATATTTTTTCACTTTCGGCTCCAGCGTATATGTATACACATATTTTAACGTGGTATTGCATTTTGTAATGAAAATATGTTAACGTTACTTTGCATTTACGAAAAGTGAATAAAATGTATTTAAGTTTTTAAGCTTTTACATTAATATTCAATCACTTGGAAAATTTTAATTTGTTCAGTATCAATTATGATAAATAAAATAGGAGTTAAATAATAAGATGCATTCGATTTATCCTAATGGTAAATTTGCGCAAATTAACAATTTGATAGTTGTTACATCAAGAGTCAATCTAACAGCGTACCATTTACTTTGGTTACTGAATATGGGTTAAATTAGGCACACTGCCTAATTTAACCCATATTCAGTAACCAAATAATATATTTATAATCCTCCAAATAACGACTAAAATAACCCGTCCTTATAAACTTCAAACTAATTCTTAACAGCTGGGTCCGACTCGTTATTAAGCAAACCTAATTCACGCTGAATTCAATTTATCATTTAACACGGAGCGGACGGGAAAAAAGGTGGGCCCGTGCGCTGATCCGACACCATTATACGCATAATTATGCAAACGAGGGACAAACAGCCGGACCTTGTACGGGATATGAAGTATTTTGTAAGCCAGAGATACTTTGAATACTGTAAATAGATGGAAACCAGCAATCCATATATCTTAGCCAAAATCACTTTAAAAATTTGTAAATTTAGTTTAGATTTATCGTTCGACTTATAGATCAAGTCACATGAAGAGACCATTATTTATATTATAAAAATATATTCATTATTTAATATTATAAAAAAATATACTGAATTTGGGAAATATATACATTATAAACGATAAAAGTAAGCTAATTAAAACGGTATAAAATGCCAACAGAACTTCTTCGGAACTATTCGCAGAAGTGGTAACATCAATGTTTGCTTAAAATCCATTTAATTCCTTTTCGCAAGTTACAATTGGATTGTTAACTATTGAATATATTTGGCGTTTATTTTGTAGAAATTCATTATTCACAATTAAATGAAACTACGTTTCGTAGTATTATTTCTACTTTCTTTAAGTCCTTTACCACGACCTAGGTTTCGTTGAATTACAACATCTTCAGGTGGGCTATTAGCGAAGAAAGTTAACTATATTTTATTGTTACAATTATTGAAATAAGGAAATAATAAACGTTACAAATTTAAAAAAAAATACTTTACAAAATAGAGATGAGGGAAAAACGAATATGCACTCCTGCGTGACTCAATTATTTAATTACAAACAATGGAGATTAATCAAACTTGATTGATAAATACTCTATAGCACAAGTATATTCCATACATTTACGATATTTATTTTACAAGAATTATACTATGCAAACCTCTTATCTCTATTTAATGCTTATTGTTCTTAGATACATGTGATTATACGAAACATAAAATTTTATGAGACGAGTGCTTTGTTTTTTTCTTAAATTGTATTATACTAAACTTTCATTATTTAACATTTTTTCACTACATTTAAACTCTTCGGTTTCTTAACTTACAATTGACAAACGACACACTGAACTAAAAACAATATATATATATATATATATATATATATATATATATATATATATATATATATACCCTCATAAATATTATTCATACAAGTGATTCTGTACATCAAAATAAATATATTTGAAACATAATTCTGCATAAAATATAATTTATATTTATTGAAATTGCAACAAAGACATAGATTTATCCAGACATTGTCATGACAGTTAAATATTAACACTTTATTAAGTATCTCTGTCATATTAAGGACCTAATTATAAAAGTAAAAACGGCTTCATATAACATGTTTTAAACGCATTCACATCAAACTTAAGTTAGTTATTAGAAATATTATTAAAAATTTAACTAATTATATGTAACATGATAAAATTAAAATCGTCAAATATAATTAGCATGAAAGAAAAATGAAAACTAAATATTATTTTTACTTTCTCAGAATTTATAAATGATTAAGGTTTTAGACACATTTCTAGTATAATCTCAGTGAGTTATATGAAAAACAGAAATATGGTAATGCTATAATATCCAGTCCTGTACGTTAGTCGCTTTTAAAAATCTACCTGAAGTTTTCGCAGCTGGCCCTCAAATCGCCTGATCCTGAATATTAAATTAATCTAACGAATCTGCTGAGCGCAAAGCATTGTCAAAATAATTTATTCTCTTTTAGTACTTAATACTTCAGTAGTTTGTATGGAAAAAGTTTAGCTGTATGAAATCGATGATATATTCAATAATTAATAAACTCGACCTTGGTATAATGAATACTAACATAATTATATTGAATAAATTTACTTTCATTCAGTATAAATGAATGTACTTAGAAAATCTTTATTCAAAACACTGCACGCCTTCGTCTCTGAAGTCTTATTAGTATAACTTTTATTAGGTTATTATTTTATTATAGGAACATGTTGTTTGTTATATGAACTATGGTTTTCCATAGATGCTTTTGATCGCAATCTTAGTGATGAAATTTTTCATGATTGGAATACATACATGATTTGAGATTGATCTTCAATCGTTGACGTACACAATTATTCACTTAATTGTTTGAAAATAATCTTTGTGCGTTTGTCTTTTTATTATCATCATGAAACTTGCTAGACAAGAATACTAGAGGTAAAGAAAAAAGCAGGAGTCCACCGATTGATTCACCTGCATTGTTTTGACATTTGCAATGAAGGGGATAGCCTGCGTACGTTCCTAATTGGTTTGTTTTACTTGCTCTTATAACTGTTGGATCATTGCAAACACAGACAAAAAACTTTGTATTTTGGAAGATATATCTACGGGTATCATACACTAGTGCGTCCATTCAACGTAAATACTTTTTATTTGGACTGATTACATCATATAGGCCCCATCTCTTTCCTATAGTATCAGTCATTAGTCAATAAATAAATAAAAAAATCACATTTGGTTTCCTGTAAGACTTCAACCAAATAAATAAAAGTGAAACTATTTTATCACACATACATTTTTTTTCCAGTCAATACAATGTTCTTTCGGGGGTTAACAACGCGGGATTACCCTTTTGGGAGTTATCACATTTTGAAAACCATTTTGACCCCTATATGTCTTGGAATTAAATTGGTTTCCAAATTAGAATGTCTCATACCGTTTTGCAAACCTTTGTTATTAAATTGTTTTTCCTTATTGTTGCCTACTTTTTTTGAAGAACAATGTTGGGAATTATCAACATTAGCACGAAATTAATATCAACAATAAAATCTATATTTATCGTTTAGAAACAAATTTGATGTATGCAATAGCATACATATAATTCAGAAATTCCTATGTTAGACATACGTGGATTTTAGGAACATAAATAATCGTAATTAGTCAAAAAATTGTATATAAAGCGATTAAAAAATAATTCACTTCACAGATATAAAACAGTGGTCCCTAAGAATATCGATTTGAATGATATATAGGGGTATATGGCTATATACCATTCGATTTGAATGGTATCGATTCAAATACTAATATGGAATCCTAATATATTAGGATTCGTATTTTTTTGTGTTATTGTGGGTACTAGGTTAACAATTACTTTCCGTATTTGATTTGGGATTTCCACTATGTATTGTCTGTTTGCTGAATATTTTTTTTGGGAACGGAATAAAGCTGGATATAAACAAAAGACACTCATATAATATTTATATACGGGATATTATGGTTACGCTTATTTTTAATGTAAACCAATATCATTATAGGCATATTAAATTTTCACTAACGTGATGAGTTAATCGTCTAAAACGGGAAAATATTACTCTTTTTAAAATTTATCTTCTGATATTTAAAAAGAAACACTTGAACTTATATATTATTAAGATGTTTCTCGTTCTTAACTTACCCAATAACATTTTTTGTTTTGTAATTGCATCGCCCCCGTTTGTTACTAAATGACTACAAAATTTTCCATGTTTTATCAATACTTGAATAATCGATCACTGAACTCAAATTTTAGCAAAGTATGATTGTTTACAATTTGCCAATTTAAAGAAATTTGTAAAAAATGTGTCCCGAATGGCATTGTCAACAAACTAATTATTTTCGTATTTGGAACTACTGAAACGTATCTACATGTTTTTAACCCATTTAATTTTTGTAATGATAGTTTATGAAAATGGTAGATAAAAAGATAAGGATTTTTGGTTCGTTTTATTCTTGTTGTTTGATTTTATTTCATAACAAATATTTGCCTAATTTTATGATTCCGTTATACTTACATGTAGATTTTTTTTAAATAGATTTTAATTTGCCACCGCTTAGAAAATATAATTAATAATTCGTCTTGAGAATGCAAGTGCGAGTACAACTTTCTGTTATTAAACTATATGAAATACAACTTTCACAAGGAAACTTTTGTGTGAATTTGTTCGCCACAAGATGGCTTGCGGAAGTTGAATTAAAAGCAGACTTATTTAAACGAATGAAGTTCAGTAGAAAGTGGTTTAAGTATCTTTATTCAAATGTTAAGGTTTAAGTATCTTTACTAAAAATATAAAAAAATCATTTCAAAATTTGTTATGCATTTTAATGGAAGGTATTTATGTCAATCTTAAATATTTTTTGTATCATCAATATATTTAGTGTAATTTGAATTCAAAGAATTAAATGGCTTGTAATATATACACGGTGAATTTTGTAATATGATTATACAGATGGAACAAACAACGTGCCTATTATATACGCACACACACACACACACACATATATATATATATATATATATATATATATATACACATATCCTCATAAATATTATTCATACAAGTGATTCTGTACATCAAACTATTTTCAAAAAAATATATTTCTGCTTCTCTATATAAAATATAATTTCTATTTGTTGAAGTTGCAACATAGACATAGATTTATCCAGACATGGTTAAGAATTGTCATATTGTTCCATCTTTCGCTATTTGCGCAATTTCGATGTCCTTTACGTGTTCAGTATATTACCATTTCACGAAAAACAATACAAGTTTAGTAAAACTAAATAAAAATTAGGTAGATGAATAAAATAATTCATATTTGTCATTAATATGGAAAAAATATGTTTACGATATAGAGTTGATTTTGTCTTATCAATAGGAACTCACTTTCACATTAAACATATTGTATTTAGCTAACATTTTTCTTAAACTGTCATCGAAAACAAAGGTCATTTAATTTGTTTTATAGTTTTATATTTATAAATTCCTAAAAAAATACTTAATAATTTATAAAACTACAATTTTATATTACTTATTGACGTTTTAGAGTCGATGTAATAGTTTCTAGGCAATAAGAATAACCCTAATTGATTAGTTAATGTACATGAAACAAGTTTAAATATTCCCACTGATTAATGCGTTATATTAGCTGGTTTAATGCGATCAATTAACCGACGTCGGTCATCTTTAATAATAAAAATGAGTAAAATGGGACTGGCGAGAAACCTTTCCTGGCAGCGGACGCGACGCTTCACAGACAAGTTATCTTGATGTGAATTTCATTGAAGTTTGCCGCACTTAATGAGACGTGCGATAAACACAACGTCGGTATTTATGAATATTAATATATTTTTTCAAGAGAATGTTAACTTTTCGCAACGTTACTACGGCAGTCATTGTCAAATGTATATAATTAGGTGAGTCAAACCCGCATCTATGTACATTGTACCTTTTACGAGTTATCTTGGCTCGGATAAATACACAACGTATCTTAGTAAAAACTTAATAAATTTAAATTAGGTAACATAAGGTTAATTGATATTAATTCATAATAACACATAAATTTTGCCACGGCCCACTGCAAGTTACTGTACCTAACTACTTCACTTGAATACAATTTCACATTGCGTCTGCCTAAGTTGCTTCAATTACTCAAAACTCTTCAAGTTGCTTCAGTTACTCGATTACGATACAATTGAGCAGTGAATAGGAAATCATTTTCTATTCATTAATTAAATCCAGCAGTTATATATACTGGCGGCGGCGCTAACGATTATTAATGATGTACAACCTCGAAAAGCACTCTATCCTTCACGTTTATGATCAAATAATATCAGTGGAATTTCCATAGAACTAATCCAGGGAATAATGACATAAAACCTTTATAATATAGCTGACATAAAAGTTTTATAATATAGCTTGATCACCGCAAATATGTACAAAACAGCATTAATTTATCGGCCATGAACAAAATAATACCATTATCGGGTATAAAAGTGATAATATTATACACGTGAATTAAAGTCTGGTGTATACCGTATTTGGTCGATTTTATATTGGTATGATTTTATATTAATTATTTAGACATTAAATAAGTTCGGTCACTTTGTTGGTATCTGACACAAATTAATGAAATTAAATAATTAAATAAAACTACGTGATGCATTCTTTACTCAAGAAAGTATAAATAATACTACATCACGTAGTTTCATTTGTGAACAATGAATTTCTACAAAATTAACGCCGAATATATTCAATATTCGAAATTAAACAATTTAACTTTTTTGGGTATACAATATCTTTTTAAAATGTAGTTTAAAAATTTAAACTCAAACATAATTTTACAATTAAATTATGATTAGACTGAAATAATTCCTAACTTAAAAACTTAAACATTTATTTAAAACCGTTGCTTTTAAATTAATTACGGCTCATGAGACAACAAGTGGCAATTATATCATTTTCGTGCCTCCTAATTGCAGTTAATTGCAGATAGTCCTTGTGAATAAGTTTTGCGTCAATAATAATCTTCATACATGGTATATTATTTGTTTTTATGAGTATAAGGCAAAATAAAGACAATGATCTTTTTGGTGCCGAATCGTTCAATTTTTTTTTACTTGTTTTATACTTACATATAAACTAGTTTACTTTAAAGTATTTATCAACATAAATAGCAACTGTTAAGAATAAAAAACGATTAAGATTTATAAAGATTTCGCTCAAAATCATGGCCACTTAAGTATTAGATATTAGTACAGAGATACAATACGAATGAGCTCTCGTAAAAAGGGACGTTAGTTTCGCGATGAGAGTTAATGAATTAACCCTAAGTATAAAAACAAGCATTTTTAATGCTGTATTAGGACACTATTTTCATAAAATTATGCTACGTTTTTTTTTGAATTCACTGCTTACGCCGGGAAGTTTTCATTTTAAAAATTGCGTGGAATGTAATAATTTAGTTTTGTGGTGACCGAGAAATTTTATCATGGAGAGAATTTCTTTTTTCTTATACATTTATGTTTTTTTTTATTCCCTATTAACACTACCCAACAAGAACATATTTTAATTTATGTCCATTTGTCAGCTACATAGGACCGCTCTTGTCACAGTAAGGTGGTAGATCTATAATTACTCTTGATTTTCACCCAATAAAATAAAATAACAACAGTCCTAAGACTACAGTTACATGCAGGTAACTTAGATATAAATGATATAATTTGAACATATTCTTGTCACATTTAAAATGCTCCCTTTATAATATTTAAATTAACGCCAGTGTTTCTTCCTGGATTTGGAAATTATTGCATAATGCTTATTTCTTTATGGTTTACCATTTTTGAATCATTCTGAACAAAATGTCTATTTGGTGTGTCAAATTGATTTCCGATGATATAAAAAATAAAGTACAACATAAAACATATTACAACGTAATGTTATTTAGTATTTAATAACTTTATCGCAAGTGCCACCTGCAAGTACTTCTATTCATCTTATTTCCGAAGCAAAATTGTTATTACTTATCGAACTTACTATTCTTAAAATTACACTGCTTCAAAATATAATCGTTTCAATATTTGTTTTTAAAAATGACCGCAATGTTTTGGAAGAATAATAGATTTAAATTAACTTAAAATAGTTTCGTGTAACACTGAGCAAAATTCATAGAAAATTTGAAGAAATTGTAAATTATAACGAAATAAGTTCCAAAAGGTACTTTTGATTCATTATAGAATTTTAAATTTCAATACAATTTTTAAATTTTCGGTTCCCGCCAGTGTCTTTTAATTTAATACCGGAATTATATTTTGCTTTATTTGAAATTTGTTGTACCCAAATAGAAAATAACTTAATACAAAATTACATAAAATACGAACGGCCCAACTTAAACGAGCATAGATTATGACCTTGGTAACTTCGACCTTAGTTTTCATAGATGCTCAAAATTTAAGTTTCGGAAAAATGTAGGCAATTAAATAGAAGAATCGAATCCCACAATCGTTCTACAGCTCGATTAATAGCAGGATTTGATAAAGGTTAAAATATTTTCGACCCACGTGTGTTTACATTTTTACAATTATTTGAAAATTTAAAAGTTAAGAAAAAAAAATATTTTTAGTATGCTCACATATTATGCACTAACTGAATTTTTTATAAGTGCACGTCTTTAGATAAAAGTAAAAAAAAATAAAAATTCTACTTAGTTTTCAACTAAATGTTAAGAGAAGTTATATGTATTATTAATTGAACCATAGAGTCACAAACAAAGTAATGATGGTTTCTACCCAAAAACAATAAAAGTGACGTAGGTTTTTCGAAAACTGATAGAAAGCGAGAAACAAGGATTTAATAAAAATACTTAAGATCGTCCACAGCTGTCGAGTTGTGCGAACAATGTAATAGAGTGAAGAAATGCAAAATTTTGCTCTAATCAGATGTTGTAAAAGTTGTAGAAATAAGGATTTGGTAAAAATAGATAAGATCGTTCGCAATAGTCGAAGATTTGCGAACAATTTAATACAGAAAAAATATTTTAAGTTTGTGCAAACTAGACGTTGTGGAAGTAAAGATTTCGCAACAATAGTTAAGATCGTTCACAACAGTCGTACTTTTACGAACAATATGAGAGGGAGAAGAAATATAAATTTGTACAAACTATATGTTGTAGTATTATCACTCTTCATACTTATAACATCATGCCATCACTTAATATACCGTGTACTAAACCGTGTACTAAAAATCGAGAATCCAAAGAAAATCTGTAACGTAGAATTGAAAATATTTGCATAGTATAAATATCCAATATAAATAAAACGAGCAAAAATTAATTGTGAGATTTTTACGATCGAATTACATACTTATCACCTTAATATGCCGTATACTGATAGTTTGATGCTGCAAGTATAAATATAGAAATAAAATTGAAATTATTTCAGATATTTAAAACGGAAAAAAGGCCTTCGTACCAAAAGCAGCTATAAATTTCATAAAACACAATTATGCGTTTATAATCATTATTATTTATATTTGACTTTTTTGGGACGTAAAAAAGTCAGATTGAAGAATTTGGCATGTTCTATCAAATTTAACGACGCCCTGTTCTCAGTATTATGCGTGAGAAGACGCTTTCTTAATCGCCATTTCGTTGGGTAAATATTTACCAGATTTCCGAGGCATCCCTAATAGCTATATTGTATGTGTTATTAGATTGTAGGACTAAAGTTTCAGAAAATTAAGAAAATTTTATTCTGTTCCACACTGAAATAGAAAACGAAACAAACGTAATAAATTTTTAACGTCACGTATATCGTCCTGTATCATTTAGAAATAGCCAAAATATCTCCCATGTATATACATGTATTTTTTTCTTTGAGAGTATGGAATATTCGAATTCCTGCCTTAGTTACACTTAACAATGACGTCTCGATGTTCAATCTTATTTTATTCCTTGAAGAAAATTTCAGAACATGAGTGAATATTTCAAATTCATTGCCTAAATTTTAAATATATTTTTAAAATTTAAATAAACTTTGCAATTTCCTTAATAACGACTCTAGAAAACAATTAAAAATTAATTAACAATTAATTTAAAAAATATAATTTATTTCGCTGCAAGAATGGTCGAAGTATACGAAATCGAATTTTTTTCATTAAAAAACAATTATCTTCATGAAATTAAGCATCTTATGAAGTATGATACGTTATATACGTTAAATTGAAAATATTATCATGGTATAAGCATCCAATATCAATAAAACGAGCAGAAATGTTTTGAGTTTTTTTATAACAACTTTCGTGCTTAGTACTTTATAACAAACTACCTTTGCTATAATTTTGAATTCCAAATTTTTAGGCACAATAAAATAGTAGAAGATATTTTTCAAAGAAAATGAGTTCAGTGGTTATCGTGACAAGTTAAAGTTTTCGGAATGTTTGTTTGAAAAGACATTATAAAAACCTGACTTAATTGATTTTAATAGGATTGACACGAATTGAACGGGTTTAAAACATAAGCTGAGGTATGTGATATCATTGTGTTAGATTAAGCAAAAGAAAAATGTCAGAAAATAGAATTTTATGATAATAATAATTACAACAAAATTAAAGTTCAAGGTAGTTATTGAAGGAAATTAATGTAGAAGAAATCTTATATTCTGTGACATTGTTTAGTTAGATTGTTTATTATAAAGTTAAATGTAAATTTATGGTTGAAGCCAAAAGAAGGTACATCGAAATGTAGCTTATTTTTCAGACACCATTGCTACAATGATTTGATTTATTTCAAGAAAAATTTTAAATCCTTAGCTCGAACAATGCTTAAATTTATTCAATCTCGTAATTCCTAAAATTACAAAACCCGTCTCCTAGTACCAAAAATAAACAAGAGTCATTTATTTCCATCCACTAGTAGTCTCGTTATGATTTATTAATAAAATTAGACAAAAAACTAAAAAAATTTTGCCTCTCCCGATTCCATTTGCTGCTGCAACAAAACATGAAAAATTTGTACCGAACGAGAATAGGAAAAAAGCGAGAGTAATGCGCACAGCCCGTACGATTTAGTAAAATGCGACGAGTAATTTGTTAAAGAGGCAGTCAAACCCTTATTGTTAGTTCGTTACACATAGCATTCAAGACAATATCTAAGAACATTTGCTTGGAAAATATACAACATGCAGAAAATGAGTGTTTTGGTGCCACAGTAAATTTATTACCACCAATGATAAATCATTTAGTACTTATCATCAGAGACGATTGACTATTAAGTATGACTACAATTAACTCGAAAAATTGTCCCAATTGTATTGTATGGTTATTTTTAGGAAAACAATTAAAATATAGCACGAAAACTAACACGTTTCGTGACGATTAAATATAATTAAAGATGGTTGCAGAATCGTATTACACCACAAAACTGATTAAATACGAGTAATACTCGCACGAATTTTCCGTACACACGTATATAAACATTTAAGGGTAAATGGTATTTATGTTACCCTAGTTACAAATATGGACGTGTCACCGTGTAAATATATATTTTATGAGCGTAATAATCTTGAATGCATCAAAAACCAGTAAATTTAAATTCACCACTAAAATTTTTCGATGAACTTTAGATAAACTATTAGTAACGATGTTTATTCCATAATTTTGAACCTAAGAATTTTTCATAATTTCTCAGGAATAGTTTTCCAAAAATTACGATTTTTTTACTAATTTTTCAAGATGAATTCCGACACGATACGTGAAATTGAAAAATACAAATATTTCGATACTTTATTTATCCCTCCTCCCCCTAAATTTCCATATGAATATTTTTATTTTTTATCTATTGAGATATATAATGGTTAATACGCTTCATCACTGTGCCAAATTTTGAGTATCGACGTCTAACCATTTCTGAGAAAAACGAATACGAGGAACGGATATCTTATGAGGATGCCGTTGTCTGTTTTTGAGTTACAACACATTAAATACAAAAAAAATTAATTTTTATTTTAAAAAATACCACTGTTGAACTGCCAGAAACTGTTTTTATTTTAAGCTGCAAGACATTGAATGAAACGGTAATATTAAATTCAGACAACAAAATCAATGTGTTGTCAGTCGCCAATATGTATATAATAACATCTCCTACGAACGTTTATATTTTTAACATTAACTAGCCCCGAGTATCTAATATAGAAAGAGTGTGTTTCAGTTAACTGTAATAATTAAGTATATTACAAATGTTAGCAAAGAACAAGAACTATTAGAAAAAAGCAAAACTTATATTTTTTATGATATTATAATAAACACAATTTTATCAAAGTTAGGACACATCCAAGTGTATAATGGTACATATTTATGTATATATATTTTTAATTCGTTACAAATAAAATAATTGGGTAATTTTTTTACAAATATATTAGGTATTTTCATCCCAAAGAATTACCGAAACCCTGGACCTTTGCTTTTAATGGAAGGCAATGTCTAAATTTGCAGCTATTCTTTAGGAAATGTTAAGCTCCTATATAACGTAATTCGAAACAAACGTAATCATAAATTACCTATCTCATAGTAAAGTAGATAAACGCTACCTAAGTAAACTAAACTATTTTTCAAATAGATATAAAAAGCTCTACTCGACTAGCGAATGCGTGAGTAAGCTTTAATGCTTTAGGCGGTTAATCGCATCACGTCTTCTTGTTTCGTGCGAGCCATTTGCCAGAAGGACTCGTCGTTCAAAACAAAAAATAATAAGCTTATAAAAATTAATATCTTACGTCTGGCGAGATATCGCTTGTACCCGTACGAGTATCAGATAAATTTACAAGTATCATTTAGGTTTTTATGGCGCTTGTCTATTCGTGCTGTAAGAATATTGCCGTAATTTATAAATATTTAATTTTTTTTCAAAGGAACATAACTTTGAGATAATGTTACTTCAAAATGACTGCGCTGATTTTTTCAAGATATATTTTTATTGTTCGTAAAATTTACGTTTGAGCCTTATTATGCTAAACTTGAGACGTAAGAAAGCTTTTTCAAGATTTAATATTTTTCAAATAGGAAATTTTTAAAAAATATTGTAAAGAGTTCATACCTATAAATTTTAATAAATTTCAATTTATCGTTGAAGACTTTTTAAATGAATAGATTATGAAAAATCAAGGTACCTATAAATATTTCAGTGAATAAAACCTACTCATGATGAAAAATAATTGTACGTGAAAAATAATTGTACCTGGTACAAGTAGTTTTAAAGTTATCATTTCTAATAATAAGCTTACCGGTTATAATTCATAAGCCTCGCTGTATCTCATTGCTGGCTGTATGCCTTGTCTGAACGTAATTTCTTGATGTATCTCCCGATCATTAATCATTAATTTTCATGATCATTAATTTTTTAGCATTTGCACTTTATTCCTTAGAACTCGCGATCGTATAATATAATATTGATTTTATCTATTACATTACCAAATTATTGTCAAATTTTAAGAACTGATAAAACTACATTTCACGCTAATTTTTGCAAAATGAGGTCCCGCATATATTGTTTATATAGGCACAATAATATTTGAATATAATTATGTTATATTTGGGTTTAAAGAAGGCATGTATTGTAGGATAAAAAAAGAAATAATGTTTACTGGACCAAGCACTTCATACCACATTCCACCCCCACTCGCAGTAAACACGCGCGCTATTTTTATACGACGAATATCGTCACCAGAGAAAATCATCAGGGTTATGAAAGAAAGACTGACGAAAAGAAAAAGTGTGTGAGCAGTTTTTGAGAAAATAAGTTTTCCTTTTAAATTTATTTTTTTCAAAAATGGTTCGAAAACATCCCAATGATAGGTACTTAAAATTTTAATGTTAGGAAAACGGGACAAGCTCCAGTATAATTCATACTACGAGTGTTTCGTGCATATTTAGAGAATTATACACATTTGAACGTACATACTATTCCTATTAAGTATTTAGATATATTAATTTTTCACAACGTAAATATAGTGACTACAATATATTTCGCAGACGTAAAAATATGACACAAGTTTAGAAAAAAATTTTAAGATCTAGGATAATCGCCATATATTTTATACTAAAGTTGTAGTAAGTATCTATGAAACAATTAACATTCCATAATTTTTGGTTAAATAGTTTTGAAAATAAGAGGGGACATAATTATTTGCTCATTTTTCAGTATGTCTGATATTATAATAAAATTGTAATTGAGTAAATTCTGTATATGGGTAATATTTAAAAAAAGTGATTGATTTTGTGCATAGAATGATAATAGAAGCCAGAAAACCTTTTTTTAGAATTATTGCTTCTCTGTCGGTATGGTATTTTATGCGTCAATTACGCAAAATCTACTGGACAGATTTTAATAAAATTTGGTGTTGCAAGAGCAACATATGAGAGAAAAGAAAATATTTTATGTTCCGAATTTCACACGAGTGAAACCGTGGGGCATAGTTAGTATTACATATATCTATGAAAAAGAATATTTTTGTTAGATGTTTTAAACAGTACCCCACACTACATATAAAATAAAAAGAAAAGTGAATTCCTAATTTTCCACCCTTAAAATTCACATAAAATATTTTTGCGTACTGGCTATTGAGAAAGGTACAGTTTTATGGTTACGCTAAATTTCAAGTTTCTACATTATGTGGTTTCCAAGAAAAAATGGACCATCATACATTTTGTTTGTGAATAATTGCAGGATTGTTTAGAACAAATATTACCTCTTTAAATACGATTAATTATTCCTTTAATGCGATCGTTTTATCAGCACAAGTAACCTGTATCAAACTGTTAACAGCTTACACACGACAGAAAATGGAAATAGACTTATTAAGAAGATTTAACTAACTGATCGCCCGAAGGTCAGCAGTTGATTTCTTTCGCTCGTGTTTTGCTTAGTAAAGTTACGGCGTTATCAGAAACAAAACTGGCGTGGATCTATAAATGGAAAAATGCTATACTATACAGCTTCTCATATTATCTTGGTCCAAAATATACTTGGAAGTGGTTGGAAAAACAATTAGTGGAAATATAATGTTGTTTAACGTGATATTCGGGCTGCCAGAGAACTTCACTGGGCACTTCCGTGTTTTTATGAGATATACTAATGCATATACATAAACAGCACACATGTATGCAATAAGCTCAAACATATAAAAAAAAATATATTTCGTGTTTTAGATTAATTTAACGTCTTATAATTATTACACACTTGATGTTACACAATAGTTAGAAGGGGGGAGGAAAGTGTACATATTTAAAAAATCATAATTTTGATCAATCTGAATATACTGATTGCATTTACTATTACGCAAAGTATCATAGTTTTTTTGACATAACTATTTTTATGTTTAATTTGCTTGATCATTTTAAGAAACAAATCAACATTTTATCAGTAGGGAATAAAATAACAATTTAAAGAGTAGTACATTATATAATAGGCCATATAAATCTTAAAGACAGCATGTTTTAAATTAAATGTATAATTAGAAATGCTTATTCGAAAAAAGCAATAGGGTCACAAAAATTTAGATAATTTAAAAAAAGACATTTACTGTTACGTGTTCCTTCTAAAGATTTATAGTAAGAAAAGTGTACTTTATAATAAAGCGATGATAAGAATATTCTTTGAAAAGGTCAAGCCAGATTCCATCTATCATCACCAATAGGTAACATCACCAATAGGTGAGTGAACGCTAATAGCAAGATAATTTGCTATTTATAATTTAACTTAAGGTCACTTCAATCTATCGATTTTAGTGTTCTTAGTTGCCGCCGCTGATTACAAGCACATCCGTGGATTTCAGTAGTCACCACTCAAACTTGTATTCCATTTTTAGACTTTCGCACCTCAAAAGGAATAAATAAAATCCTTATAAGATTGTCACCCTATCCATTCTGTTCATCTCTCCGTCTATTCATATTTCGAAGCTATTATTCTTGGAAACCGTTTAAGGTAGAATCCTTAAATATGTTACAATGATAACGCATGTTAAGTCGCATACATCTCATTAGTTGATATGTAGAAACTTTAAAGGATAAATAAAATATTTGAAAATTGTATTTTTAGTTCCTTGCATCTTGTGGAATAGAGATTGAAGAGCAACTTATATGGACTCCAATATTATTTATTATAGAATTTCTAAAGTTATTGCTGAAAATATCTGCAAAAACACGTTCTCCTGCTTTTTGTTTTTTCGGGACTTTTAAAGTCAAAATTATATATAAAACAGGGTCACTACAAGTTTGCTTAAAGTTTACCTTTAATTTCATAATTCTTAAAATATTTGTCGTACTTTTTCGCGTGAAAGTGTAGCGACGATTTGAAATTTTACTGCTTTTACGATATTAATTTTTATGCGTAAAACTGTAGTGTTGATTCTAAACTTCATATTATTTGTAATATTCGCGGTATTTTCACGCGTAAAGCTATGATTCTAAATTTCATAATTTATAATCATATCTTCATATACCTATAAATCTAAATTTCATAATTTATTAAATATGTATGAATTTTTTACGCGTAAAATGATAGCTATGATTATTCAATTTCATAGTTTTTGAGATTTTCGCGGTACTTTTAAGTCTGTAAAAAGTGCTGTTATTTATATAGTGAAAATAAAATTAATATTTGTTAATAGTGCAATATGAATAATAAAGAAATAACAATTGAAGAAGAAAATGATATTAATATTTGTGAATATTACTATAGGAATTCTTTATCGAAACCTTATAATTGAAGAAGATTATGGCCTGTATCTCATCACGATACAATTTATACGAGCAGAGTGTCAGGGAACACTTTAAACAGAGCAAAGTAGATGGAATCTGGCTTGACCACTGACTGTCATCCTGTGTATTCAAGCTGATTACTCCCGGTTCTGACGATCGATGCCGTTTGGCGAATGAAGTGAATGTGTTTAGTGCTCGCGGGAAGTTGGAGAAAAGCAATATAATTAATTAATAGAATTATATTAATTATGCTTCTGTCGCGGGCGAAACTGCGGGGAACAGCTAGTCGACATATAAGACGAAAAAATTCAATTACTTAATTTGCTCACTGTAAAATTACCATCCAAATGTTTTAAAGTGTTAACTAATATAAATTTTGAAGGTCAATGTGTAAAACGGTTTATGAGAAAATCGGCTGTGACACGTAAGTGATCTTATAAAGATTTCGTTCAAACGTTCCGTTCAAACCTTCAAAACGGCTACATAAAAATAAACTGTGACACTTTGCATAATAGTAAAACTTCACAAATATCTTCTTATAGAATCTCCAACAATCCATTCGTCTCTTAATATTCTGAATATTAATTACTAGGTAGACATGAAATATACGAAATTTTTACTTGACATATATCAACTAACTCGAAGTTTCTCTCCAAGTACTTATAAACACATCTACTAAATTTATTATGTAATCAGGAATAATACAGGCCATAAAGCACTTGAAACACCATTATATAGGTTTTACTCGGCAACAGGACGACCGCGGTGTGAGATATTGAAGCAGAGGTAAATACTATTGGGCACCCGTAAGGGGAGCGAACAAAATAATTATAAGTTTAAAAAGCAAGTCTTTTAGAGGAGACAGGACCTCAAATATTATTGCGATATGAAACAGTATTTTTATATTATACCATATTTTTGTACTAATATTGTAAAGGAGGCTTTATGGATAAAGTTATACTTATCTTTTTTCTCAAGCATGTTAATCAAATATTAATGAAAATGAAGTATATCATATAGAATAAGTTGTATATTACCATGTAGAATAAGTTGGTGAGGCGTTCAGTTTTCGTTTCACAAATGCTTTGAACTTATATCTCTAAAAGGTATGTGTTGGGGATTTCATTATACCACAAAAGTTACTAACTCCCATTTAATAAAGCTCGAACAAAGTTTTAACTTCATTTCATTTTACTTTCGCACAAATATATCATTGATGCTCTATTAAAATGTATACAGCACCAAAAATATAAGTTGTGCGCGTTGGAGGCTATTAGTGCGTTTTGCTATATCGATATCGACTTTGCCAATTCACTTGGGAGTAATTTGAACTCAAGTTATAAATGTTGGCATCCCTAAAGTGTGTCCCTCACTTATTAGGTTCTATTGACTAATTTTAATTAATTTGCTTTGATTATTTTCAAGTATTAGCTTTGAAGTTACTGTAATAATATAGTAATGTAAATATTATACACTTAATAGAATTTTATAAGAAAATTAAACCGACTACTAATAGGATGTGCACTAAAAAGTATAAAAAATAAAAAATACTAATACTTTGTTGGAACGTTTGCGGTACAATATCGTTTCCGAATATATGAAATTGACAAAATATTGCTACTAATGGAGATTTTTGGAAACATTGCTAAGTTAATGTTTCTCTTCTCTCCCACGTATATGCACATCCACATGCACATAAGAGTTGACATTTCACTTGGCATTGACGGAAAAAAATGTATGGTAATATTGAGAATCACCTTCTTTTTCAAACCAGTTAAAAATTGAAAGCAAACCATAATATTACTCCTATTAAATTTAATTGGTATTCGTATCATAACGATCGCAACTCCTTCATTAAGGAAATGCGGCACTTGAAAATAAATGCACCTTTGTAAAATGTAAATTATGTCGAATTCCTCTATCATTTACGCGTATTTTCCTCTTATCATAATTTCCTGATATTTCCTACACTCATTTTAAATTATTTAATTGCCAGTATTAGGATATAGTTTCCACTTTTACGTAATCGTTTTATTTAAATCAAATTTAAAATTAAATTAATTAACTCAAAGTAAGTTGCATTATTTATTTTAAGTTTTATAATAAATTCGTCAGTTTATAATAACCTTGCATTTGTACCATTTCTTTGGTCGAAACTGAATAAAAATCATTACATTATTCTCAATATAACTTTATCCGTAAAGCATACGTTACAATATTAACACAAAAATATGGTATAATTTAAAAATACTGCTCCAAATCGCATTTATATACGAGTATTTGAGGTCCTGTTTCCTCTATAAGACTTTCTTTTTGAACTTATAATTATTTTGTTCGCTCCCTTTACGGGTGCCCACTAGTATTTACCTCTGCGTCAATATCTCACACCGCGGTCATCCTGTCGCCGAGTAAAACCCATATAACGGTCGCATGTTTCAAGTCCTTTACGGCCTGTATTTTTACTGATTACATAATAAAACTTAGTAGATGTGTTTATAAGTACTTGGAGAGAAACTTCGAGTTACTTGATACATGTCAAGAAAAATATTCGTATATTTCATGTCTACGTAGTAATTAATATACAGAATATTAAGAGGCGAATGGGTTGTTTGAGATTCTATGAGATGATATTTGTGAAGTTTTACTATTATGCAAAGTGTCGCAGTTTATTTGTGTGTAGCCGTTTTGAAGGTTCTGCTCCTTAAAAGAAAAAAACGGAATCTTTATAAGATCACTTACGTGTCACAGCCAATTTTTTCAGAAACCGTTTCACATGTTGACCCGCATAATTTATATTAGTTAACTCTTTAAAACATTTGTATGGTAATTTTACAGTGAGCAAATTAAATAATTTAATTTTTTGTCTTATATGTCGACTAGCTGTTCCCTGCAGTTTCGTCCGCGACAGCAGCATAATTAATATAATTCTATTTATTAATTATATTGCTTTTCTCTTACCTTCCTTGACCTCTAACACATTCACTTCATTCGCCAAACGACGTCGATCGTCAGAGCTGGGGGTAATCGGCTAGAATACACGGGATGATCAGTTAGTGACCAAGCCAGATTCCATCTACCTTGCTCCGTTCAAACAGTGTTCCCTGACTCTGCGCTCATATAAATTGTTTGGTGATGAGACACAGCCCACAATCCTCCTCAATTATAAGGTTTCGATATAGTATTCCTATTACATTATTAACATATATTAATTTTATTTTCACTATATAAATAACAGCATTTTTTACAGGCGTAAAATACCGCGAATATCAAAATACTATGAAATTGAATAATCATAACTACCGTTTTATGCGTAAAAATATCAAAAATATTTTAAAAATTATGAAATTTAGAATCATAGGTACAGCTTTAAGCTTAAAAATACCGCGAATATTGCAAAAACTATGAAGTTTAGAATCAACGCTACAGTTTTAAGCTTAAAAAGCAGTAAAATTTAAAGTCGTCGCTACACTTTTACGCATACAAGTACGACCTATGAACCCGCTATCTTATGATATAAAAATGATTTTATCTATTATATTACCAAATTTAACTATTGCCAAAATTTTAAGAAACATTAAAACTACCTTTCGCTTAAATTCTCGCAAAACGAGATTTTGCATATATTGTTTATATATAGACAAAATAAAATTTGAATATAATTATTTTATAATTGGGATTAGAGAAGGTATACTTAGGATTTAAAAAGAAATAATCTTTATTGGACCAAGCACCTCAAACCATGGTCTACCCCACTCGCAGTAACATGTACAATTTTTATACGAGGAATATCCTCATCAGAGAAAATCATCAGGGTTATGAAAGAAAGAAATCGGTTTCATGATTGTATTGAAAAGAAATGTATTAAGCTGAACCGTTGACTGCACTTTATCGAATTATTCCGAGTAATAAGCAAAGCGAAATTGTTTTTCTACACTAATATCGACAACTTTGAATACGTTTATACTTGAACGCGAAGATGTTTTTAAACACAGTATAAAAGTGAGTCAGTATTAATTATCTTAAACTTTTAAAGCGTAGATACTGAAGCATATGTATATGGGTTAATAATATATATATATATATATATATATATATATATACACACGTATATATTATCGAACCAACCACTACTTCGTGAAAAAATCAAATTGGACAAGACGTCAAATCCACAAATACACAAATGTGAATTGTATACTGTATGAATCCCAGTGTTACGAGAAATGATATAAGACAGCAATTAGACCGAGAGCGAACAAACTTAGTGACGTATTGCCGTCTATTCGAAATTGAATTTTTTACCGTTCTTAACATGAGTGGCTTCAGACCAGTATTTACTCGCTTCAAAAATATCTATTTCTGTATAGTCAATAGCTACGAGTAGATATATAACCGTTTGGTGTCTGTCTTGGTGTCATTCACTTATTTTTTCATTGAAAATGATTTATTTCATATGCGCCCTAGTATAACTTCCTAGTTTAAGTTTCGTTCAAAATATATTTCTAAAAAATCCGATCTGGATTTTTCAATTGTTTTCTGGTTGATTTAACGAATAGATTTAATTCAATGTAAAAAAAACAACACAATATAAACAAAATCAGCTATGGATAAAATTGAAAGGTATTTTTTCTGATACTGAAACAATTTTTTATCTTTTGGCTCATGTGCATACATATTTTAACTTATTATCGCATATTTCACAAAAAATATTTAAACATTATTTTGCATCTACAGAAAAATTTAAATTTGCTTAATGTAATTTTATTCACTTTTATTCACTGCGCAGATTTAAAAAAAAAATATAGACAAATACCAAAATAAAATCCATTAATCCAGAATCAAATATCATTAATGAAATAGAAACTAAATGAAAGTATGAATTTCAATTAAATTTAACATGAATTCTAGAAAAATAGCATAAACTGGCACCTCATAGTTACATCGAACTCAAGTCTAATTGCCTTCATTACTGAATACAGGATAATAGACCTTTTTTTAATCAATTTATAATCTGAATTCCAACAGAAAACTGAAGCAACCTTTTGCATATAAAAATCAACGTAACAGTTAAGAATTGCAGCCGTCAATTCTTTATTAAGTAAATCTAATTACGTCGTGTCGAAGTTGTCGCTTAGGATACACTTGATAAAAAGGACGTACCAGAGCACTTTTGCGACGCCATTTTTCACAAAATTATGCAAACGAGGGGCACAAAAGCTGATCTTTTACGGAATATGAGATATCCTGTAAGCTGGCGTTGTATGTGAATACTGTGAATGGATGTGCGTCTGTAAGCTAAAATCGGTTTAAACAAATTGTCATAACAGACTATGTATCTGTAAACTAAAATCGGTTTAAACAAATTGTGAATATAGTTTAGATTTTTTACTGAATTTATAAGTTAAATCAGCAAAAGGTGTTATAATAATCATTAGTTAACATTACAGGAAAATGTAATGAATTTAACAAATACATAATTTATCAATACTAAAGAAAATTTCGCATGAATAAAATTAGGTATACACTATATTTTTTCGATACAGATACTTTTGTACTCGGTACCCTTTAATCGTTATTTTAGTAGGTACTTTATAATAAGTTTCTTATCGAATCTTTTTTTTTAAATTTTGTCCTTAACACAGAAATCCGAATATTTCCTACTGAATTGAACTATATGGTAGCAATGCAATACTATCAAAATATTGTCACATTGGCGACATATCACACTGTTTTTTTTACTTGAGAAAAGACGTTATTCATTTATTTTATTCCAAGCAAGACGACCGATTCAACGCTAAAACACATTTTAGTACCTAACCTCAAGAGAAACAATTGGAATAAAAAATTATTTTTGAGATTATGCAAAATAAAAATAAAAAGTTTAGAATTTCACTCACGTTCACTCTCTTCTTTAAACTTTTTGCTGATTTGACATGTCAATAACATTTTCTCTTACTAGTTTTCAACTTCGTTTAGACAAAAATTTTGATTATTTCAATTAGGGTTTCATTTTTGCCGTTAGTTATTTCTATTCGATTTGCATGAAATTTGTTATTAACCATTTGTGTTATGGTCTTCTTCTTTAGCTATTTTTGAACGGTAACGTGTAAACCTCTTTCAGTTTATCACACCTCTTTCAATTTTCGACAGTTTCTATCATTTCACTCCAGCTGTTTTCTTAAAGTTGCCATAGTTAGTAAACTATGTATGGTCTTACCAAAAAGTAAAAGTTTAAGTTGCCATAGTTAGTAAACTATGTACGCATGGTCTTCATTGTGGAAGTTTGTCACTCCATGGTCTCCATTCCACCACTGCCTTGTATGACGACCTTCTTTGCGTGCAACATGGCCAACCAACTTTTATTTTAATTTCACTACCCATTTTGTCATGTTACTAAACATGCTGTGCTCCCTTAGCCAGTTATTTTTTAGGGTCTCTAGGTGTTATCCTGACAGGTCCTACCAGTTTTCTTTCAGCTGCCATTAGAGCCCTTTTTAGTGTGTAGAGAATTTCCTTTATGAATATCCAGGTGTTTGCTCTGTAGGTATTGATAGGACACATTGGTTGCATTGCTTTTGTTCAGTACTGATTTTTATGTTGAAGGCGAACTCGAGCTTGGAGCATGCGCTCACGCTAGTTTTATGTGTCTGTCAATTTCATTCGCCTGATCATCTTTACTCATTACCGTTTCCTGACTAAGATATATATACTTTTCTGTTCTGTCAATGACAGTGCTATTTACTTTGATGTTTGTTGTCAGTACTATATAGACTATTAGTTATGGCCTTGGTTTTGTGAATCATTTCAAAACCACGCTGTTCAGAGGCATGGTTCTGTTGAAGACATGGAGGTCTTCCGGGTTTTCTGACAAAGTACGATTTGATTCTTAAACTTAAGGTTAGTCACTCTCTTGCCTTCCATATTAATACTCTGCTTCCATATTAACGCCAGATCATAAATATGTCCTTCATCACAAAAGTGAATAGCTTTAGATAAAGCGTATCTCCCCGTCTAACTCCTCTCCCAATCTTGACTTTTTGGGTGTCTGATGATTAGTTTACTTTCAAATATGCATTTTGATAGATGTTTTGTATAAGGTTAGGGTAGCGATGTTCAGGGCATTTGGAAGAGACTGAATTACTGCCAAGGTTTCAGTATTGTCATAGTATTTGATATTCCTTTTTTTCAATTTTTTACTCTTTAGTGAAGTATTTATCAGCAGAGTAGCGCTATGGATTAGACTGAGGTTTCTCTTCTTGATTCTGTGTCTATGAGTGACTGAGCCCTAATCCTGTCCATCTCTGTCAGTGTATCGGTATACCAAGGTGTCATCTTTTTGGTAAACTTGGAGCAATCCAAGTCTTCAATCTATCGTCAAGTTCTATTTTATGGAATCAGTCCAATAGTACTATTTTATTCTGTAGTCATCAGAATTACACACAATTGCCAAGTTACATGATGATAAACAATTAGAAGTACATGAAATTTAGTTTCGTACATTCTATTAAAAAGTAGGTCATTTTCATAAATTTCTTATTTTAATCATTCATAAATTTTCTAGATTTTGCCCTCCAACTAGAACTACGTAAAAACAATGACAACCTTCAAAGTGGGAAGAAGGAAAAATCTGTTTTTCCCAATCTATCTTGTTTCCAATCAAAATGGTTCATTACAAAATTGTGGCTTATAAAATCCTCTTCGAGAAACATTTTCCATCAGATCTTTATTTCATCAAGTAACGGCCATCTAAAATATTGTAATAATACGCGACTTTGAAATAGTATATTGAATTGTTTATTACAATTAGATTCGATTTGACTCACAAATCATAATTAATATTTCTACAGTCAATATTAAAGTTAGTGAAAATAAATCAATATACAATTTCCAAGCAGCGCATTTTTCGGAAATTTAAATGTTACAAAAAATACATACAGAACTTTCTTACCTAGAATTTTACAAGGTTTAAGTACTAAGCCATATTTCCGCTAAATCGAATAAAAACCTGAAAGTCCGCATGTAACTGATTTTCACTCCTTTTACATTTGGAAGGGGTACGCGACTTTTAGGGAGGGAAAATTTCACAATTATATAAGAACAATTTATAGTCTTTTAGTTAATTATATCCAAATTTTGCCATAAAATGATATTTATTACATCAATTAGATTCAAGTTTATTACTTCAAATGCTATGAACCTTTGCCTTGCTTAAATGCACTTGCCTAAAATAACCCTTTTGGTTCTAAATATATATATATATATATATATATATATATATATATATATAACTGATTTAGTCAGGCGTCAGACGGAATAAGTTTTCCATGGTAAATTGATTAATAATGTAAATTTTGTAGACATATTTGTGACTTATTTAAGTATGTAATTCCAACATTATTACAAAGTTAAAAGATACGTAATATAAAGCAATTCCCATAGATTACATTATGGTAGTAACGTAAAGTGGATTATTACTTCAAGAAGAAAGGAGTTCTAAAAGTCAAATTTGTGCGTTTTTTAAGCTTTAATTAAACTTAATTTTTTCACACATATAATAACTTTTACATTTTGTCTGCTTTAATTTAATATATCACACACTTGAGTTTTTTTTGAGCAGTGTGAAATCTAAGTTTGTGTTTTACCTTCAGTAGTGAAAAATAAAAATACACTGCTTTTTATATTTATCCTACATTTATACTACTCGGCATTTTATGCTGATATGATATAGTATTTTCGTTCGTATTAAAAACATAATTTTTATGTTTCTCTTCTTTGTACTTCTCTTTTCTTTTTGCAACTTATTTCCAAAATAATTATTTTATCACACCAAAACAACAATATGGGTATAATCTCAGCCTTTCTATTGGCCCCTGGTATAAAAATAACACAAGACCTCATAGCTTTCTGCGTAATCAAAGAATTTCTGAATATATCTCTTGCAGCAGTTATCATGATATGTTACCGGACCACACACAAGTTATTGTGAATCCGTAAACCACCCTTATAGAAAAAGAACCTAAATGAGTCTTGCATAACTGCAGGTTTAACTGGACTCTATTTGACTGAACACGACAATACAGTTGCTGTCGAATACTTTACCAGAGCCGTAAAAAACTCAAGTTGAGACTCTACACCACTGAAAATAAACACTGTCCTTATTTAACAAATAGCCAAATATCTGTAGTCAAATATCATATAGCCAAATATCTAACCTAGTAGCTAAAAAAATAAAGCTTCTGATGCAACGATAGACAACGAGGAGTAAACAATTAAAAAAAACGACCAAATCATACTATCAGAAAGCTTAAACATGCAGTCGAATCAGACCATGACACCAAATTCCTGTTTTACTAGAGCGATTTCAATGCTTCTGCTTCTTCTAACTACTCACTATGACAGGTTACACTAAAGGTAAGACGGGCTATAACTGCTTCACCATCCTTACTAGGCTTGATGGGAAATGCGACCGTACAGACACTGAACAAGCGCTAACTTTTTCTGTGCTCTTATTATCCATATTCAAACTTCAACCAAACGAATCCTTGCGACTTCCTGGCAGAAAAAACTACTACCGCTAAACTGGATACAGACCTATCCCAATTCACGAAGAAATAAATAGTAAGTGCACATAAAAAATACTGTAAAAAAGCTCTCGACGTGCAATTAAAAAAAACACTGCAAAAAACCTCACAGCAACCTCTTGGCTGAATTGTCGCTCTCCGGAACAAAATTATGCTCACCCAAATATAAAACCACACTTAAATTAAAATTCTTTCTTTGACAATAATGAACAAAAACCTGACAAATAACCCGACGATCCTAAGTCATATAGGCCCCTCAGCATATTGCCTATAACTTTTAAAGTACACGAGGGCATTACTATTGATTTGTATGATATCAGTGATAAGAAATAAATACATTACAAACATTTTATGCTCAATTGTTACGACCCCAAGCTTTAATTTTTCGTGTAACACTAGTTTACCATGTAATTTATTCTGGGTGATAAAAAAACCTACTTAATTGGAGCATGAACTCGGAAAGTTTAAATATTCAAATTAATATGCCATATAATCTTATTTAACACGATTTATTGACTAACGTAAATAGTTATTGATAACATATATTATAAAAATGAGTAAAATGAATCCAGCAAGATATTGTTGCTGTCAGCCGACGTGACGCTTCAGAAACAAGTTCTCTTGACCTGAATTTCGTTGAGGTTTGTTACGCGTAGTGAAAGTTTCTATAGATGTGATATCAGTATTTATGAAAATTTAAATATTGTTTTAACAGAATATAATATTTACAAAATTATATTCTCAAATATTAACGAGCCTTTCTAAAATGCCTTAAATAACACCAGCCAAAGCCTAAGTACATCGCACTTTGACGAGTTACCTTTGCGAGGGCATATGTACAGTATGTTTCAATGATTAATTAATAAATTTAAATTACGTAGGACAATACTAAATGATGTCGTATGTGATATAAGGTACATGATATGAAAGGGTGACATAAAATTCAATTTGAAGAGGGTCGAGAAGATGGCTACGCTCCGCGGCTCCGCTTACTGCAATAAGTTAGAAAGACAATAGTTACATTAAGTAGTGGTTAAGTATAACATAAATTAGATTGATAACGGTTTTTGAGACGTTCATTTACGATTTTAATTAACTATTAAAATTTTTTATTCTTAACACAATACTCCCATATATGGTATTAAATCAATGCTAAAACATCTTCTCGAATTAGGAAAATATTTTGGGATGTTTATTTCTTCATAATATCTCTTTAATTGAATAATTTTGCTTAAAATTCATGTTTTTTGAGTCAACTTGTATTTCCTTAATATATCTAATAAAACTTTCCCAATTTTTCCCAAATTTTATTTTACATTTTAAAAAATATTCCGAATTGCTAGCTCTAAGTGACTGGTTTCCAATATAAAATTGTCATAAGTTGACGAATACATCTACCTTAAAATTAGTGTTTTAGAAAGCTAAAATTGTTTATTTATATCTACTTTTAAAAATTTTCATCATGATTTGAAAGACTAATAGGAATTGTCTTAAAGGTATTTTCATGTAAGTTTACAAAACTATTTAAATAACTAAAAAGGTCTAAAAATCATAGAAAATTTCCAGATTAAGTTAAATAATTTTAAGTTATAAATAACACACTAGGTCCAAAAAACTTTAACGAAATACTAAATTGGAATAAATTTTGTAAAATGTGGGCTCCACATGCGCCTTTCAAAATCAGTAATTCATTAATTTTTATTTATTTTTGGTATAACTTAATCTCAAAGTTACCGATTGCAATTGCATAAAAAAACAATTACACTAACATACTAAACACTACGAATAAGAAACGGTGTAACTTAGGCAGCCTTAAACAAAAGCCTTTATCATCAGTTTTTACAGGTCTTCCTTCTTTTTTTACAGTTAAGTAGTATATAATGAACTAACGGCTTTTTTCATGAATATAAGTCTAAAGATAAAGAAAAATTAATAAAAATTCTACTCAGTTTTCAACAAAATAAAGAGCCAAAGATATCATAGAGTTAAATTAAATTAATCAATATTATAATTAATTAGTTAAATAAAACCATGAAGTAAACTATTAAGAAAAGTAATAGATAAAACAAGGAATAAAGATTTAATAAATAGTTAAGATAGTTTACAACGGTCGAAAATTTGGGAAAAATCTAAAAAAAGGTAAAAAGGTAAAATTTACGCAAACCAGACGTTGTAGTGCGATATAGTTAGTTATAAGGGTTAGGAGAGTGAGAAAAACAAAACTGTTAAGAGAGTGAGAAAGACTGTTAATGGTTAACAGAGTGAGAGAGACAAACCTGACTACAGATTTGACCTTTCGAAAAAATAAACTCTGTCGACATTATTCTGTAAACCTCATCCAACACTTTTTCAGAATTTATCATCCGCTGTACTGAAGATTGTTAAAGCCCTTCGCTCTATTTTACTTTTTCGACACGCGTAAAGGATTACATTGAAGCTTTCGACATGAGTCGACATAAGATTTAACGACGCCCATCTATCGACATTATGCATGAGACGACACTTTCATAGACACTTGTAATTCTTAATCAGACTTTCAAGGCATTTTTTATTAAATGTTGTGAAGAATATATAAATGACAGGATATTATGATCACTTTAATATGGTTTTAAAGGCTGATAATAATAAATAATGTGTATAATGCTCCAAAACGAACTGGAATACGTTATAGGGGAAATTAATGCCATATATATTATCAGGTATCTTCTCAAAATAATTAAAATAATATTAGTAAACCCTGAGGTATACCTCATTCCTTGCTTTAAGGGAGTAGGGCCTTTTCATTTTGCATGTGTTATTTTTATTTAGCAAAGAGTTACAGAAATAATTGAAAACACGAAACCTTCACATTTCGATATTATTTTATTACTTGAAGGAAACTTCAGTTTATGAGAAAAAATTTTATAATTCTTAGGTATTTTTGCAAAAGTTCAATAAATTTTCCTGTTTATTAATAGTAACTCTAGAACGTAAATACGAAAATATATATTTTTTAGCTTACTAATGCATGAAGCATATGAAATTGAACTTTTTGTTAATAAAATAATTATCTCCAATAAATGAAATATTTTATTAAGTACGGTCAATAAATTTTTTGCTCTAAATAAAATTAGGGAAAATGGGAAAAAAAAAATCTAAACAAAAAATACTCCTGTAGAGTCGAAAATTGTACCGTTATGAAACTTACGTAAATCCAATATAAAATAAAACGACCAGAAATTTTCTCTGAAGATTTCTACGAACCACTTTAATACTGAAAATTTTATAGAGCCTTATCTTTGCTTTGGCATTAAACTCCAGATATTTAGGCATATTTACTGTAAGGTATATTTTAAATTCATATATTGACTATATTTGGCGTTAATTTTGTAGAAATTCATTATTCACAATTAAATGAAACTACGTGATGTAATATTATTTCTACGTTCTTTAAGTTCTTTACCACGACCTAGGTTTCGTTGTATTACAACATCTTCAGGTGGGTTATTAGCAAAGATCTTTGCTAATAACACACATGAACAAGTTGTAATACAACAAAACCTAGGTCGTGGTAAAGAACTTAAAGAAAGTGGAAATAATACTACATTATATAGTTTCATTTAATTGTGTTTTAAATTCTTTTGATTTCTCGTATTATATCCCCAATTAAGGTGAGACTTTCAATATTATATATTTATTGAAATAAACAAGAGCTAATAAAGGAAACATTTTTTCTACACAATGTTAACAAAGATATATATATATATATATATATATATATATATATATATATATATATATATATATACAATGTTAATACAATGTTAACATAGCTGCATATTTATATAAACCTATATACGCTACAAATCAAAAATAAGTCAATCATAATTTCTTAAAAATATTTATCCTAGCTAGTTGCGATAATTTAGACCTTCGATTTAAAAAAGACCATATCTGAATGTACGGCCATTCTTTAGGAAATTTTAAGATTCTACACACCGCACTTTTAGACGAACGTAATCTCGGACTACTTATTACGCGGTACAATAAATAAACACTACTCAAATACGTTAAAACATTTTTCAAAGCGACATAAAAGCTCTACTCAATTAGAGAACTCGTGACTAAGCTTAAGTGCTTTAGGCGGTTAATCGCGTCACATCAGTTTGTTTCGTGCGGGCCACTTATCAGTGGAACTCGACGTTCGAAATAAAAAATAATAAGTTCATAAAAATGTATATTTTCTGTCGGGCAAAATATCTGTCGTATCCGTAAAGCTTCATGGAATATTATAAGTTTCGTTGAGATTTAGGACGCTACACAATTCGTGCTGTAAAAACTATGTTCTGATTTAATATTTTTTTTTTAACAGAACATAACTTTCTGATAGTATTACTTCGAAATAGCGATGCTCAATTTCTCAAAATTCATTGTTTAGCATTCATGAATTTAAAGCCATTATCATTATTGATGAACCAATATTAAGTTGATGAAACGCGTGGAAATTTATTGAAATATCGTTTAATGAAAAATCCGGACAAATGGCCACCATAACCCTTGACGCCACCGAGCAGAAAAAGGAAGTGCGGTGACGGACTTACCGTTTATTTACCCTCCACCATAGACCACAAAGATTATCCTGTATAATCATAAATAATGAAGTGATATTAACATAGACTAGATATTTTAAGTCATATTAAATTAAAGATATAATAAGCTTTTTGGATATTTAAAAATCTGCGAAAACAAAATTTAGAAAAATTATGACTTAGTAGAAAATATCTGCACATTTAGTTAAATTTCGATTTATCATGGGTGAGAATATCCTGATTATTAAAAATATATTGGTCCCATTAAATATTATCATAAAATATATCTGAAAATATAGCGTCTTTATTACAATACACTTAAACTTGTTTCCTTGTAAAGCCACATAATTGCAATTTTTTTGTATTTAATATAATTTTATTATATAACACAACTTTGCAGTAAGGTCGTCCTTGCATCAATGACGTAGGAAACTAATGACGGAAGTCGAAAACTATGGTAACGACTTAGTCGACGAAAGTGTGACTCTCCAAATACTTAATATTTTCCCCCGTTATTTTCTTCTTATTGTTTCAGTCTACATGAGTAAAATTTGTTAATTCTATAATTTATCGTAGATATCGGAACTATTGGAGATATTTTTAATAATGGATCATGAAAGGATCGAGTCTATAAGAATTTCAATAAGCAAAATTGACAGAGAATAAACAAAATACGTAATTATTATTTACTACAAATAGTTTTAGCGTAATTACAGATAGAAACTTGTTGTTAATAATAACTTTACCGTTTATAAGTCTCGCAAATCCAATTTATAGCAATTTCGTAATAAACGGCCTTTGTTATTTCAATTTCACAAAGAACAAATTATGATTGTAAAAGCCCATGAATACTAAACCATTATCAATTTATTCCTTGAAACTGGCGTTCAAAGAACTAAAAGTAGCGTTAATTATTATCAATACAACGCGAAATTTCAAGAAACGAAGCAAATATATATCACAGACTTCAACGTCATAGGTTGATCTTATATATTTTTTCTAAAATGACAGTAAAATTGTATTATTTTATTTTATTATTGAGATTGGAAAATATATGTACTCTTGAGTTTATAAGCCTCTAATTGTTATACGTCTAAGCACTTTCCATCACACCCCATTTTTGCATGACAAAAAAACATTGGAAATTTTGGTGTGAGAATTATTCTCATCGGAGTGTTTTATTGGACTTAAAAATGACTAAAAATATGGAAAGTCTGAAAGAAATACATTTTTGTTTTAAATTTATTGGTTTAAAAACAACTCCAACGTTTTTGGGACGTTTTTGATGAAAGCTTTCATTAGCAACTAACAGTTTCTTCAACCAAATCCGTTTAACAGTTTAGGAACTATAAAATCCAGTCATAGAAGAAACTTTTGCAAGACTTGCTTTGAAAAAAGTAGTTTGTTAAATTAAATTAATTGTTTATTTTAAGGCGACTTTTCTATAAGCACAAAAATAATTTGTATGGAATTATTATGTATCTAATAGTAAGACATAAAATTGAAACTGACTTATTGAGATAATTCAGCTAACTGACTAGTCGCTTATGGTATTTAAAGCCTCAAATTTTCCTAACGGTTAGCTTCGTCGTGTTCACAAACAGAACAGAGAGACTGGGACAGAAAATAGTTATATAGTTATATTATTTAAAGAGTTATATTATTTTGGGTCAAAAGATATTTGGGAAAACAATTAGTGGAAATATAATATTCATGAGATCCGGAGCTTACGATTTACTTCACTGAATGAACTGTACGCACGAATTAACATACGCAAAGACATATTTTAAATGTGGTATTTTAGATGTTTTGAATAACTGATAATTGATTTCAGTCACAAAATCGAGTTAATATTCTTGTGTGACTTCAGTACTGCCTGCCATGACGTAAAGACTTACAGTGGTCGGCGTCGTTTGAAAGTAAAAAATTATATCTTGCTTAGCTCGCTTACATCAAACATGAGGATGTGGTTTTGTGTTGTAATGGTCGAAAAGACTTAGGAACATTTGCCTTTTGTACAGTTAAAATTCCTGTGTCACGAATAAAGAAATCAAAGCAAGAATAAGGATTTAGGCACGTGAAAAAAAATTTCCGTAAAAAAATATTCTACCGCAATATCGCACATTTAGTTTATTATCTAAATGGATGAATACATTTTCATAAGGTGCCCAATGAAAGCTTATTAAAGCTCAAATTTAGCAGTATATATGATGTGTTTTTTATGAAATTGGTTCAACATTTTTTGAGAAAAATGCTTAAAAAATTAGTCGCCCACCCTTATCGTCAAAAGTTTTGCTCAGAAAAATGTAAAAAAAATTATTGACATTAAGAGATAGCTATTAACCTAGAAACCGGAAATTTAGAATAAGGGGAATGTAGAATAATTAAGTTAATTCTATGCAGATGAAACATGGGGTATAGCTATTCGATACATAACATTAAAAAAATCGATGAACTTGATGGTACTGGATTTACCCACTCTAATGTTACCATATAAACATTTTAAAATGTTAGCTGCTATCAAATATGCGGGTCAATAAAATGAGTAAAACGGTTTCTAAGAAAATCGACTGCTACAGACAGACAGTGATTTTATGAACTTTTTACTGCTTCGACAGTACAAAATCTATATATAAGCAATAATAAAATCTACATAAAAGAATCTATGTAAAAGAATATGATACTTTGCACAACGGTAAATCTTAAAAGTTACCAAAATTATCATCTTACAAAATCACTACGCCCTTTCTTCTTTCCTCTAAAATCCCGTCTAGTAATTAATAGATAGATAGAAAATATACGAAATTTTATTAACTAACCCGAAGTGTTTCTCCGAGTTCTTAGAAACACGTGAACTGAGTTTCGTGACGTAATCAGAAAAAATACAAGCAGTGAAGCACTTGAAACGTGCTACCATTATGTGGGTTTTACTCGGTGTCAGGACGACCGTGATATGAGATATTGACGCAGGAATGGATACCAGTGGGCGCTCGTAAAAAAATGACGTTATCTTTGCGGCGAGAGTGAACATATTAAATATAAGTAACTATAAAAACCGAGCTTTTTATCGGAGTTGGTACATCAAATGCATAATTGTGAACTGGAAAATATTTTTACATGGTAACATAGTTGAATGATGCTGTGGGTGCTTCAGGGTATTTGTTTTTTTGAGAATAGTGTAGTATTTCGCGATAAAATTGGGGAAAATGTTGTATTCCGCGATCTTAAGCTGAAAATTGTAGGACATGAACTTAAATAAAGAATACAAATAAATTTAAGTTAATTTGCTCCATGTGAAACGATCATACAAAAATAGAAAACATACACCGATACTGAAAACTAAAACATTTAAAGTTAGTATCAGAAATAAAAATGACAAACAAGTGTGTGTAAATAATGAAAATAATTGATACATATCAATTATTACACATGTAACATGTGACAAAGATATATTTTTTCTTTACCTTGAAACTGTAAGTGTTATAATTTTTGTGTTATTTTCCAACTGTCTAATAATTATAAATATAATTAAATTGTTGAATGATTTAGTATAAATCAGAAAACTTGTTTTCAGAATTTTTGTTTCCCTGTCTGTCTGCATTTTAATTTGTGGTGAAACATACTGGTCGAATTTTGATTAAATTTAGTATGGTAATAATTTATACCCAACAGTGTTCAAGACATTTCTAAAATTATTCTTGAATGTATTTATAAAAAACATGTCTTTTCCTTCATCTCCGAAATTGCAGATTTATGAGAAAAACAGTGCCGCTTCTAGTGTATCTAAAGTTTGCCATAAAACTAAATCAATGATTCTACGATACGAAAGTAAAAAAAATCATATAACTTTAGTTATTCCGAATTTTACATGAATGAAGTCGTATGCACTGCTAGTTTTAAAATTGAAGAAAATGATTTTAAAATGATGACTTTTCCTAATATTTAAGCGAGACTTTTTTTCATAACAGACCCCTCTTATTTGATACTTTACTTTATTAATATTTATTCAACTAAAGACCTCAATTTCTTTACACACTGGGTCACTAGCAATTGTTGAAAGATCTTCATATAATAAAACGAGCCTATTAAGTATGTGTAGAATACGCACTAAAAGGGTCGTGTGACATATACAAATATTTAAGGGTACATAGTATTTCCATCAGACTATTTAGATCTATTAATATTAGTTTACGTGAATGTCGTGAATATTTAAAAAAAATTGAGTTATGTATATTTGAAGATAAAGAAGGTGGGGGTCTATTTTGGTTGATACTAAACAAATCTTCAGAGTTATCTTATATAAGTTTTTGATCTATTTTATTTAAAGAGTTTTTGAATCCTTACAACTCTCTCTATCAATTGACAATCCTCACGATAAATAAAATGTAAACAAAGTTTTAGAGTACTTTAATCACCTCCGTAAAATTCCAATGTCAATATTTTCAAATATAAATTGAAATATTTGCAGATTAATATGGCGACAAAAACAAAAATCTACCTTTGTCAAAAATTTCGATTACCACTAATTGAGTAATGGAAATATATATTATTCTGATCTTAATGAAGAATATTTAAACATTTTTAAACGCCTTCAAAATTTATACATCTGGTATATCTTTGGCTTTTTTATCAGAAAAAGAAACTCAAATTAAAATGGTTAAAAATCTATGTTCGACGCCAACTTCACATACTTTCACTTATCTATAATATATGAAAAAATCCTCAGAGATCAAATTATCTTATTGGCAGATTTAAAAATTTGTCTGCTCACGACTTTGGCTGTTACGCTCTAAAAATTTACGATTCCTACTTAGTCCCAAACATACTTCAACCTCTTACGAATTTTTAGTAGGAGGTAGTCCTTTATTATCCAGGAGTGAAACTTTGATCTAAAATCAAAAATTATCTTGATTCTGGCACCATGTTTTAAGAATCCAGTGAAAAAATTCTAAAGAGTTGGGTTTCTTATAAGTTGCTTTTTTACGTTATATTTTACCCAATAAAAGAAACTGACAAAGTAGCAGCTATGTATCTTCTCTATAATAACCATGTGAATGTTTTGAATGATGCCATTGAGATTCCGATTAATGCAAACGGTTTATGAGCAAAATGTTTATATCAGACAAATAAACGAACGGACACGTGAATGATCTTCTTAGAATTCCGGTTTTTTTCTTTTGAAGTACGCCTAATAATGATACACAAACAAACGCCTTCTTATTTTCTTTTTTACGATATTAGAAAAACATGCCACTAAAAAAAATGGGCCAATATATGATTTGAAAAATATATGATTTTTACTCGAACGAACATATTACATTCGTTTTACTCAAACAAAACTCTCACTTGGTACAAAATAATTACGAAATGCTGGACGAAAATAAAAATATTTTAGTAGTCAGAAAACATTCTATGTAACCATATAAATTAAGTGAAATCACTCATCAGAACCTATTAAGTGAGGATCATCGTAGAGAATTAAGAATGTATGGGTGTAACTGGTACCGGTCCCTTTTTTATTTCTGTCGTCTTTATACTTTCGTATACAAAAATTACATTTATATCTTAAAATCACATTTATTAAGCCGCATTTTGTACTGAACGGGTGCAGAATCCAGCGAAAGAAACATTGAGCTCCGTATCAATGCAGCACCTACTTTAGCGTCGAGAACATGAATAACCTGAGTTTAAATTACTGCCAAATTAATTGGAAAAGTTAAAAACTTCATTTGTTCTCGAGTCGGTGTCCCGCTCGCATCGATATCGCAAGCTCGCCTACAGTCTCTGGCATCTGCGCGACCTTTGCCTTTGGCGTTTTCGATATTTTAACAAAGCATCAATTATCTCTTCTAACGTTGTGCGAAAGTGGAATGAAATGAAGTTAAAACGTTGTTTGAACTCTAACTGAACTAATAAGTTTAAGAGTAAAGTTATTGGCAAATACTATTTAGGGTTATACAAAGATTTTTATGAGACGAATAGCTAATGGTCCTCAACTCTTGATGAGAGATTTGGTTAATTTTTACTATAAATTGATATAATTTTGCGTTTGGTAACAAGTATTTAAACATATATAAACAAAAATGTTTTTCTCAAAATTTTTTTTTCATTTCGAAATAAATAAGATGATTATCAAAAGAATGTGCGTGGACAGCACTCTCTGGGCGATAAGAATTTTTAAAAGAAGTTGGACGTTTCTCGGAATTGTTTTGTTTTCGTGAGATGGATATCTAATACGTGTAATATTTGGTCACATTTCATGAATTTATTTTATTAATTGTTAAATTTTTTACTACACCAAGGAAAATTTATTTTATATTTTTTTCCTTTTATATATGTCAAAATAAGCAAAGAGCTGTTTTTTTTTCAGATATAGAAAACCCCATTTGTAACTGTTTGCACATTTGGCTTCTATACAACATCTTCTCCTACTTAGGTTTGAGTAAAACGTGGTTTAATAAACGTTTGCTTCTGTTCTTAACTTTCTTTTCAAGTGCTTTATTCATGGGTTCTTTTCCTGCTAACGTTTCTTTAAGATTTGGTCTAACAAAGTAGAAACGAAACATTAAAGTCACAATAGCGTTTATGAATGACATAGATGATATAAAAATTAAGTATTTAGATAGTCGAATATTAAGTTTGGGTGAAAATCTTTGAAATTATTGGAAAATTATATGTAAAAATTGCTATTTAAATAGCTTGGCTAGTTAAATAAAAATACAGAATTAATAAACAGTAATGAACAGCCTTTTTAGGACAACGGAAACTAGAAGGGACCATCTTATTGGCACTCTAGGAAAGATTTCTCGTGTCTTCGTAAGCGATTGGTTATATCAGATCGGTACTCGACATAGTTTAATGCTAACGACCACTACTAGCACTGCCAGGGTCCAAGTTTACTTTATTAGTTTGCCCTGTCAGCATCCAAAAAGGCATTAAACTACAGACGTTCACCAAGAGCGTCAGTAGTATCCGGATATCCTAACTAGACGGTCGCGACTGCCTAACCATTAATAAATATTTTATGATTGAAATTAATTATTTAAAATCTGATATATAATTGTATCAGTTAAATAAATTTTTTTATTAAATATCCAAGTGTTACACCTCGTATAACAGATGAAAACATGGTTTATTGACAGAATTATATCATGTAGACGAATCTGCTATAAATATACCACTTAAAACTTGTGATGTCTAATACCTACTTAAAAATGTTAAGGCTATTCGGTTTCTTTTTTTTTAAGGACTTTGTTAATTATAATACGTTATGCAATATTATATCTTCAAAAATTCATGAAACTCGGAAACTGAAGTTGAAACTAAATTTAAAATTTATTAGATCCACAGCTTCTAAAATACTCGATTCTTAAATAGTTGTTTCATATAAAGTTCATTGATTCTGAAATGATTATTGGTCTTCGGTGACTTCCTCGTAATAACAATAGCAAAAGGTTTTAGATTTATTACAAGTTTAATTTATATTATAAATAAACCGAAGTAGCTTAAATGGGCACCTTATTATTTTTAGCAATAAACTCATTATTTTAGCTTAAACTGACAAAAAGTACAAAAAAGAGTAATAATTTACTTTTCTATTTGTACCAAAACGTTAATGAAAGTATATTTTGCAATACTTAGTAAATTAAGTAATTAATTTTCAATAAAGGGTTGAAAAGATTTTATACAGTTTTCTTTTTTAAAAACAACAAGTACGTAGATTCGGATTTATGACCGTGCTTGTTCCGCGCTTGCACCACCGTGAGGCTGCAGCCAAGTTGGTATTTGACAGTTTCATTAGTTTACCTTACAGAACTGAAAAACAAGGCAAAAGTAGTATTTTTTTGCAACTTTACATTCACGTACCTTTGCCCTATTTTACTCGTTTCAAATAGTGATGTGCAACTAACCAAGAACTATTTTTCGGCCAAAAACATTTTATTTTCCTTTTGAATTTACATATTTCCAACCAAATTAATTCTTTTTTTATTATTGTACAGATAAAAATTGTTTTACGATTTGTATTAAATTTCCTTTTTGACGAGTACGTGCGCATGCACACGTGTGCCTGCGTGTGTATGTGTGTGTGTGTGTGCGTGTGTGTTTGTATGATAAATTGACGACATTCGTTTTATGAAAATAATATCATGGGCACATTTTAAAAATTGTAAGGTTTTTCTTGCGGATATATGTGTGATTTTATAGACTAGATATAACTTTTAGAAACGAGAGCTCTTATGATTTTTTTTAAAAATTCTCTCTATCAAAGTTTTATTACGAAAAATTTGTGTCTCTTCATTATTTTCACAAATAAAATCCCACACACCAGGCAAAAAACAAAAAAAAAGTTTAATTCAAATAACTTCGAAACATGGAATTATCTTTTCTCTGTATCTAACATTTTATTTGGTCTGTCGCAAAATGTAACTATACTTATAATAAGCTATGCATCAAACTGTCTCTAAGATAAAAATAGCAATAGAAACACAGACGAAAAATTAGTATATACTTAGAGGTCTATGCTCAATAATTATTGTAATTTATATGAGATTTTTTATTCGTTTTCGTAATTACTGCAGCACATACTTAAACGTATTATGCAGGTAATATACCGTGGCGCGTAAATATTCTACTAAAATAGTCTCAAAAACTGTCCACTTGAAAGCTTTTCTTTCGCAAAAATTAAATTTTATCAGCAAATTAATTAGAAGTTCTAGTTACTTCCGAACCAGCTTTTACCTGTGCTTTTACCTGAGCAGTATCAGGATAATGTACTCTTTACCTCATGCACATCCGCAAATACTCCGCCCGCCCAAATTCCATACTAATGGCAATTATAATGTCTAAATAAATTTTGTATCTAAAAAATCAGGAAAATAGGTCGCGTTTTAAGTAATTTCATTAAACAAAAAAACAAATATAAAATATTTAAACCGTTTGTTAAATGTAATTAATGTTGTAAAATATATGTGCATGTAATGTGAAAAATTACTAAAAGTAACCAGGTTACTTTTAATAATTTTTCACAATACATGCCTGTTATTACCGTTTTCTCTTGTTATGATTATAAATTCAAAAACAACAGTAATGTGCTCACTCCACAGTAAGTCTGTGTCTCATAACAGTTAAATATTAACACTTTATTATGTTTGTAGGTAATATTAAGGATCTAATTATGAAAGGGAAACCAGCTCACAAGGTTTCACTTATATTAAAATATATTAAACGCGAATTATTTCCGAATGAAGTTTGTTAGTGTAAATAATATTAAAAGTTAATTAAATTTACGTAACCTTATAACAGTATGGCATTAATTTTATGAACATTGAATTGTCATCATCAAATGTTGGAATTTTAAAAAAGTGAAAATTAGAATAATATATTAGTAGTCTTATCTATGATTTAAATAAAGTCTTGGACACCTATATATTAGTATGATCTCAGTCAGTTACATGTATACCAAACGGCAATACAAAGTGCTGGGATGTCTAGTCCCCTGTATCCATTTAGTTTCTTCTGCAATTTCATGTGCTATTCGTAGCTGACGTTTAAATTGCTTCGTCTGGAATATTAAGTTAATTTAGAGAGTCTGATGGACGCGGTGTATTATTACTGTCATCTGTCTTTATTAGTAATTTTCACTTCAATATCTTGGTTCGAACAAGTTTCGCTGCATCAAGTTGATGAATTACTCAAGTAAACTCTGCTCGTTTATGTTATAATTATCAATAGTCTAATTGTATTAAATATATTTACTTACTTCGTTAATGAAAATTATGTTTAGAATTATTCCTCAGACATACAGAATTATTTACAAAAACATGGATTTGAATGCACGTCTCTAATACTTAATAATTAAGGCGGAAATTTTGTTTCGCGCGTTTCTTCGGAAAGTATGTCTTAAAATTAATTAATTAAAAAAAAAGTATGTCTTAAAATTAATTAAATAAAAAAAGGTATGTCTTAAAATTAATTAATTAAAAAAAAAGTATGTCTTAAAATTAATTAATTAAAAAAAAAGTATGTCTTAAAATTAATTAATTCTTTTAAAATTAAATTAAGATTTATTACAATTTTTCTTTTCTAAGCATGTCTAGCGATATAATATTAAGCCTCAAAGTGATATGAAGCGTTTTTCCCTTCCTTTTAATTTCACAACCATATTTTCGGAAAATCTGAAAAAATTATCTATATGAAGTCACCCATTTGTTCAAAACTTTTTTTTCTAAAGTTGTTGCGCTCCGTAAAGAATTGAAATGTGAGCGGAAAGCAAAATTTATCCAATTCAGATTATGTTTTTCCGAAAAAATAAACAATGACAATTACCATTTAAGATACTTATTAAATTAACAGCAATGTCTAACTAGACAATAACGAAACATAAATCAGTTTTAAACAAAAAATTAATTATTTAGCCTAATATTTGCTTACTTTACACCAATTACCTTCATAAAATCAAAAAATAATGTCAAAAGGGCGAATTTCTGTGTAATAAATCACGAAAAATACAATGCATATATATATATATATATATATATATATATATATATATATATATATATTTATATATATATATATATATATGCATTGTATTTATATATATATATATATATATATATATATGTATATATCAATATCTAGAAAACCTACTTCTTGTGTGTTTCCAAAATCGGGTGGGTGGTTTGATTTTTTCAAAGTATGCTCTATATACATTCAGCTATAGATAGATGATGTGGGGACAAAAGACAGTATAAAATTACTCAACTACGTGATGCAACATATTTTTCTCAATACATATTTAATTGTAATTAAACACAGACGAAAATGTTTCATAACGATTAATGTGGCTTTTATATGATTTATGTTTCTAATTTGTCGATCGGTTTGTCTAAATTAAAATGTCTCATAATGTTTTATTTTCTTATATAGTAGTTTAGCAGTAACCTATAATAACGTATTTTTTATGTTCTAATTCATTCTAAGATAATGCTTATTTTTTATGTTCTAATTGATTCTAAGATAATGCTTTCCTTGCAATAAATGTTATCATACAGCTTTATCAGTTTCAAAAATTGATTAATAAATCATTAAGTCAAGAGAACTGCAGCGGTTAATTTATGTAGATTATTAATAAGTGCGGAAAATATGGAATTTTCTACACGTGGATAAATTTTAATTTTAAGATAAATTTTATTGTAGTGTTCAACCATGAATCAGTTTGAAGAAAGAATCAATTTGAAGAAACTGGTTGAATTCTTAAAAAGATGCACTGCGCCTTTAATCATACATACACTATATATAAGACAGAGCCAGAACATAATAACTTCTTTCGAATAGGCCCATTCATAGAAGATTGCTTAATTATCAGTAAAATATTAAACAACAAAATATGTGCTACGATATTCGGTGACTGAGATAAGTGCGCGACAAGTGTAGCCCTATCACGTTGCGACACATGAATGGCTGTATCTAAAAGTATTCTACAATGACACTAATGATATATATGGAAACAAATTATAGGATATAGGAAAGAAACATTAGGTTATTGAGGTAAATAATTAGAATGGATGGGGCAGCAAGATATGAATACTTACTAAGACTTCAAGATTATTCATAAGAAATAAAAGAATATAAAGACGGCTAAGCCAAAAAAGAAAGATAACGTATGTCAAAACTAGGTATTGCGCAATATCATTATCGATACGTATCTTATCTCGATAGATATAAGTATAGATATAAAATATTACAATGAAACGAACAATGTTTCTTCTATCGTGACCTCGGACTTGGTGCCTGAGGACCACACTTGAAAACATCTCGAAAGCCAAAAGGCGCAATTCCTGCACTGGGTATATTTCTCCAAATAATTCACCTTTATATCGACATGAGTTGTTGCATTACGTTCCATTAAAGAAACAGAAATATAAGTAAAAAAAATTAATAAGAAAATAGATGAAAGCGTTAACGACAAAAACTATATTAAATATAAATTATTTAAATGCTTATGCGGTATTGTTACGGAATATTACTTTTTTCATAGGATAAAGGGTTAAAGGTTATACGTATAACGAAATAATATGACACTTTCGACATGAATATGTTAGATTTATAGGCTCCCATTATCGGTAATAAATGATGACATTTTTGTCGAAGATAATCTCTCAGGTATTTTTTCTCTGGCAACCTATTTAGCTTCGTATATCAAAATGTTGAAACGATGTGCACGTAAATCTGAAACGAATTGTAACTTAATACATCTTTATAAAAATATTTTTTATACATACCTTCTGTCGCCTGCGAAGAAATTAAGTCAATACCCTGTCATTCAATTTTGTTTTAAGACAAAACCAACTTTAAGTTTTCTTTTCCTTTATAGCAAAGAACTCATGAAAATTATTCAAAGTACAATAAGATACCACCGTCTATAATTGAGATATCAAAATTGTCATTGCCAATTTATACCTTTTAGATACAAACATATACGATAGTAGTACACAGATTATGAAATATTCTGAGAAAAGAATTAATTAAATATTTTACCTTAATTAAAGAACAGACTATGGAATGCTGAGATATAAAATAGACATTACACAAAAATAATATTATACATATTCGATATTGCTGTATTATTAATGTAGATCTAATTGGTATGCAATAACTATATGGGAAAGAAGTAAGTAAGACCTTAAAGAAAAGGGAAATGAGGAAAATAGTGTTAAAAATAAATCCAATTTTAAAAAATTGAATTTGAAAATCTTGGCATATTTTCAAATACAGTTCGTACCATTAATTCATTAAAAAAATATGTCATGAAATTTTAGCCTTAAACATTGGACTAATTTAGTAAAGTGAAACATGTTTTCCATGACAAATCTACAAATAATGCAAACTTTCATATGTCAACTATGTTGTAATAATATCTTTAAATTATTCGCGAATATGATTGAAACTATATTTAGAATTAGACAATATTGAGTGAAACTTAAATTAATTGAAACAATACTGAAAGAAAAAAACTGCATAATATAAAAGCAAATACTAAAGAATACATTTTCTCAACTAAAAATTTAAATAATTAAATAAATGCTTAAAAACTTAGATGTATTTACTAAAATATATTTTAAATATTTAAATATATCGTGGTTACATACATTCAATAAAATATTAGAATTAAAGCGATAAAATCCTGGCGATTAAGTTTTCGAATAATCGTCTGTATACAAACTGACTCTCACCTTTCAATATCAGCATGACCATCGAAAATTAAATTTAAAAATAACTTTTAATTTATCTTTATTTGTATTGTTATTTTATATTAGCCCATAAAACTTATTCATTAATATAAGTATTATTTATAAAAACCATAATTAAATATAAACAAAAATGATCGACATATCTGTATTATAATTTCTGACAAGTAAAGAGCACGATATTTGGAACAGGGATTCGCTTCTTGTCATAATTTTAGATTAGCATAAATGGATATACATCCATAAAGTCTTGGTATGCACCTCTCAAAAATTCTTTAAACTCATATACTTAATTTACGTAGATACAAAAATTCGCTTCACTTTGCAATGACCCGAATGATATAGATTCAATCTTACAAGAGATATCATTCTTTTAGCAGGCTGAGATAAAATTACTACCAATATCCGTGTGAGTAACATTACGGGCTACGTACCGCAAGGTTTTAAAAGGACGAACGTTTGTCCTATAGTCTTCGTGCGAGTTTAGAGCAGTACGTTATTAAAAAAGTAAAACAAGAATGTTAGATATCAATACTATTTTCATAGGTAAATACAATTTTACATTTGGTTTTCTATACCGAATTAGACATTTAAATAAAAAAAAAAACTACTTTACCGAACAAAGCAGTTTTTCGAGTAAAAGCAATGGTCTTGGAGTATTAACCTCGCCAATACTTATATCGTTTTGGTGTCTATTTTTACTCCGGTACGTCTGTTGTTTAATCTTTTTCTATATCAGAATACTTCATAAAACCTTTTTCTCCGAAGATTTCTTTTTGCTTCATGTTATTTTTCTTTTTTTAAGCACAATGAAGGGAATCATCCCTATTAACGTAAAGTATGTATCACCAATAACAAAATTTGATGTCACCTGTGCTATAAGACTTAATCCTCTATTAGATTTACTATAATTTAAAATATAAATAATAGTGATAAATTAAATAATCAAATGTAACGCCAATCGATAATTTTACTTCGAAACTGTAAGAACAGTAGTTTTAAATATGTCAACTTTGAGTGTGGTGCCGATGTTAGGGCCTGAATTTTATTATATCAAATACTTCCCGATTACTTTACTTAGGATTTCCGCTATGCTTTTTCCGTGTGTTGAACATTTCTTTCACGAAACTGCATAAAGTCGAATGTACACAAAAGAAATTCCTGTAAAATTTGGAAACGAGATATTGTGGCTATTTTAATTGTAGTTATCGATCAATATCGTTAGGGGCATATTAAGTTTCCTTACTCTGTAAGTCGAGAAAAAAGTTTCTCTTTTTGAAATTGATATGGTAATGTTTAAAAAGAAAGATCGAGAGGATTTTTTAATAATTGACGAGAAGTATCCTCAATTATTACAAAAAAAAATTATTCTTAAGATACTCCGCTAAATACTTTTGTTTCAAAACTATTTTATTTTTCCAACATCATTGTCATTTATCAGCAAATTGCGCTGGAATGAACAAATTTTTAATGATATTCGAATTCTCAATCGCTTAAAGCTAATTATGGTAGTCTGATTATTTACAATTTTGTTAAAGTCAAAGAAACTAAATTCATTAAATTGTATTAACACTGTTTACATTTGTAATTGTTTACATATTTATTTTTACTGAAATGTAGTCTTTAACTGGTATATTTCTGTATTAGTAGTCTATGAACTAAATAGGTAAATAAAAAAATAACGATCATATATTTTGTTTGTTAGCAAACGTTGTTGCGTTATTTTTCGTGAATTAATAAAATAAAAATGTATAAATATTGATTATAATTACGCAGATGTAAAAGTTCCTTTAGCCCCTTTTTCATAAAAGGAAATCTTTTATTCTTTAATGTTTCTAAAATACAAATATTTAATAAGAAGAACTACGCAAGAATGCGAATGCAATTAAAACGTTGTGTAAAGAAACTAGGTGTAATTCAATTTTCACATGTACACTCGAATGTGCGCGTGAAATGGATACCAGTCGCAATTGTTTCGCGGGTGACATTTGAGTTTATAATATTTAAATAATAAATATATTACATTAATATTATAATACTTTAAAAAATAGAAAAACATTATGGAAATATTTCTATCCATTACATTAAAAGGAATTTATGTTAATCATATTTTTTTATCATTGAGTGTATTACGAATCCAAAAAAATTAAATTCTATTTTAGAAATACGTTGTACATAGCAGTAGAATATATATGTGTTTATATATATATATATATATATATATATATGTGTGTGTGTGTGTGTGTGTGTGTATATATAATGGCCTAATGATAACCTAATAATAAGGTCTGTAAAATTTTTAAACAGCTAAGAAAATATAAATCTGCTCTTTAGCAAAATCAAGGTACAATGAAAAAATTGAAAAGTAGTGGTAAGAACTCTTTAGTAATGAGGAGTAAATTCGTCAAGTTTGGACTCATTTGACTTGTCTTAACGTAAGTAAGAAAGTAACAAAGTCAATAAGTATGTAAGTATATACAGGTATATACAAAAGCCATGAAGCATGACAGATATTGGCAGGTAGGTACATAAGTAAATAAAAACAAAACAAGGAACTAACAATAACATTAGTACAGGTAGGAAAGTTAGAATATAAATAAGTATGTACAGGTATTTGCAAAAGGTATAAAATAAACAGGCAGACAGGTAGTAAGCAAAGTCATATACAGGCATGATACACTGACTACGATAAAGCCAAAAATGGTAATATGATTTACATAGGTACATAAGCATGCGCGTATCCATGCAGGTACGTGTATATGAAGGTATATATACTTAGATTAATTAAATGCCGCAAAAGTTGATTCGATTTCAACAAAATAAGATATTATTGAATTCTTCTCAATTTCGTGTCTTTCTAGGTAACATAAAATATTATTGGCACAAGAAATAGAAAAATAAAATTTCTTCCAAAAAATAATTAACCGACTTCAAATAACCACCGAACAAGAAGCGCATTGAAAGTTTTAAAGTAATCAAAATAATCGCATTTAATTGTAACTTTTTTGATACAATATCGTTTCCGAACATAAATTAAATCTGCAAAATACTATTTCTATTAAGGACTTTTGGGGTCGTAGTTAATGCGCTATATAATCATGTTTAACCCGAAACATTAACTGGCGTAGCACGCTATTAATTACAAGACATATAGAAATGAGTACAGTGTGGGTCTGATGAGATATCACTCTTGTCAGCGGACGCGACGCTTTGCTGAAAAGTTCTCTTGGTTTTAATTTCAGCGAGGTTCGTCGTGATTAATGAGAAGTGCGATAAACACGAGATTCGTATTTATGAATATTTAAATATTTTTCCGAGACAATTTTGACTTCGCGATGTATATGTATTATATAGAGTATCATACATATAAAATTGCATAGAGCAATTGTTTAATGTGCTAAATTACTCGAGTTAAAACCGCATCTAAGTATATCATACCTTTTACGAATTATCTTTGCGGGAAGCTTTAATCAGTGTATCTCAATGAAAACTTGATAAAAGTAAATTACATAATATAAGGGTAATTAATACTCACTTAAAATTACATATAAATTTTGCCAGCGCTAAGCTGGCAAAATTTATAAGTCAGATATTCTACTATAATTCAATACAATTTCTCATTGCGTCTGTTTGTGTTATTAATTCATAAGACAATTGAGTCGTGTATATTGAATCATTTTCTATCCATTAATCACAAATAGTATTAAAATATACTGACGGCTACTTTAACGAATATTAGTATGGCATGAAAATTTGGAAGTTCAATTTCTACCACGCCCGTTTACCATCCAATATTATTAGAGTAGTTTCCACAGAAACGGCAAGGGAAGAATGATATGAAATCTTGATGATATATTATACCAGAATGTTCTTGAATAATTTCTGCATAAATAATGGCTTTTTTATATATAAACATCATACAATAGTAAATAGGTAAAGGTGTAATACTTGTGTTTGTGTTTTGGCGCTTTTTCCAATTATTTATTTGTACACTAAAATATACCAGTTTACATCAAAGTTTTAATCGATAGAAATACGAACTGCTAAGAGCAGGAAAAGGTCAAACTTTCATTACTTTCGCTTAAGATCGTGGCGACTTAGGCATGAGATATTGGCACGGAGATGTAATATTAGCAAGCGCTCATAAAAAGGACGTTAGCTTCACGGAGAGAGTGAATGAATTATCCGTAAGCATCTTCCATGCAAGCCTTTTTATAGGAGATGGAACATAAAATGCTTAATGGGGAATTGAGACACTACTTTTACACAATGACGTCACGTTTTCTGTGAATTATGGAATGGAAGTATCATGGCGCACATTATATTGAATATAATGTAATAATTTCGTTTAAATTGCGATCAAGAGATTTTATCGTATAGAAGATTTTACCTGGCGGGTTGGAATGGGAATTCTGTCTTATGTATTTTTAGGTCTTATTTTGTATAGTAAATTGACGGTATTTTAAATATTATGACTATGATAATATTTTTTATATTTTTGACGGAGTTCGTGAATATATGGTCAGAAAATGAGGCAAAAAATATTCATATTTTGTACGCTCACAGTATTTGTTAGCTTTAACATTTCAAGTTCTGATAGAAAAAAAAAGAACATGAAAAAAATTTGTGTTTAACATTAAAATAATTCTAGATGTTAATAGATCAAAAAATCATATACAAGTAATAATAAAATATTTTACATTCTTTTTCCATCCCGGATAAATATTGTAAAAATGGAGAATTTTGATATAATCAAATTTTAAATGGTTTCAGCATAAAAAGTGTGCATCTTCTAATATCAAATACAAATTTTAAAAAATCAGGATAAATAATTTATTTTCGTTGACAAATGTAATATTTTTAAACAAGCCTTGTAAAATTTTTCAAATGTAATATTTTTATAGCAAGCCTTGTAATATTTTTCAAATGTAATATTTTTAAAGCAAGCCTTGTAATATTTTTCAGATGTAATATTTTTAAAGCGAGCCTTGTAATATTTTTAAGATGTAATATTTTTAAAGCAAGCCTTGTAATATTTTTCAAATGTAATATTTTTAAAGCAAGCCTTGTAATATTTTTCAAATGTAATATTTTTAAAAGACTTCATAATCAAATTATCTGGTCTAACATATTGATAAATTTCATAACTGTGTGTTCTGAAAAAATGTCATATCAGAATTGGGCAATCTTTCAAGGTTTACAATAGTAGCCTAAAAATTTCTATATTTGTTGTAAAAAATAACCAGAAAGGGATAAAAAAGAAGGATAAAATAAAACAAACTTGAATCATAACATAATGAAACGGAATGTAAAATGTTTTTATTCAATATAAATAATGTTTTTTGCATTAATTTACTATGAAACAAATCACATTCTGTTTTCGCCACAGATAAACAAGTGGCAGTTAGGCGCATTAAAAAAAATTAGAATTCTTAAATGTTTAAATTTGAGATTGCAAAAAATTGTTTGTTGTCAAATACGTATTATCAAAAATTAAAGATTATTATAGCGTGATTTAGCTTTCAATGTAACTTAAATAATATAAAATACCAATGAAGCATACAAACTTAAGTGGACAGAGACGACACCATTTACCACTAGTTTTCAAAGCCACCCTAAATTTAAGGTTCGTAAAAAAAAAGAAAATTCAATAGACGAAGCGAATCCATTAATCGCTCCTCTACAGTTTAATCAGCAGTAAAGTTATTTTACATAGAATTTTAAGATAGAAAATATTTTACAACTTGCTTTATTTGTAAAGTGTTCCCTATACATTTGCATTTTTACTTTTAGAATTGTTTAGAAATCGGAGGTTGTTATTTCTAAGAAAAAAAAATGTATCTTCTTTGACTACTTTGCAGAGCATATTACAAACTTATATATTTCTAATGAGATTGTGAGATTTGTAATGAGATTAGCATTTTGAGATTGAGATAAATAAATAAGAGTCTATTTAATTTTCACCTAAATATGAAGAAAGATTATAAAGGTTTGATATGAAAGGTACTATAGAAACACAGTCAAGGAAATTATTATTTGTATTAGAAAAGAATGATAATGATACAGACTATCGTAAAAACTGATGAATAAGGCGGGAAGAAAACATTTTAAAAAAATACTTAAAGCCTTTTCAATAGTACAAAATGTAAGAAAGCAAAGAAATGAAAAAGTTCGTGAAAACTGACATTGCAGATTGGAGCTTTTGGAAAAATAAACCCCTACCTAAATTATTCTAGTATTTAAAAGCAAAAACGGTATTGATACCAAAAGCAGATGTTAACCTCATCAAATACATTTTCTGCGTTTATCATTCGTAGGGCTTAATTTGTAATTTTTTTTTGCTCTATTTTAATTTTTCAATCCGTATAAAGGATTAGATTAAAGCCTTCAACATAGGTCTCCCAGATTTAACGGCGCACAGCTGTCAATATTATACACGAAAGATACTATCTTTGACGCCACTTTTTCTCATGAAGAGAGAAATGAAGGAAAATATTATGCACATGGAAGAAAGGTTTCCCGTGTGTCAAGTTGTTACAATACTTGTTGATTTTCGTCATTATTTTGTAGGTCATAAGACGAACTTAATACAAATAAAACTGTATATAAACGCTAATTGAATTACATTATAAAATAATATTTCACAACAATATGGTAATTATACGGTAAAACCGTATAATTGTGATATTGTGGTGAAATAAAATAAATTTTATATGTACATTAAAAAAAAGACGGTATGTTTCAAATAATATTCATGTAAAGCTTTAATGGAACTGCTATATTCTTAAAAATTAAGATGTTGTTAATAAGGGCAAACTAAAATTTTCATGAAATGTCGAATAATTTGTCGAAGGTCTATACTATTTCTCACTTTTAAATTTTAAACACTGTCAAAACTTGAAGAAGTTTAATTCCATTTTGGGTTTGGCAAAATAAGGCTCAGAATTTAATTTTACGGATGAAACAGAAAATATCTTAAGAAATTCGGTACCGCCATTTGGAAGTAACAACATCTAAAAGTTACGTTCCTTTGAAAAAATTTAAATATTCATAAATTTCTTATCGCACGAATCGGCAAACACCGTAAACCTCAACGAAACTTGTTTTGCTTGAAACTTGTGTAGATACGACCAAAATCTCATAAAACACAAGGTATTAATTTGTATTACCATATTGTTACGAAAGATGAGTCCTTCTGGTAAATGGCCTACACGAAACCAGATAATGTGATGCGATTAACCCCTAAAGCACTTAAGCTTAGTCACACGTTCGTCAATTGAGTTGAGCTTTTTATGTCAGTTTGAAAAATATTTTAGCGTGTTTATCTATTGTACTGCGTAATAATCTCAAATTACGTTTATGGTCATCTTTCATTAAAATCGAAGGTCCAAATATTCCCAAACCTATAAGATGATTTTTACCTGGTATATATATGCAATTATGATAATATTATACTTATAATAAATGCAAATATACATAAATTTTCACCCTTTTGTGTCTGGAGGTATATTAATTCTCATTAATCTAAATAAATAAAATAAAGAAGAAAATTTTGTTTCTTTCTTTGTTCGTATTTAGAAAAAGGATTTCTAAATAATTTTCATGTATAATTTCAGGTTGTGTATATTTGCTCAAGAAGAATGAAAAGTTGTTCAGAAAATAATATACATATATATATATATATATATATATATATATATATATATATATATATATATATATGTATATATATATATATATATATACATATATATATATATATATATATATATATATATGTATATATATATATATATATACATATATATATATATATATATATATATATTTATGCACATTACTTTATACGCATTTATATGTACATTACTTTCGGAGTAGTCATGCAATAAGGACTAAATATGTTCCAAACAAAACATATCTTTAATAAGATAAACAAACAGCTTATGGCAATTCAATTTATGTAAATTACTTCGACGAAAAATTAAATTTTTTTCATTTTTGGTGTTTCGTAAATAGAAACAATCGAATTTTTATAAGATCAAAAACGTATTTATTTCTCTGTCCGTCTCTCACAATTGTTTTACCCTCGCAATGCGAGTTCCACGCGTACTTTACATATTTTTTTAGTCTAATGTGATTCTGTGAACATTTCGATCAAAATGTAATAACTCACTTAAAGGAAAACATAGGTGTATACATGAGGGAGATATTCTGATAATTTTAAACAATGCCGACTGATTCACATGACATTACAAACATATTTCATATATAAATTTAATGGAGTATGAAACCATTATAGGTCACAGATCTCGTTCTTTGTTAGGAACATACTCTGAGTTAATAAAGTTTCTTAACCTACCTCTGTTTTTTTTTATTTTATAAAATATAGATAATGATGAGGATAGTGAATGCTAAAGAATTTTAAATTCATTAATTGGAAATAACGTTCGTATAAGTTAACAATAGTTGAATCTGTTATTAATACAAAGACATATTTTAAGGAGCAATACAACTCAATTTCGCGTACTTTCGCATAAAAGTAAGCGTTTTTTATTTTTATATCGGAACGAAATGTTATAATTTTATTTTATTAAAACACTAATCATCGCAGGACCAAACATCTCGCCCCAAATTTCATCGTTGCTCACCGTAAAAACTTTCAAAATTGTTGTACGAGAAGTATTCTCATCAGGGAAAGTAATTTATGATATAACTTTGGGCTCAGAAAATACTTCATAAAGTTAAATTTTAATCTCACGTAAACATGAAAAATGCGGGAGCCCTTTTCGACCAAATAATTTTTTTTTTAATTTTTTCGAATTGTAGAACTCTAATAGTCTAAGTTCTACTATACTTCTGAATTTTTTTCTATTTGATTAATGATCTGCAGCTTCTTTTTTTGTTCTTTTTACTTATTTGGAGTTGCGAAATAACAAGGAGACATGTAGGGATGTTAGGAAATTTGAGTCTTTTTGAACATTTTTGAAAATATTTATTATTACGCGTAAAGTCTTTTGCTCGATACTAAGTTTGGACAATGAATAGTAAATTAAACACCTTCTGAAAAAGTTTTATTTTACATATTTAGTTAAATTAATGTATTAGTTTATTAATATAGAGCAAAATAACTACTTACGGAGTAGAAAGCAATAAAATAAACCATTTAAATTAGTGAATGAAATGTGAACCTTTGTGTTATTATAACTTTGTGTAGTTAAAGCAATTCAGTCATGTAAAAAAGTTCATTAGTTCATAGAATTTAAGATAAAAATATTTTCCATTGTAATAAAAATCACAAAAAGATTATTCTTAGAAAGGATTGAATCTAAATATAATTTTCAAAAAGATAATTTGTTTTAAAACTAAGTCTGGCTATTTACCATTTAACATAATTTCACTTTAAATTACCATTTTTAGTTCTTGTAGATACCCTCATCATTGTTAATACGTGCACGAGCACGTGTTTGGACTTCAGTTGTTGCCACTTCAACTCACATTTCATTTTTAAGATTCTATACCAAAAAGAGAAAAAACGGAACCTTCATGAGGTCAATCACATGTCTGTCCATATGTCTGTCTATCTGTGTATCACAGCCGTTTTTCTCAGAAACTTTTTAAACTATAAACTTGAAATTTGGCTAATGATAAAGCATACTCAATATTTAAGACTCAAAATATTGACGTAGAAATTTTGGATAGGCAGCTATATTGCTGAACATATCCACAATAGACATATCCCACTCCTTCTCTATTACACTGTCACTACAAGCTTACGTAAAGTTTTCTATAAAACTATAGCGACTATTTTAACTTTCACAGTTTATGTGATATTCTCGGTACTTTTACACTTGTGAAAATATGTTTACATGTAAATTGTGGGCAATATATTTACATGGTGAAAGTAAAATTAATATTTTTAAATAGCATGATAGGAATTCTTTATAGAAACCCCATGGTTTAAAGAAGATTATAGGGTGCATATCATCACGCTAAAATTTATATGGTCAGGGCAATTATGAAAAATGTAACAGAAGTTGGGGAACATGGTTTACACAAGGTTAAGAAATATCGGTTTATTTATTCACTGATTATTCCGTGTATTTATGTCTATACATCCCACACCCTGATAACTCAATAGTAAATATTTACAATGTCCCAAATAATCATCTCTTAGAATCCCTAACACCCCTCCATCCTAATATCCTGTATAGTAACAAATAGTAAGATGTGAAATATACGAAATTGTCTATTGGCATATATAAAATAACCCGAATTATTTCTCACCAAGTGCTTATAAACATTTCTACTGAATGTTGTGATGACAACAGGAAATATACAAGCAGTAAAAGACCTGAAACCTACGACCATTATATAGATTTCACTCGGTATCACAACGACCGCGAATACTGAAGCTGAGATGGATACCAGTAGGGCTTGTGAACAATTGTGTTATCTTCGCGGTGGGAGCGAACGAATTATGTTCATATGAGACAGAATATCATATCCCTATTCATGAGTTCGAACAGTATTTTTATATAATAGCTCACTTTTGTGTGAATATTGTCAGGTGTGAAATTTTATTTTTATCTAATGGCTATATTGAAAATAATGTAATAATTTATTTTCCGTTTCAGCTAAGAATGACATCGAGTCACATTCAGTGAGGTTATATTAAACTAACAAATATACGACATAAACATAAATCAAAAATAAAAATAAATTTTAGTTCAATAATTAAATTACCCATTAAGAGTAAAAAAAATGCTTTAAATAAACGGCTAAGCAAACAATGGAGAGCCTATATGAATTTTGACAATTAATATAAAATTAGTGTCAAAAAAATTGAAAATAATAATGAGAAACAAATAAGTGTGAGTAATAAAATATTTGGCATATGTAACATATTATAAAGATATATTTATTTTCACATACCACATAGTGAATAATGCAACAGACGCGATCACTACTGCACAAACGACAAAAATATTTAACAGGAGTAATATTACGAAGACATTTTTAATGTTTGTCTTCAACTTTTTAAGTGAAGTGAAATCATACATTTACCGATGCCGTGAAAAACATAAACTTTTGTGTGTAGAATTTACAACATAAAGTTTCCATAGGCATATGTTAAAATTATTTTTGAATATCTGATTACATTACTTAACATATATTTCACAGGTGTAATTCCTCATTGCCTACACCTCTTTAATCTATTAATGCAAACGAAAAACTTTTAATTATAGTGATCACTAAAGGAGACCACCAAAATGGGCCCAGACGTTACAGAGGTAAATAATTTTTAAAATAAAAAAAACCAAACAATTTAGCAATTGACAAACAGAAAAGAGGAAAAAACAGAATTATAATTTGTAACAAAGATATTAAATAAAGAAGAAAAAAATGATATTAAATAATTTTAAAATATAATGAATCATTGATTAGAAATAAAAATAACAAAAAAAATAGACACAATACATAATAACTTTTTAGAAAGGATTACAAAAAATAATCAATGCCTCTTGCTTTCTATAAAGTGTAGCCATTGCCTAAATTAATTAAAAATAAAGCGTAAACAAACATTGACAATGGTTCTATGGTTGTCAAAATGAATGGTTTTTTCCCTCTTATCGAGGTTTACGTGAATTTTTTCCACGATTCTATCAAGCCTGTGAGCACCATGGATCAATATGGTATACTTGTGGATGGAGAATATAATAAGTTACAATCTGCATTTTATCTCGCTAGTTCAAAGAATTATGTAGAAATTACATTTACAATCTATTATGAAAAATAACTTAACTTCTCATAAAAAAATATAAGATTTCTCTTTTGTCTGATTGAAGATTTTGATAAAACTTATAAAGAGCTTATTTTTTAATCTTCTCTATATAACGGTGTCATTTTTATTTCTGTAACACCTGAGTCCAATACTATGTGGACCTTTGCCGGTCTCCTTTCACTACTGTGATTTCTTTTAGATTGTTCACATCCATAGTTAAAAACTTAAAAGTGGGAGGGGGTACTATTAATGGGAAAAATTATAATCTCTGTCGTCGGATATAATTTTGTCCACATATATGTGTGTATGTGTGTATAAATTTTCGATCGACCCATTTTTTCGTATTCTAGTGACCTTAGTACTGTGATTTCTTTCAACAGTATTTAGTCGAAAGTACTTTTAAATTATTGCTTTGTCCAAATCCAGCAACCCTATAAAATACTTAATATTGATAGATATTAATATTATATGCAAATATATTACAAGATACAAATGCCTCATATAAAATTTCGTCAAATATCTCGAAATTTTAAAATTCCCGAAAACATGATTTGTTGAGTAAGACGTCAAATACAAAAGTTTGAATTGTATACTATATGAATATGGTAGTAAATTTAATTTACATTGTGTTCTAAGAAATCGTATAAAATAGATATCCAAACCAAAAGGAACAAATTTTAAAGCTTAGAGCCATCTTTTCGACATTGAATTTTTAATAAGCTTTTGACTTCTAGATAGCTTATCCCCGTTATGTTCATTTATTATCTCTCTGTGGGTCATTCTCTTATTTTGTCATTAAATCGCAATAATTACGTTTCCCTATGTATTACGTTTTCTTATGAATTACGTTTCCCTATATAAATCGAATTTTAAAGAAATATATTTTAATCGGTATAGAATACATTTCTTTAAAATTCGAATAGGATTTTCTAAATCACTTCTGGTCGATTTACAAAATAAATATCTAATTAAAATTAGGTACAAAAAAGGTTTTACCGAAAAAATTCTTTTCTTTTTTTTTTTTGATCCTTCGCATAAATATTTTAACTTGGCATCCCATGTTTATTGAAAACAAATTAACATTATTTTGCATTCACAGAAAATAGGTAATTTTTAAACATTTGTATTAAGATTTTAGCGAAAATGGCAGACAAATATAGTATTAAAATCCATTATTCCAGAATAAAATATAAATTAAACTGAACTTAAATAAATGTCTTTCGATTTACCGTAACGTGTATCCTAAATATTTATTTAAATTGCACAAATTTACATTAATAACTCAACAGTTACAACACGAATGAATCTAATTGCATTCCGTTGATCTTTGTTACTGCATATCAATCGCCCCGCGAATAGTTCAACCTTTATTTACGATCTGAACGCTAACAGACAACTAAAGAAAACTTTCCACATAACTTTAAAATAGCTGTTAAGAGCTGTTATTAAGTGAAACTAATTCACGTCATGTTGAAGTTGTCGCTTAGCGCAGGGCGGGCGGTAAAAACGGACGCGCTCGGGCGCTAACGCGACGTCGTTATGCGCAAAATTATGCAAACGAGGGGCACACAGCAAGATCTTGTACAGCATGTGAAGTAACTGGTAAGCTGGCGTTATGTATGGATACTGTAAATGGATGGAAACCACAACCTAGCTAAAATCAGCAAAAAAATTGTTCAAGAGGGATTAGACTTATTGCCAAACTTATAGGTTAAATCAGCGAAAGAAATCAGACGGTGAAAAAATATTTAATTAATGAATATTTCAATAAAATATATTGGGTACGAGAAATAAAGGTATATATATTTAAATATATCAACAAGAAGAAAATTGCCACAAAGTAAAATTGGGTATGCGGAAAAATTATCGGTACATTTGACAATCTTTATTGGATACTGAAATGTACCGTTACTTTTTCCCAACGTACTGAGTGTATTAATTTTTGTTTCATATCGATACTTTTATAGATGGTACTGAAATGCACTGATATTTTTCCCATTTTTATTTAATACCACTTCATGGATACTTTACTCGAATGGATATTTTGAAGTAGGTATCGCATTGAATCTATCCCAAAATCCTGTCTGAAAATAATGTTATAAAATTCTTTTTGAATTGCAAATTAATTACTACTAAAATATTGGCATACTAGTGACACAGCACTAGAACTTGCACACATGATGAAGCGCCCACCCATAGAACCAAATCGAAAATTCATTCGAGTAAGACTTCTCTGTAAATAATTTAATGGAAAAAAATTTAAAAATATAATCTCGGCAAAGATCCTTTATGTCCCTTTTTCTTTAAACGTTTGGTCACTGTCCGGCTTCAATTTTATTTAAAATAATCGTTTAATGTTAGCAAAAAATTGTTTTGCTGAAAAATAATGAGGTTTCAATATTGAGTTGCTAAAAGTTAGTTTGTTATGAATTTAAACCTGTGTTATCTCCTACATTTTCGTAGTTTCGTGTAGCTCCACAGTAGATATATTTCTGTATTGGAAGGCACACACAAACTCATATTTAAGGTCTTCTGGGGAAATGTGTTGATTCCCAGACTCGTATCTTTAAAGTGTGTTTGAACCTTTCTCAACGATTAAAGGATTTATATTTGAGATTGAAAAAAAAAAAAAACTTTAATAAAAAAAAAATTAATTCCATTGAAAAAGCCTGTAGCTCGTATTTACCTCTCTGAATAAACTGGAAACAATGAAAAAAGTATTAAAAATCTATGACAGCCTAAAATTACCTGAAAAACTGTTAAGGGTTAAAATGACAAACTGTTAAGGTAAAATTACGCTATTATATAGCGTAAGTTTGAGGTTTGATGCTGCACAATTCATTTATATCATGAAGAATTCACCTATACACATATTTCATACATAACTCACCTAACATATTTTGAACATTCCATATGTAATTCAGGCAATATGGTAAATTTTCTATATAAATATCAGGCAATATGTCTTGGTGCGCAAACATTCTATATATAATTCAAGCAGCGTATCTAAGCGAGTAAATTTCCTATATATAATATAGTTAATATATCTTGGCGCATACACATTCTATATATAATCAAAGCAACATTTTTTGGCACGTAAACAATCTATATATAATTTAGGCAATATATCGTGGCACGTAAACATTATGTGTATAATTCAGGCAATATATTTTGGCGTGTAAACATTCTATACATAATTTAGACGACATATTTTGGCGCATAACTCCTTTTTTATCAAAAATTAGTTTTGTAACTTAAAAATAAAACCTTGTTAACAAATTCTTTAGAATTTTAATGGACATCTAAACCAAGCATATTTATAAATCCTTATTTCCCGATACAAGCGTATGCCATGAGAAAAAAATTAAAGAAAACTAATCTTATTAAACGAAAAAACTTATACATAGAATATTTTAAAACACAGTAAAATCTCTTATAAAGGTACTTACACACTAAGAAACTTCCAAGAACAAAGTAGATGCTGTCTCTTGCTAACCACATACTCTATTATGAGTGTAAATTCAAAAACAACAACTGTAATAAGCTTACTTCGCAGACTCGCCTCGTAATAGTTAAATATTAACACTTTGTTAAGGCTCTTTGTCATAATAAAGAACTAATTACGAAATGATAACAGCCAAAACAATGTATCATTGACCTTAAGATATTTTAAAGGCATATTATTTCGAAACTAACTTAAAATATAATTTATTTTAATATATATTATAATTACATAACGTTATTATGGTATTAGAACCAAAGATAAAAGTTTAATTAAGAGTGCAATTATTTTTAAAATAGATATTCCAAAATGATGTACAAAATTAGATCATAAATTTTTTTTTTAATTGTTTGCTTTATTTCTCTCTAGTGGATGTATGAATAATTTTACATTTTTATCACTGCTACGCCCTTGTAGATCGTAGCGCAATAATACAAAACCTGCGATTTTTCTCAAAAATGGTGTTTACATCATAATTTTTTAAATCGGACGTCTGGTTCCAGAGATTAGCGTGAACAAACATAGGAAAAAAGAAATTTTTCAAATTTTAAGGCTAAGCTTTTGGTACTCACTTTTCTAAAATGATCTCATTTAGTTATACGACAAACAAAAATACAGAGCGTTGAAATGTGAAGTCCTGAACATCATATTAGTTTCTTTTGCAAATCAAACTGAAGTTTGCACTTGGCCCTCCAATTGCATTGTCTAAGTGTTGAATTGGTTTAACGAGTTTTCTGAGCGCAACGTATTGCTAATACTAGCAGTTTTAATAATTTTTACATGGGTACATTGCTTGTCTCCAGTTGTCATGATCCCGATTAGTTTTTTCAGCAGAAACTGCCCACAAATATAACAAAATTTGTTCGATGAGTTGAAACACTTTCGCGAAGACATTTTTTAAGTGAGCGTTACAAATTGCACGGAATTGAGAAAACAGTGATGTTGCTATTTATACAAAAATCTATTAATCTACCCTCATTAACCCTCTTATAATGATTTAAGTTAATTACGGTTAAATGAAATTTTTCACAAATTACCTAAAAACTCATATTTTTTCCAATAATAAGGGTATGTCCCTTAGTTAATTACGTTATATTTAACTAACTAAATATGAGAACTTATTCATTGTTGTCTACTTCAGCCATTCAATATTTTAAGCCATTCAGATTTTTTTCTCCAATAAGAAACAATTAAAATAAAATATCAGTTCTTGACTAGGTAGACCTAGGTACTTTTGGCAAAAAAACTACGCTAAATAACTAAAAATACTGACGTGATGGGCTTTTTTTAGTATTTTTTCCCGTAATCAATACCTCAAAATCTATCAAATCTATCATCAAACCTGAAAGAGGAAAGCCATTGTAGACCTGTGATTCTATGGATTGTCAATAAAATGAAGAGCTAACATTCATGTCTGTTTATAATTGTGAAGGCGACTAGCCGAACCAGGTACAAATATACAGTGTGGAATCTGGAGTAGTTCGTAATTTTTATTTCTTTTCTTTGCCTAATTCAGCTCAAAATTTCTATTTTTATTTGGAATAAAAACGACGTAATGAGCACTGTAAAAAGAATGTTCGTTAATACTCCAAACGAACGCAAAATACGTACAGTACTTCCAAAGACATATATTACCAACTTACATCAAAAATGACAATTACAACAAATATTAATTATTAGAATAGAGCGGAATCATATTAAATCATCTGTTAAAGATATTTTTCATTTCATGATATTTAAGGAACGTTTCGTGTCGATATCATCACACCGACAATAACAATAACTGAACAATATAAGCAATTGGTGGACAGTAATAAATATTGTTTGCAAAAAAAATTAATAATAAATAAAATTTGAAGCAGTCACGAAAAATTTTAAACCCTAATATACTATATTCTATGATATTTTACAAAATTATAATATTTGAAGTCAAACCTAATGTTTCCGATTTAGTTTAAATTTTTAATTAAACTTTCTGTTTTTTTCTTTCAGTTGTGAAATTTACACATGCAAATATAATAATATATACAATTTAGTAATATTAATCGCGATGGCTGCTGAAATTGTACTAACAAGATATCATAATGAATTGATTAAGACTCTCCAAACACGCCACATACGGCTGTTTGAAATTGACTAATTGTACATAAATATTTTTAAAATTGTTTTATATATTGTATAAAATTAGTATTTAATAAATTGTTTATTTTATTAATACGTGTTCATATGGATATAATCAAATAAAATATCTTCTATTGAATTAATAAAGCAGAATGATATCTCAAAATATATTTATTTGTAATCAAATATAGGCGATAAAGTTTCGTAACGATTAAAGTCTCTTCCATACCAATTTGTTTCTATATTGATTTGTTTTCATTGTTAAACCAAAATAAATTCGATAAATTATCCTTTTTATTTTCTGACAATTGATAAATATTGCGCTTTTAGACATAATTTATGATAAAGTGATACATTATTTTCTTCACGTTTATTTCTTTCGTTTTTTGTATTCTAATTGCATGTAAAAGAAAGCGTTCATTAGAATAAATTTCAATGCATATCTTTTTTAAATGAATAAATAAATAAATAAATTCACTTTAATATTTACTTAATCAAAATAACAGATATTGCGCCAGTCACATTATATAGATTATCACAAGAAACAATATTAAGAAAATGGAGTTTTCCTACATATATTCTTTGATATATATGTATACTTGATTATGAAATTTTGTCATAAAACTACTAATAAAGCCAACTGGAGGAAATTGATTATTTTTTTCAAATAGAGGTATCAGTCATCCACATACTATATAACATAGGGTTGTAACAAAATAACCTCCTTCAATACAAACCCAATAATTATAGATTGTTTAATTATGATTAAATTATACCATAACTCACACCGTATTGTTTAATATAACAAATATACGGTGAAGAATATAAGTATGCAACCAGTGCAGCACCATCCAATTGCGGAACATGAATGGCTTTATCTGAAGGAATTCTACAATAATTATTATTACGTATGAAAAAATTAGGTAATATACTAAGGGCAAATTAGAGAGATAAGTACTTCCAATAACTGAGGCTAGAAAAAAATAATATTTGCTAAGATTTGTCGACGTCTTTCATAACAAACAGATCTCATAGCCAAGGTCCCTATGTCAACAAAGAAAAGTGATATATAACAATATTAGATATTGCGTAATCCTGTTATCAGACCTCATCCTATTATCGGGCTCGTCCTGTTTCGATAGAAGAAGGGTTTATAGCATAATAGTTAGAATAATTAAAATGAAACCATCGTAATATAGTATTCTGTATCTGGGAGCCATTACCTGTCTTATAATGATATTGTATGTGATATTATGAAATTATCTCCAAATTAAAAAAAAGGGAGATCTCTGCCATAGATACAATTTTGTGAAATTTATCTAAATATCGACGCGTATTTTTCGTTATATAATCAAATATATAATCAAATATAAAATCAATAAAAAAATATACCAAAATATCGACGAAAACTTATATTGAATGTCAATGCATTTTTCCAATAATGTCGCTGTGTGTTGTTTTGTAATATGCGTAAAGGATTAACATTGATACTCTCGACGTGTATCTGTTTTATTAACACTTGTTATAAATACTATATATGAGAAGACGCTTGCCTCAAAGCTATTCTCTCGAGATTCTTGTTACCAATCAACTCCGACAACCTTTGTTGGTTTGTTATTTAAAATGTTGTACCGAATTTTAACAGCGATATGCTCGAAAATCTGAGATGAATTGAAACTATATGCAACGTAAACGTATTATTTTTTTGTACAATATTTTCTTACTAATTTCTAAAAAATAACGTCAAAGAACTGACATAAAATTTCTTTATAATTAAATGTTAAACTTTTATCCTTCTTTATTGCAAAGAACTTACTATATTTATTTAAATTACCAAACAATGCCATAATCTATTTTTCAGTTACCTAGTTTTTTTGTAAATTTATTTCTTTTAGAACTAAAAGATCGCAAATTATAAAAGATATGTTTTAATATCATAGCTGAGAAAATGAATAAAAAAACATTTCATATAAATTAAATAACAGATTAAGCAATTTCCAGTTCTAAAATGTAGATATCATCGATTTCATATAAAGAACTTCAACATTTTTTGATTTTTACTACCTGATCTGACCACATCTTAACCCGATCCGACCATATCTTATCCATATCTTAATATCCAACATGCAAAATCTACATGAGAAATAATTAAATAAGAACTTAAATAAAAAGGAAATAAAAAAACTAGAGTTGAAAATTTTATAAATTTCAAGAAGTTAAATCCTGCAGAATCAAAATAAATATATATTTGAAGACAGTTCGTAGTACGAATGCATTAAAAGAAATATAATATATTGAAATTTAAACACAGAATGACGGACCGATTTAATTAAGTGGAATATTTTTGCCATAACTATTTCGAAGGTATGCCCGTGACCTACTCAAAGATGTGATTGCAACAATATTAACGAGATAAAAAAAAAACATAATAAAAATAATTTAAGCAAAGTACACAATTTTAACAGAATAAAGCAAATTAATACTATAAATTTATTTTTAAAAATACATTTTTAATCAAGTTTGACTTAAATACTAATTACTACTATCCATTCCACAAATGAAAACGGTAAAATCCTGTCGGATAGTTTTTGAGATAATCTACATACGAATAGACTGACATCCTCCAATATCAGCATGGACATTGAAATTCATAGTCATCGAATATTTTCAGTTATTTTAAATGTAGTTTTTATGTGATTACATGAAATTTAATTGTTATTATTAAGGTTTGCATTAACGTACGTAATATTTGTAGACAGCATATTATCCACAGATTTAGTGAAACAATGTTTATGAAATCTCAACATATATGTAACATAATTTCTGTCAAGGAGAGGGTGATATCCTTGGAACACCGATTTGCTCTAAGCTTATTATATTAGACTAATTGATTCGTGGAGTCTTGGTATGTGTCACTCAGGTATCTATAAAAATGCGCTGCGAAGTCTTCCCATTGCGTAAAGGGTGGCATTAAAACGATTCTCACATTGGACATCATTATTTTACCAATTTATTTTTATTTATTCTTATGTTTTAGTGATGAAATGAAATTAATGGCCTCGTGAGTATTATTACGGATTTTCGTGACGTTCTAAAAATACAACAATTACCTTATAACTCTCGAGCGAATTTGAGTCACTGTCGATAGTAAATATATTTACCAGTAACATCGACATGTTGATTTAATTTTTCTAAATAAATAAAATGTATATTTAGCTTCCTGTACGATATCGACCACGTAAATAGAAGTGACAATATACTATCAAGTAAGAGATTTTTCCTGTGAAGGCAATAGTCTTCGGGGAGTTGACCTCATCCATACTTATCTTATTTTGATCCCGTTTTCACTCCAGTACATTTGGGATTTACTTGGTTCCCCGTTGAAATGTGCGATATGGTTTTATAAACCCTGTTTCTTGAAATATATTTTTGTATTTTTTGTTTATTTTTTTTTTGAAGTACAATATTGCAAATTATCAGTATTAGCGTGAAGTTAATAAAACCAGTGACAAAGGCTTTGTTATTTGAAATTGAAATTGATATAGCCAATAGCGTACCCATAGTATAACAGTTCTTATGTCGGATTTATCAAGATTTTGCAACATAAATAATCGTCATAAATTAAAAAAACGAATTGTAAAGCCAACTGGAAATGTTTTATTTCACGGCACTAACAGCGCTGCTTATTTGAGTTGGCCTGGACTTCAGACTGAATATACAACTAGTTCTTAATGCTTTTGTTTCCGCTATATACTTTTCGTTTGCTGAATATTTTTCTCCGAAATTGAATAAAGTCCGATGGATACAAAATAACTGTAATAATTGTAAATGAGATATCATGGCATTTATGTTATTTCTAAGTCTAAAGAAACATAACTCTATTTGAAATTGATATAACAAAGTCTGAAAAGAAATACGTTATTTAGAATAATCTTAAAAATAAGCTCATTCTTAAATTATTACAATATTTATTTTTTCTCTGCAACTGTTTTATTTTGTTCATCGCCTTTTAACATTGAGTTATGCCAAAATTCGCAATTTTTTTAAACGATCCAGTTCTTGATCGTTTAAAAGAAATTGCACCAGAATGTGGTTTTTTGCAATTTATTAGGGCCTATAAAAATAAGTTTGCTAAAATGTGTTGTAGCCAATATTAATTCCTTATATATTTGCTGTTAATGACATATATAGCTTTATAATTCTTTAATGGTTATTTGTCAAATTAAGTTAAGAAAGGCTTAACGAATAAAACATTTGCTAATTGGCACAAATTTGCTTTATTTTATAATGCCGTTGTATATAACACCTTACTGTTGACTTTGATTTGCCAATCATTAATACATAGAATTAACAAACGATTCGTTATAAGCATACCAGTGCGGGTAGAAACTCCTTCATTGAAATTATCTTGGTGAATACTTAATAAATTTTAAATTATGTGGTATAATATTAATTGAAGTTCATGTATTATAATGCATAAATTTTACTTAGGCGTGTCATGAGTCAAATATTCTACTTTACTTTCATACAATTTTTCATTGCGTCTGCCTGTGTTACTTCAATTTCTCCAAGCTTGGAGTATGAGTAATTGAGTAGTAAAAACTAAATCATCTTTCACTAAGGGCAGCGCTAACGATTATTGATATGACGTTAAACCTAGAAATCCGAATATCTACTTGTTTGCTTACAATCCAATATCATCATAACTGCTTCCACAGAACTGGACTAAGGAATAATCATGTAACATCTTGGTAATAAAAGATAGTTTTTGTGAATAAATTTTGCAAATAAATAATAACCTTCAGGCATGGTATTTTATTTGACTTCTTATAATAATAAATATGTTGTCTCTCTATACTGAAATGGCTAACAGAACACGTGCGATTTTGTTTTTGGAATGCATCGATCTATTAAGTTATTTATTTGCATGCGTAGGAACATGCCAGTTTATTTTAAAATAATTATCAATATAAATACCAAATACTAAGGATGGAAAGAAAGGTCAACGGTCGTATTGATTTAGTTGAGCTAAATCGACTGAGGTGTGAGATACGGACAAGAAGATACAATATGGGTGAGCGCTCATAAATAAGGACATTAATTTCGTGAAGAGAATAAATAAATTATCTGTAAGCGTAAAGGACAAAAGTTTTTATAGGACATAGAACATCAAATATGTAATGGGGTGTTGGGACACAATTTTTGTATAATGACGTCAAGTTTTTTGCAAATTTTGGAAAGAAATCTTTACGGTGCGTGTATAACGTAATAACTTCGTTTGAGTTGCGACCTAGAGATTTCATCGTAGAGAAAATCGTATTTAGCTAGATATTTATTTAGCGTATTTTTAATAACATTTTATGTGTTAAAATAAAAAACAGACGCGGATTTATAAAACCAGTTTAACGTTAACATTGTTATTTTTACAAGCTTTTAAAATAACTGAAACTATGACTTTGTCCATATGCTTAGTAATATATTGAAAAAAAATCTATGACTTTCACTCTCGGGCTAAAATATGTCTAGTAGACATATTAGTAGGCACACAAGTCGTCTCATAAACTACAAATTGCCAAACAGTTACTTATCGGAGCCATCGATGATTTAAAATGGGTACATTAAATATATTATGTAATAATAAAATTGCACACTACCGAAAAACAAAATTATCTGAAGTTTTGCTGCAAACCATTAAATGCAACTTTTTTCACCACAAATAATTTCCTAATTTATTTTCATCATTGTCATTATTTATTGATAAAATATTTTTATGTTGATACACTAAACATGATTTGGGAATTTTACTTTGCATATTTATCTATGACTTTCTCTCTCTGCCTAGAATATGTCTACTATATGCACACAAGTTGTCCCACAAACTACAAATTGCCAAAAAGCTACTCATCGGAGCAGTTGATAAATTAAAATGATTGTATTAAATACATTAGTAACAATAAAATAGCATACCATTTTAGAAAAAAATAATCTGAAATTCTGCAGCAAACCATTAAATGTAGCTTTTTTCACAACAAATACCTTCCCAATTTACTTTCATCGTTGTCATCTCTTTATTGATAAAATATGTTTATATGTTGATACACTAAACATAATTTGGGAATTTTACTTTGCATATTTTTAAGATGTCACCTTGTCTAATATATTGGCCGTACTTTATGAATTTTATGAATAGTTTCAAAATACGATACTTTAATGTAAAATTTTCATTACATATCCTCTCAGTAATTGGTTGCTTTAATATTTCAAGAACAAAAAGAGAAAAAGGTTAAAAGGAAATATGCTGAAATATGGCTATATCGAAATAAAATATAGAGTTATTACCTGCTTAGAATCAGTGCATTTCTTAAATTTATAGTTAAATAATATTAAATTTCAATAAATAATTTTCCAGCATTTACATAAACTAACAATAGTTTTATTTGGGCAGTACAACAATGACGCACGTACTTTCCCGTGAAACGTAATCTCTAATCTGTTTATATTTTGTATAATTTTATAACAAACATACAAGATTTAATTATTTTATTGGATATAGAAATGATTACGTTTTAAATTTGTGAAGCCAAGTCTCCAACCTCTTCCGTCCAATGGTGCGTCATTTTTCATGTGAGTGAGGAAAAATCAGGAAAAATACTAAGGTGGAAAATTCAAAGAAAAGAAAAATGTAAGGATTTGGCCGGTTAACTTGTCGCCTGTTGCATTTAATCGCTTGTCTTTTGCTGATTTTTTTTTGCTTTCAACCAATGATACTGACTGACTTCAGGAACTGATAGTAAATCATATACTTTACCGCTTCTAAACCTCATCTCGGATCAAAACATATTTGGTAAAACAGTAGCAGAAATAAGATATGTCTGAAGTTAATGGAGCGTTTCTCTGGAATATAAAAGTAAGCACATTTAAACGCATAAGAATACACACACATACAGGTTGCTGGTGAAAAGGTATAGAGATATTTTTCTGATTCCTAAAATGTATGACCAATATAACCTGTAAATGTCTTTACTATGGAGAATTTCAACTACGAAATATTTTCTTTTTCATTTCAATACATTCTTAACACCAAATGATGAGTAGAAAATATATGAATTACCAATATTAAATGTGTGAAATGTTTCACGACGTAATCACGAACAACACAAGCAATAATAGACTGGAAACGGGGGACCATTATATGCGTTTCACTCGAGATGTGTGAGATACTGACACAGAAATGAATAACAGTTTGCGCTCATAAAAATGATGTTATCCTCGCTTAGGGAGCGAATAAATTAACTATATGAGTAACATGCGAGTATCCTCTAGGAGCATCAAATTCATATTTGTGATTTGGGACATTAGTTTATTAGTTTATAACGTGCCAATCTTTTTATTATTTTGCAATATAGGCTTCACGGTTTATGTTACTTTGAGAATAATATAATGAATTCCATTAAGTTTCCATCGATAATTTAATTGAGAAAAGTCATATTTTTGAGGTCATCATAAACTAACGTAATTATGTCATAAACTTAAACAAATAATAAAACAAAATTTAAGTTATATAATTATTATTATCAATTAAAAATTTAAAATGTTCCATCAGGTAAAACGTTTGTGTAAAAATGGAAATCGTATCGTACTATTGATTATTACTTGAAACTTGTGGAACAAAGGTTAAAAAGCCAAAATAAGTAACGAGTATTTTTAAATATTAAGAGTGTTTTTCTTATAAAAAAACAATTTTTTCACATACCAAATTCAAATTACATGCCGGTAATATTTTTAAATATGCTATTATTCTTTAACAAGAGCAATATTTTTGTGACATTTATCATTTTCTGTTTTCATTTTTCTAAGTGTACATATGTTTATATTATATTATATTATATTATATTATATTATATTATATTATATTATATTATATTATATTATATTATATTATATTATATTATATTATATTATATTATATTATAATATATTAGGTATGTTTACATAATTTTGTAACCAGCCTTTATAAGAAAAAAATGGAAAGTTCATTTCAAAACTATTCTTATTCCTAATATGCAAATAAGACTTTTATAAAAACGATAGACAGAAAATTCTAAAATATTTATATTATATATATATATATATATATATATATATATATATTATATTAAAATGTTTATTTTTAATCCCCTCATTCGATATTTTACTTGATCGTTTATTTTTTCATATGAAGACTGTTGTGACACCAGGTTGCTATGAAAGAGTTTGATATAATGATATAAACCTCTTAAGTTCGATTATAACTCAGACTAAAGAGGTCTCTACACCTTTAGTCATATAAATATTTAATGCAATATGGTATTTCTATTAAACTGTTCTCAAATATGAATATTATTTTCAACCAGGTGAACATATTGCCTAGAATACCTGGCATGGAAATAAAAATACCACGAATACCTTAATAACTATGAAATTTATAATCATCACCAAGGTTTTCCGGTAAATCTTAACTAAATTTATAGCAAAGATGTTTCTTCTTAATTTTATTTGAGTGATCTCGGGGATACATGACGAAGAATATATTTTTTGTTGACATTTTCAACAATACTTTCTAGAATTATCCTACATAAAATTTAGAAAGAAAAAACAGTTTTGGAATCATTAGAAGATTTGTCTCTTTCTAATATACAATACTCACACGATATATGAAACGTTTAGTTTATTTCTTTATTACTTTAACTGTCATCTCAGTAATTCTGATGACAATATTATTAAGTATTAATTGAAATATATGCGGGTTAATATGCATTATCATTATAGCAAAATTCAAATTTCTATGTCAAAGGTGTTTGACAAAATTTTTTTTGACATTTTTCTCAATGTCTTTACTACACCTCATATCGCAATACAATTTATTTTAGAAGATGACGATTATAAAATTTTAATTAATGTCAATCAATTCAAAAAGTAAAAAAATACTTAAATATTTATTTTACCCTCCCTAAAATTTTCATGTGAACATTTTTGGTAAACACTATTGAGATAAATGCGGTTTGGTAATGGCAATATAATATGCCATTTCATTTTTTCACATCAAACATTTTCTGATAACGATAACTGTGACAGACGGAGAGACAGACAGAAAAACGGATGGACACGTGAGTCATCATGTATGGGTTTCCTTTTATTTCCTATTGAGGTAAAGAACCCCAATAATTGTTACGAAAGCTGTCACGTAACCTTACCGATGAGTTTATTAAAAAAAGTATATTCACAAACCGTATTTTGATGAAAATTCACCAGACTATGAAGAAAGTGTACTAATTTGTGCACCTTTTCACTGCTTTTGTTTTGATGAGAGAAAAACATGCAAGTTAAGGTTAAGAGATCATCAGCGGGAATCCTAAATGTATGGATTTAATTGTTACCGGTCCATTTTTTTTCTTCTGTCATCTTCATATATTGTCAAAATATACTTTTGGAAACTAATTTAATTTCTTATAATCACATAAATCAAGCTGTATTTCTTGCTGAGAAGATGCAGAATCTTGCGACGTAAATAACGATCCCCGTAGACACTTATTTTAGCAATGGGAACATTAATAACCCAAGCTCAATTTATTCCCAAGTGAATTGGCAAAGTTAAACACTTCATTTATCCTCCAGTCGATATCTCGCTTGCATCGATATCGCAAATCGGTAACAGGCTGCAGCATTTGCGCGAACTTTGCTTTGGCGTTTCCGGTATTTTAAAAAAGTAACGATTATCTAGTCGAATTAGACGAGTGCGAAAGTAAATTAAAATAAAATAACAATTGTTTGAAATAAAAATAAATAGAAGTAAAGTTTTATAAGATGTATTAAAGTTTCCATGACCATTAAGGATATTCACGTAGGGGAAAACGTGCGATATCAACTGAAAAATTACGTGCCATTTAGGGGTACAGAATTTCAAGTGTTTGTGAAATAAAAAGGGATCACAAATTATTCTACTTGATATGCTATAAACTTACTTTTATAAAAAATTAAAATAATTTTGCATTTATCCAGCGTTTATACACGCTGGAGCAAAAATTTAAGTTAATAAAAATATTACTTTATGTAATACTTTTCGTGAGATTCCAAGAAAAGTAAATAGAACAGGAATAGATAAACAGCTTTTTCTGCTATTTTTTAAAAAACACATACGTTGAAAACATTTTTACTTGCAGTATTTTTTTAAAAGAATGTTAACGTTTCACTATGTTTCTTTGCTCATTAAATACTGGACACATATAATGATGCTTGAGACGATGATTGGATAAAATCTGAATAACGACCACTAGCCACCTTGATCCATTTTCTAACCATATTATTTCATTACACGTACTATGTATAAAAATAGAATTATAAAGAAGTTTATTCTGAATATGTCTTGTGTAAAAACAAGGAAAATTACTGTTTTTTTAATTACTTTAACTTTTTACATTATTTCTAGATACAGTCGAGTAGTACTCGGTTTCAAATGACTTGCAGTATGGCATTTAAATTAAAATAAAAACAAGATATCACGTTTCCCGTAAACAATTAAAATATGACGTTGAATATTAATGTGTTTGGCTATGTTATATGACGGTTTATTCCCAAATTTCAGAATAATAACATTATATTTAGAACATATGCTTTTATCAATTGAGTAACTAGAGTTACATTCCTCAATATAAAATAAAAACGGAACCCTTATAGCATCAATTGTATATCTGTCCGTCCGTTCATCCTTTTTTCCGTCAAAGCTCTTTTTCTCAGTAGGAACTTGAGATACAAATTGAAATTAATATTGTATACTGAGACTTATAGCCTTAAATTGTTAGAAAAATGTCAAGTATTTTTGTTTATGAACGAGATTATGGCATTTTACAGCTTTTTTTTTCATACAATAGTAAATACAAAACCATACAGATTGTACATAACATCAAAACCTATAGGGTAATTCTAGGCGACTAGCAGACTTGTATGTCGGCGTAATACAAGGTCGTATAGCAAAATTAAATAGAAAAATAAAAAAAATCATTAATTTCTAATCCCATGTACTATAAATTATTGCAGTTCGTTTTTACACTTGCTATATATGTGGCAAGCAATATATTTACTTCATTATTAAAAAATTAATATTTGTAAATAGGTTAACAAGAAATACTACGTACCCATAACGTATGAAGTGGGCCGGCCATCTAATTAGAATGAAAATAGAGCGACAAAATTATTTTTTCTGGTCCAACCAACTGGCTCAAGAGGAAGAGGAAGACCCAAGTTAAGATGGATGGACTGCCTACAAAGTGTTTCCGACGCAAACAACAAACAAAAAAATTTCGACGATAACAAATTGGAAAACCGTGGCGCCCAAAAGTAGGGCATGAAACAGTCTGCTTGAGAAGGCCAGACTGCATCGAAGACTGCCAAGCTACTGATGATGATGATGTATCCATAAATGTATATAAATGCTTAAATGTATATGGATACCTCGTAGTGTAAGTTTTACTCGTGTTTGACAAGTTTTTTTAGATGAACTAGGAAACAATGTAAAAAATATATATTTATAATTAAGTGCTTTGACTGCTAGCAAATTGGTTTTAATATGAATGTGCGTTTATCTAAAAATGTACTGATAAACCTTAAATATTGGATTAAAATTCAGCGGATTATTAATTTATCCAGGCTTAAGAAACAAACTTAATACCTTTATAAAATATACGCTCCAAAACCAGGTAACATGAATGTTAAATGCGAGTAGAAGTCATATAACGAGGTTTCTGTACCTATAGATTAATATTTATTGATATATAAGTACACTCTTGAATTTATTAATTTAGATTTTTTTTAAAATTTCTACTTATATGGCCGCTGAATACTAATAATATTTCCTATTATTTTGCCACTCAGTACTAACGCAGGTTAATAAATATCCATTATATTGCCACTGAGTATTACTGCAAGTTAACAATTTTTCGTTGTATTGCCGCTGAGTACTAAATCAAGTTAAAAGTTTCCAATTATTTTGCCGCTGAGTACTAACGCAAGTTAACAATTTTCCGCTATATTGCCCTTAAGTATTAACGTAAATTAACAAATTTCTCATGATATGACCGCTGAGTATAATGGGATTAATATATATAATAATAAATGATATACATGAATATATATAATGGGTATAATATATATGAATATATATAATGGGAAATGTTTAACTTGCGTTAAACATTTCCCTTTATATTGCCGCTAAGTACTAATGCGACATAAAAATTTTCAGTTATATTACCGCTAAGTACCAACGCAAGTTAAAAAATTCTTATTATACCGCCACTAAGTATCAACGAAAGTTAAAATATTTTCTATTATATTGCCACAAATTGATAAAGCAAGTTAAAATTTCCTAATTCATTGCCGCTAAGTGCTAATGCAAAATGAAAATTTCTTATCATATTACTGTTACGTACTAACGCAAATTAAAATTTTCCAATCATATTAATGATGAGTGTTAAATCCACTACCTCAGATTCTTTTTAGATTATTGTTATACTTAGTTATAAAGTTAGAGTGAAGAGGTCACACTATTTGACATTTTGAATCTAGCAAAGAAAGCACAATAATGTCATATTCAAGAGAATGAATATGACATTTTCCATTGCAGTCTAAAAGATATTTTCCTTAAAAAAGGATTAAGTCCGCGAAATAAATTGTTTTGCTCCCGAGTTACTTAAGAAATAACAATTATTGAATATCTTTGGCGTTAATTTTGTAGAAATTCATTATTAACACTTAAATGAAACTACGTGATGTAGTATTATTTCTACTTTCTTTAAGTTCTCTACCAAGACCTAGGTTTCGTTGTATTACATCTTCAGGTGGGATATTAGCAAAGATTCTTGCTAATAGCTAATAAAACAATAAAAAGATCTTTGCTAATATCCCACCTGAAGATGTAATACAACGAAACCTAGGTCTTGGTAGAGAACTTAAAGAAAGTAGAAATAATACTACATCACGTAGTTTTATTTAAGTGTAAACAACAATTACTTAAGAAATAACAATAATTTCATTACTATTGTACATTGTCAACTGATGTATGCTTTTGAGGCAATCTGATTTCAATTAAAGCTGTCACATGTAAACTGACAGATAGATGGACAAATAGACAGGACGAAACTATAAGAATTCAATTTTTCACCGTTTTGTTAAGGAACTCTAAAAACACAGCGGCACACAGAACCACGAGGTGGTATCAAATTTTATTTTCAAAAAATTAGGCAGTCTGCGAAGTTGTTATTCGTACCGATTTAGGACTGACGGTTAACAGTTTTGTGTTTTAAAATCTATACAATTTAAATAATAATATAAAGACTTGACAAAGAAAGCAAAAAATGTGAAAATTTTGCAACTTTTCACTGCAATTTCAGACACTTATTTTGGTTCGATTTTTCATATTTCAAATAGCCATAATCACAACCACTAAATCATAATCCGAAAACCCGCCGGACATACAAAAGTAGATAATTTTGAAGATACGAAAAAATATTTATTTTAATCGTCTTATTTTGTTCTGAATAATTCGTAGAATTAACCTACAGAAATAGATTATTATACTAATTATACATGTATATATACAGTTGCAAGAACAAGTGTTCAATATATATTTCGTACCAATTTGTTTAAGGCTAACAGATTCTTTTGTGTTAAATTTGGTAAGCAGGTTTTATTCTAATAGAGGATAAGGTAAATACAATAAAAAGGACGTGTTTTGTTATTGTTTATTTTTAACTGGGCATCGCGCACATTACTGAAAATATTTTAATATTTTCTAGCACTTTCAAAAAAATAAATAAAATCTCTTTAATCTAAGTGTACTTTTATATCAAGATTTAATCATTGAGAATATTTTGAAAAAATGGTAGGCAAATATTATTATAAAACCCGTTACTCCAGAATAAATTATTACTAATGAAATAGAAATTAAATAAAATAAGCATTTCGAATGACTAAAATGTGTATTCTATATAAATTTGCACAAATTAGCAACTCAATAGTTTAATCGCGACATAATCTATATACAGTCCATTGACTTTTGTTATTGAATACTCATACACTCACCGCTATTTGAACGTCGCGAGAACGTATTGTGAACGCTGCGAGAACTATTTAATCTATTTATAATCTGAACTCCAACAGACGACTGAATAACCCTTCCATATAAACTTCAAACTAACTCTTAACAGCTGCATACGTTGACTCATTATTAAGTAAACCTAATTCACGTTGAGTCAAAGTTACCATTTAGCACGGGGCGGGTGGTAAAAAGGGACGAGCCCGAGGGCTGATGCGACGTCATTTTGCGCAAAATTATGTAAATGAGCAGCACACAGCCGCATGTTGTACGGGACATGAGTTACAGATTAAGCCAAAGTTATATGTGAATAAAGTGAATGAATGGAAGTAACCCTCTGTAGTTCCCCTTTGAAGTCTTAAGTCCACACAACAATTCTTTCGGTTGCGTGCAAGCAAATATGCCATTAATACAATTTTTTTTCGCAATTAAATGAAACTACGTGATGTAGTATTATTTCTACTATCTTTAATTTCTTTACCACGACCTAGGTTTCGTTGTATTACAACATCTTCAGGTGGGATATTAGCAAAGATTAACTCTTAGGAACAACCAACAGCATTTATATGTTTCAAACACAATAGCGGAAGACTACTTTGTGCGGATTTTTCCATTGTTTATGTTAGTGAGTTTATTGCAGGGGCGCAGACTAGGTTTTATTATATTACAGAAAGTTATACAATATACCAGTATTCTAGTTGGGGTAATAAATTCAATTGTTGTTATTATGTGAAATTATACAATGCAAACTTTAGGGTGTATGTAATAAAATTAAATGGAAGTTATTGTCGGTAATATATTGCAAAGGCAAGGGTATTTGAAAGTAAGGCCAAGGTAATATACTAATTCTACATATATTATTATCGGTAATATATTTATACAAAAGCAAGGGTATTTGAAAGTAAGGACAAGGTAATACACTAATTCTACATATCTCCGGTTTTATGTATTCATATATTTATTTATTTCTTTCTTTTAATTTTTTTTTTTCTTATATATACGTATATTTATATGTGTATTAATGCTGAAACAATTTCCAGGGTACTGTAGTGTCAATGTTTTATATTTATATTATATCTAGAAGATATTAAGAATGGGTGATGATATTATATTTAGTATTTTATTGTTCATTTAATATATTGACCTTGATATCTTTTTTATGTCTGTTTATTTCTAATGTTTCTAGGATATTAAGTTTATTGCCTTTTGTATTTATTTGTAATATATAGGGTGCATTATCAGTATGGGGGTGATGGTTATTTTCAATGAGATGTTTAGCAAAGTGAGATGTGTCTGGTTTATTATTACGCCAGCTGGCGATGTGTTCTTTATATCTTGTATTAAAATCTCTTCCTGTTTGACCTATGTATACACTATTACAATCGTTACATTTAAGTTTATAGATACCACTCTTTTTAAGTTTATCTATTTTTTCTTTATTATTAATAAGGGTTTTACCCAAGTTATTTAAGGTACTATACGTACATGTTATATTATTTATATTTTTATTATTAGTTAAGAGTTTTCCTAATTTGAGTGATACATTACCTATGTATGGGATAGATTTATAGTAAATATTATTCTTATTTGGTGCGACCGGGTATATTTCTTGTTTTATTACATATACCCTACCTGTTTTATTACATACACCCTAAAGTTTGCATTGTATAATTTCACATAATAACAACAATTGAATTTATTACCCCAACTAGAATACTGGTATATTGTATAACTTTCTGTAATATAATAAAACCTAGTCTGTGCCCCTGCAATAAACTCACTAACATAAACAATGGAAAAATCCGCACAAAGTAGTCTTCCGCTATTGTGTTTGAAACATATAAATGCTGTTGGTTGTTCCTAAGAGTTAATCTTTGCTAATATCCCACCTGAAGATGTTGTAATACAACGAAACCTAGGTCGTGGTAAAGAAATTAAAGATAGTAGAAATAATACTACATCACGTAGTTTCATTTAATTGCGAATAATGAATTTCTACAAAATTAACGCCAAATATATTCAATACAATTTTTTTTATTAAATTCGTTTATTTGAATATGCTTGTAAATAAAAAATAAATGTCTTGAAAATGATGATTTTTTATTGTAAGAACGAAGAAAAAACTAGAAGGTGGTATGAATATAAAAGAGACTAGCAAAGGTCCATATGATGTTTAGTCTAAGTATCACAAGAAAAGAAAATAAAACTTTTTTAAGGAGAAAATAAAAAGGAAATCTCCTTAAAATTTTATATAAATTGTCAGTCAGACAAATGAGATATCTTATATTTTTTTTTATGAAAAATCAGATTATTTTTCATAATAATTTGTAAATAGTATTTCTACGGATGTCTTTGAACCAGGAAGATGAAACCAACGGCAGTTTGTTTCTCATTGTATCCTCTATACATAATAATCCATGAAACTCATAGGTTTAACAAAATCGCAAAAAAAATTAAATAAAATTAGAAAAGAGCAATAAAAGTATTCATTTGGTAACATATTAAAAAAAAATCGGTATTAATTATTTTTTTTTAATTGTTATTATTTATTGCTTTAAATCTTCTTTTTTACTTTTATTTCTAATTGACTTTATTGAACTTTTAAAAATATAATACATGCGTACTTGTGAAGACATTTTTTTCTTTTTTATTATTGTTACAAATAGTATTTTATTTTTTGTCCTTTTTAATCACAGAATCTTTACTTTTTATATTATAAAAATACCAGCTTTTTAAAAAATTGTATTTTTTTTCTGTTATGTCAGGTCCATTTTTGTTGTTCTTCTGCAAACTTTATTTCACAAAAATAACAATGTGCTCACATCTCACGAAAATAACAATACAATTAATTCTTGTCCATTTTGACACGAGGGTCTTGATATATTTAAAAAAAAGTTTCTGTATTTTACGTCTTTCTTTGGTCAATTGCTAAATACGACTGTGCCAATTATGAGCTATGTTTGAAGCGTTTTTCTGTTACTATTATACATAAAGATAGACGAAAAGGCTAAGCAAATTTGAAGTTCCATGTTCGACAATTAATGTAGCTCACGCAACTACCATATACAAACTTAATACATGGTTCACCATACAGGTAAATTTCATTTGCACATACTGTACTAAACACATGCACGAGCAGACGACCTATCTAGTGTGTGAACTATCTGCATCAACAGTCTCAATAACTGTTTAATGGCAGGGTAACATCATCAACGCTCTAGGTTCAATCTGCGTATTCTTAGCATCCTCTTTAATATGTGAAAGTATTCTCGTTAACCGGGTATTCTTAGGTCTAGTTTTCAATATGAAGTGGGTATGACTTTGGGTTTCACTCCGAAGATCTCCTGGTTTTACTTAACAAGTGTGATGCTTCCCGCTGTGAATGTTACTTCACTTTTCACGTTACCAAACTTTGGCGTAAGTTGGACCCTGCTAGCAATTCACTCATTCAAAGGTTTCATTAAAGAGAAACCTCTCGTAACTCTTATTCGTAACTTTCCATCGTGCCCTCCCCGGGTTTCCCACTAAATCCTATATCTTTCCCTTATACTTATACTCTATTCGAAGTCTTCCATATTTGAAATATATTACTTGGAGTTTTGGTTTACTGGAAGAGGTTGCTCCTTTGGAAATAATTCTGTCTTTCATATTTGTACATTGCAGACAATAAATAAATAATTGAAAACTTTTTTTCTGACACGAATATAAAATATGATTCCCAAATTGATTAGAAATTTCACGGATACCCAAATAAAATAAATACGTATTTTTCGGTTCAAAAAATTCATAAAAGTGAATATCACACGTAAAATCTTCGATTTTATTAAACAAAAAATTATGTATAAAACATTTAAAATGTTTTTAAGTGCAATCTGATAAATATATGCATATTGTGAAAAATTACCAGGAACAAGCCAAATACTCTCTGCTACTAAACACGCACCCTTATTGTGAGTATAAATCCAAAAACAACTACAACAGTAATGAACTTACTCCGCAGACTTGCCTCATAACAATTAAATATTAACACTTTATTAAGACACTCTATCTTGGTAAGGATCTAATTATGAAAGGAAAATCAGGCTTCACTCAACATATTTTAAATGTAAATTATTTCGAAATGAACTCTGTTCATTGAAATATTACAAAAAATGAATTAAGTTTTGCGTAACGATGTAAAATTAAGATATTAGTGTAATGAAACTTTAAGTATTATCGTCAATTATTTGCATTAAGGCAATGTGGAAATTAAAAATTATATTTTCATAGAACTCATCAATGATTAAAGCAAAGTTATAGGTTATCTCAATCAATTACATGACAAACAGTAATATAAAGAGCTGGCGTGTCATATTATGTGAATCTGATTAGTTTCTTCTGCAAATTCACCTGTTGTTCGTAGCTGGACCTCAAATTGCTCTATATAGAATGTTGAGTTTATTTAGCGAATCTCTTGAATGAAATATATTGCTAATATCATATGTTTTCTTAGTGCTTTTTCCTTCAATGTCTTGCCCGGAACTAGATGAATTATATCAAACCGATGCATTATTAACTAAACTCTGGATATTTCTAATCATAATAAACATAAGTATACTTATACTAAATAAATTTTGTATTCATCCGTAAAGGTAAAAGGGACTCAAATCAAAACATGCATATCTAAATTTCTGAACTTTTTGTTGCAATTAAAAAGTTTAACTAATTACTGGGATATTGAAACTTATCAGAAAAATTATATTTAAAAGAAAATTTTGTTTAATATGTTATATTTCATGGACAATTATTGATTCATTATTAAGACGTGTTTAATTTTGTTCTTCAAGATTAATAGTCATTTTTTTGTCAAATTTATTTATATAAATATAAAATTACATATATGTACAAAAATTTTGACTCAATAATTCATAACTCTAACACACTAAATAACAATAAATAGAACAAAAGGCGGGTAGACACCAATTGCGTTAGAAGGGAAACTTTTTAATTTATTTTATGTACGATTTATTTGTAAATAATAAAATAAATAATATAAATTCAAATTAATTCAAGGATCCCAATTAATATTTTCATTTAATGCCCAAATTACTAGAAAAAATTCAACAAATCGTGTCGAAGTCACCCATTATTCTTAAATTTTAAAAGGTCATGACTCAAAAAAATATTAACCTGAAGAAAAATATATAAAGAAACTTATGTAGATAATTTTGTGAGGGATCATTCTGTTCTAAACTATTTTTATGCAAAATTAAATAGAAAAATAAATCACCAAAAAACTGAATTTTCACCCCTACTTCCCCTTAAAAGGTTGGGGCGGGACACGATTGTCGTAAGAGTAAAATTTAATCATGTATTAATAACACTTCAAGTAAATATTTTATTAAAAAAACCTTAACCTGAATAATTCCAAATATCACTACAAGTATCAGTTTGCCTCTGGTTTAGTTTCTTGTTTGAAGTTGAGAGAATATGAACTCTTTCCTTGTTTGAATGAACTTGTTTAATATAGCGCTATTTTCTCGGTTATGGACACGGTATAATATCTTAAAATATCCGACAATTTATTAACAAATTACAGTTTGGTTTAGAAAGACACGACGTGTTGTGTGTAGTTTATTCGAGATTGTTAATAACAATTGTACACAGATTTTAACCAATTATAAGTCTATTACTTATGCAGGTGATTCCCCGTATCAGACTGAGTAGACAATCTTAAGGAACTGTATGTCATATCTCAACCATATCTAAAAAAATATCACTATCAAAAATGACATCCTTAAAAAAAATTATATATTTTAGTGAGATTTACTTCAAATATACTCCGTTTGAAATACATAATCTCCCGCATGAATGGCAGATACGTTCTTTGTTGCGTACTGTATACAAGTGTGACAAGTTATGTCTTACAACTTCATATAGTTGGAAGAGTTTTAATAGCTTTGTTTAAATATTGTTGGTGAGGAGTCTCGAAAGAAAAAAAAATACAATTCATTTAATAACTTTTAAAATAATTTGTTGTCCAATATAAACCCAACTTCTAAATTACGGTTCTATTCCTTTTTCTCTATATTTATATAAGAAAAAATATAGAGATAAAGAGAAAAAATATAGAAATATAGAGATTAAGGAATAGAACCATAATTTAGAAGAACTTTTATTTGAGGAGCTACTTAAAGTTGTGTGTAATTTATTAGTAGTACTCCAATTTTCACTACAAAGTTTATATATAAATTTCTAACTTAGGGACCCTAATATCTCCAAACATTTTATAGTTAAAGCAAAAGCATTTAGGGTGAAGTATTTTCTTATATATTACTATATATTAGATTCCAGTGGTATTGCACAGTTATTTTATTAAATATCAAGTAAAAAATAATAATCGATGCGTTTTGATGCATGCGATATTAAACATTATGAAACTTTAGGCAGGAATTATATTCTTGACCAACAAATGAAATCCAAAGCGATACTTTGTACTGCCCATTGTTAAAATATTTAACCATTTTTTTCATCTACCAAGTTAACTTTAACTTAGGCCTGAAATTAATAAGTTTCAATTCGTTGAAATAAGAAATATGGCTTCCGATATATTTACAAATTTATAACAGTCTGCATGGACATATTGTATTTACGGTTTGTTATGGTTCTGCAACTTTTTAGTTTTCCATATCAAATATATATTACAATTACATCATATATGCGTGTGTCCGTTCGTCTTTCAGATTCTCGTAATTTCTATAGTTTTAGATTGATGTAAGTCACACTTTACAAGTATATATCTTAGGTGAAATTTGCAATTAATATGTAGTAACAATTTGTTTTATCTTTCTCTAAGAAGTGAGTACAAGAACAATATCCAGTTGTATAGGATATCGTCAGCACAGTCTTAAAATAAAGGTAAGATTTTAGATACCATTTTTTATTTTTTATTCTGTTTACAAAATACTGAGCTTGAAAATTATTTTCCATATAGACGCCATTCCATATCCAAATAAAACTAGAGAAAAATTTACAAAATATCCTCAAAAAAGATTTTGATGAGTACCTTTAAATAAAATTATTTTCAATTATAAAACTTCACTGGTTTTGGTACTATAAAAATATTCTTAAGCACGCAGAAATTACATAGATGGATTAGAAATCACGCAAAAATTACGCAATTTCTGAACTCTTAAGACTAATAAATTGTTCAATATATAATTTTAAACAAGTTACCTTTGTAGTTACGTATGAGGGTGATGTAAGAATTTATAAAATTGACATAGTTTAAAATTTTGTGTAATTACTACTGAAACTTAATTTATACCTTGCTCTGCTAGCACTCGACTTCTTGGCTTAGGGTCCATCGTGAAACAAGGAACCATTAAAATTTCATTACTTCCATCCGTTTCTCTCTCACAACTTCATTGTTCCTAGATATTTAGACTCATGAATATGCATAAAATGAACCCACGATTTTCGACGGATAGATTTGACATTTGAAAGATGTATTCAAGTAATTTTTTCGATAAAAATTTTATCGTATTTTGATCAATATCGTTGGTAAGTGAAGTACACGAAAATATTTACAAATTGCCTTCAGTTTCATAGATAAATAAAGTTTACATTTAGCACCTGTACCGTGTCGGCCATTTACACAGGAGTGTAAGTATAACCAATACAAGATTTCTTCTTATTTCTTATACCCAACACAAGATTTCTTCTAGTGAAAGCAATAGTCTTCGGGGAGTTGACTTCGTCCAAACGTGTCACGGTTTATCAGCCATTTTCAGATTCTTGTGTCTCAAGTTTGTTTATTTTTACCTCAGATTATCTCATATGGCTTTATAAACCCTTTTTTTAAATTATGTATGCTTTTTTTATTTATTTTGTTTTTATATTGGTAAATATAAGCATTAGTGTGAAGTTCATATCATCAGCAACAAAAACTTTTTATTTAACTGTGTTGGATTTATGAGAATTTTAGTAGATAAATTATCGTAATAGTTACGAACGGAGAGAATTTAATGGAATAAATCAAGGACAATATGTATAGGAGACAACATCATATGTTAAAATAATGAAATATAAATTTTGCGACAAGAATTTTTACCGACTAAGAATTTTTGGAAACAGTATCTTTGACACCATTGGTTAGACACCAATGTGAGATCTTAATTTTCCTCTTTAATTTTCAGGACGTAACTCTAAACAGGCAGTACTTTTTGTTATTTATTTTATAACCGCATTACATGGAAAAATCGTTTTATATATAACCAACTCGAATTGGTATAAAATAGAATAAAATAATTTTAATTATTTACAAAATTTTTATTGTTTTGTTTCCAATGCTAAAAAGCTGCTCGCATCATTCATTCTAAATTTTAATCAAAATATAAAAATAGTTAAAAATTTAGTGTAAAGTCAAGTGAAAATGTTTTACTTGACAATTACAATAACGTTAAGATATATAAAGCTTTTCAACATTAAGATATATCCATATTAGGGTCTGGATGTTTTTGTGTAAATTGTAAAGCTAAATATGCGGCTAAATTCTCGTATTTAATTTAGGATTTCCACTACCTCTTGTAACTGATGAATCCAAAGGTATACGAAAAAAGTTTCTGTAATATCTATAAACGAGATTTTACGGTTATTCCATCCCTTATAGGTATATTAAATTTCCACGCTGAATAAATCGAGCGAACATTACAATTTTCGGAATTGATATTTTAATATTTAAAAAGAAAAAATCTTGGCTTAATCCACAAATTGTACTGAATTCGGCAATTTTTCACGACGTTCAAGTTTTCACTCGCTTAATGCATATAGTACCTGGGTAAGATTGTTTACAATAAGGCATAGTAAGGCATATTTGTTATTTTAATTATTTTAATTCTGTAGTATATTTTTATGAAGTAAATAAAAAAAATAAAATTAATGACAATTAATAATTGTGTCTATTAGCCGATTATATGTATTATTTCTTTCAATTTTCCAAAATGCGATTATCTAAAGATTCGTTGCAAAAATTTAAGTGAGATTCGAACGTCCTGTAATGAAACTACGTTTAAATAATTTTTTAGAAAACGTTTAGTGACACATATCAGTCGTGTATATGTACCCATACATATCACGCGCGTAACCTTTGCGTTAACAATATTCGCATTTAAAGTACATTTTATTAATATGTCAATAGTTTTATCTAAAATATGAAAAAAAAACAATTGTGGGGACATTCTTTACTAATTTTAAAACAATGGTTTTATTTTTAATATTTTGTTAGTTCCTAATGTCACAAATTAATTATATGTAATTTGAAAGCAAATAAACAAAGTGTTTATAACTGATATGTGGTGAATTTTGGAAAGCAGCCTTTAATTTTATTTTTACCTTATTATTTAAATACATCAATTTTTTAGTGTACTCTTATGAGATCAATTAAGTACTTTCTGTCAATCCGTCTGTTACAGCAATTATGCGATGAAGAAATTCCACATTTGGCACAGTAACACATGATGTGTTGACCCACATATTTTGCACTAACTTCAGTAAAATATTTATTTAAGAATTAAAAAGGGAAAAAATAAAATATTAACAATTTTACTAATTATATGGGATATTATTTGAAAGGGCTTGAGAAACACAAAAATATTTGAATTACTTTTTCATAACTTTTAATTGAATATTTAAAAAGATACTTTCAAAAATATTTGAGAATGACGAATCTTTCCGCCTTCCCTCCGAAACTAATAAAAATCATGAATAAAACATGGTTTGGCAAAATCTGCCTAAAGGTTGTAGGAAAACTGTATCGATTATCCCAGATCTTACAATTTTTTAAACATGCACAATATTTTTAATTAATTTACAAATTCTTAACTGTCAACGAAACCCTCGTAGTGAGAATTTTACTCGAAATGGATATATGTCTTTTTCATTTTTTCAATTAACCCTTTAGGAAATAAGGGGATATGAAAAAAATCCGTACACTTTTTTTTAAGTTTTAGCTAAACTATTATTTTAATTTTAAATGGTTTTGCATAAAAATAAATTTTAATTCTTATCACATTTCATTTGGTAGATATACCATAAATTAAAAACTTTTTTGAGCAGACTCCGATGTGACACTAAGAGTTTTCCTTTTGGTCTTTATTACGGAAACATAAAAATAACTTTTTTATTGATTTTATAACCAAATCATAAAACAGAATTAATTTATTTACAACTTCTATTATTGGTATAAACATTATTGATATACATCTTAAAATAGTATTATACAATATGCCTGTTCGTTTTTCAAAACAATTTTTTTTACAATATCTTGGACATGAAACGCAAATCCTAGGTACATCTCGGTATTCAGGAATTATGCAATTCGTCGATATGAGACGTCGCTGGGTTTTATCAAAATAAATTTACTGAATAAATGTGCAACATGGAAGAATATCTTAAATAGTAAAAGAACATCAAAGAAAATGATTAGTAGATGAAAATATATAAGTAGAACTAACATCACAAAATTCAAGCTCGCGGCTAGAATGTGGCGATCAAAATTTGACGTAAGGATATCTGTATATATAGCACAACATTTTAATATAGAGATGAGAGAGTTAAAAAGAAAAAAAATGGAATATATAAAAACAATCAAACTAAATATCTTCAGGGAAAAATTAAAGGTTCATTTGAGATGCAAATAATTCCTATAATTAATATACGCGTAAACACATATGCCCACACTCAGCTCAAAATTCAGAAGTAATTTAAGTTTCGTTTTTTAGTGAGAAACTACTAAATCACTTCAATGTAAACAATAAAACTTAGTAAAGTAAGTATTTAAAGAGGTACATTAGGTCATTTTTCATGGTACCTCTTTAAATACTTAGTTTACTTAGTTTACTAAGTTTTTAAGGGTATACCTGCCATTTTCGGTTCACCACTACTGCATTTTCTTCAAATTTTATAATTGGTATGGTCGGTCCTGGACGCATTAATTTTTTATACGTTTAACATGTATAATTACATGATTTGTTTGTCTATAATTTTGGAATGCTTATTTACCTTTCAATGTCGTTGTAATGTTTTCAAGGCCATAATAAAACACACACAAATGGCGCATGTCTAAATACACAGTAGAAATAGTTTAAACATTTAGATTGATTAATGCACCAAATAATTTTTTAACCATTGTAGGTCGTCATTAATATTAAAAAAATGTAAACCTTAATACAGTGAATCTCGCATTAGGTCACTCCTGTCAGCGGAAGCGGAACTTCATATACAAATTATCTTGGTATCAATTTCGTTGAGGTATACCACTTTTAATGAAATAAGTTATAAATACGACATTGATGTTTATGAACATTTAAATATTTTTCCAAAAGAAAGTTAACTATACATAATAATGCTCCCAAATAAGAAAAAAACTGTTACCACATGTGTTTAATTAAATGAGTTAAAACCGCATCTAAGTACAAGTTATCTTTGCGGGAGAACGTACACAGTGTATCAATAAATAATTAATTTAAATTACATATTATAAGGTTAATTGATATTAATTTATAATAACATATAAATTCTTCCAAGGCCTACTGTGAGTAAGACATTATACTACACTTGAATACAGTTTCCCATTCGCTCTGCCTGTATTACTTCAATTCCTCAAAGTTCGGATTATGGGATAATTGAGTAGTGAATACTAAATAATTTTCTATTCATTAATCAAATCCAGCATTCACACACACTGACGGCGGCTCTAACGATTATTAATGATATCAAATATAGAAAGCTTAAACTCCCTCGCTTACGATACGAAACCATCAGAACAACTTCCACAGAAATAGCTAAGGGAATAATACTTTGATAATAAAAGACAGTCTCTGTGAAGAATTTCTACATAAATAATGATTTTCGTACATGACGTTTAATTCATCTTTTTATAATTTAAAAAATTTTGTCATAGAATAGTAAATGGATAAAATCGAAATACGGTGTTTGTCATTTTGGTTCTAACTTTTCAATTTTTTGCACTTACTGACATTCCAGTCTATTTTAAAGAGTTAACTAATTTTAAAAAAAATTAAGGACAGAAAAAAGATCAAATATCATAAAATTTCACGCAAAGTTATGGCGACGGAAGAGTAAGATATTGGCACGAAGCTACAATAAGAGCAAATGATTGTACAAAAGGACTTCAGCTTCGCGAAAAGAGCGAATGTATTCGCCATAAGTACAAAAAGCAAGTATTTTTATAGGGCATGGAACGTCAAATTCTTAATGGTGACTTGAGACATTATTTTTTACTATGAAGTTACGTTCTTTCCAAATTCTGGAATGGAAGTTTCATTGCCCGTTCTACATAATGTAATAATTTCGTTTCAATTGCGTCTAAGATATTTTCCTTATGAAAAAGATCGCATCTGGCGAGATTCTCAATATATTACCTACCTGTAATATGAATGTTTGTCATGCGGCTTGTTAATATACCGTCTAATCCGGTAATCCAGTAAACTATGTTAGACGTTTGATTAAGTTCGTGAGTATGTAGTCTTAAAATAACACAATAAATACAATGTTTGCATTATTAAACATTTATTATTTTTAAAATTTTTGTTATCTAAAATAATACAAATGTTGTTGCTAGTTATAACAAAAATCAGATATCAGTTTAATATTAGAAGTTACTGTTCAGAAGTTTTAAATTTACAAATGATAACATTTCCTTGCATTTGTTAAAATAAATTTAATTTTTATATATTACAAGAAGTATATACTCTATTTTCGACAAAACTACATAAATGAGGGGACATTATTGTAAAAAATAAAAAAAAATTCTTAACTGTTAAATTTAACGGATGGTATTTAAAAAAAAAAGTGTCTATAAAAAATTTCTTCCGTTATCATATACAAAGCATTAAAAAAAGAAAATGCAATTCAGGATGCATGATTAGTCCCTTTGATATAAATTTTTGTAATAGTAATGACAAGAAGAGAAATAAAATTGGCTAAAATACAATACTTTATTTCAGCGTCAGAACTAGAAATCTTCTGTGCATGTGGACAGATTATACATTTTTGAGAAGAACGTGGTGTGTTAACGTGCGTGTCTGTAAATTAAGCATACATGGACTCTGTATATTAAGCATACATAATGTGAACGATGATGTTAACCAAATAGTGAGGGGTACATATAAGTGAGGGATATAAGTTTAAAGCATATATAGTATAGGTCATGTGATCGATGATGTTAATAAAGTAAAAATTAAGGGTACAGATAAATTTAAAACATACAGAATGAATGCAAAATTTTAGATAAATAATCCATCAGTGGAGCTTTTGTCGATTAAATATTTTATCATACACTTGGTTTAATCAAAGAATAATGTATTTATCTCTACATGTAAGCAACATTGGAGGGTTTGTACATGATTTCAAATCGTTAACATTTTTTTGGCAGGACTATGTTGTTTGCGCGATGCCTAACCACAAACAACCATTTTATTTCAAACTGCTCGTTGTCTTTTTATCTATTTGTTCATTGTAAATTCCGAAATTACTAAAGAGTGAAATAGCTGGCCTAGTCATAATCAAAGGTTTAGTTACTTTTGATATCTTAGTGGCTTCCGAAATTATGGATAAAAATGTAACTGAGCGCGTGTTCGGTATCAATATGACGGATGTGATTTAGATGGGTCTTCTTGTACAACGATACGGAACTTTGTCAACAAGCGATTATATTTTAGTCACAAGCATAACATCTAAATTTGAATGTAGTTCTATATCATTTATCTCCGAGCCGCGCAAGTGCCTAATATAAGTATAAAAGCGGTGAGGTGGGGCCGAGGGAGGAGACGATCGTAGTGCAACCAAATCGTGTCGGTGGCATAGATCATTTTGTATAAGCGAAGACAACATGTGCGCATGTATTAATAGTGGATTTGTTATGAATTAAATTAATTACTTATTAGTGAATTTGTTTTAGTTACCTTGCTTATCTATCAAGTCTAATAATTTCATATTAAGACATGAGTGACTGTGGATAATTTCATGTAAAATGTAAGGTTTACAAGCTCTCTTAAATATCTTAGGTCACTTACTTAATCATTCTCTTGGGTATTACGATTGTCAGTATATTAATCAAATAGTGCTTCTGTTTATAACCGGTTTAACAAGTCCAAGCGCGGTCATACCAATCACAGTGATGATTTGGTACCGATGTCGTGAGGGTATTTCCTCAACAGTCACATATGGAAATAATATCAATGCTATGCAGCTCGTCTAAGAGGCAGTCTACGCATTGGGTGCTTCCTTCTAAATAGATATCCAGAAAAGTGAAGAAAGAATGTGGAGCAGGAAAAAATTAGTCACTTTGTTCTTCGAACGGATGGGTCATTATACAACGATTATTATAAAAAAATAAAAACAGAAACCGCAGCCTGGTATATAATCAAAAGTTTACCAATTGTTTCGGGAAAGTTTGAAAACAACGCCCTCACAATGAAATCCTCCTTCTTCACGACAATGCTTTTGCATACTCGGCTGACAATCGACCAAATATCATGCGCCGTTGAGTGTAGAAACTTTGTATCAACCACCAAACAGCTCCACCATCTGCACCATACGATTGATTTTTACTTCCAAAAATGGAAGATAAACTGTCAGGATTACACACTTCCTGAATGCTGAAGGAGCGAGGACTGCTTTCAAAATAGCCGTGAAAAAATGTCCAAGGAAGAGTAGATGGATTGCTTCTTTCACGAAGATGGATTCTTTCTTTTTCGAAGAAAAGATACAAAAATTGCCACGCACATTACTTTTAAAAATAATGAACTCGCTAATGGTTTCCATTTTGATATTGAAAATGCTCTTTATGTCCCGTATGGTTATCGATTTCTTTAACGTACAATTGCCGTCTAGAATTACTGTCATTTATTTAGGTGCATACTGATATTAATTATTTGGGACTTTCTCCAAATTATTTAGCTTGCTGTTGTCATAATATTTTCTATTTATTGCATTAGGTGAATACTCAATATTTTCTAGGATTATCATATAATAGTTCATACTGTTATATACTATATAAAGTATATAACAGATCATATTGTAGATTATACTTACAATTTATACCATTCCTATGTCCATTAAGAAGAAATATTGATATAAATTCTTATCAATATTTATGAGGATAAAATATTTTGACGTGTTACGTTAAGTTATTGATTGAAGTTGAAGGCACGGTTTAACAAAAATATTAGTTATCTATTCCCCGTGTAGTAGTTTTTTATTCGATAAATCGTCAAAATAATAACTACCTATTTCAAAATTAATAAATAACCTTTCTTGATAATCATTGCTCCAAGACGATAATACACCAAATATCATGAAATAAAAGACGTTTTTATTTTTCGCCTTTAATCATTGCTCCAAGATGATAATACACCAAATGTCATGAAATAAAAGACATATTTTTTTTTCGCCTTCTGAAAATACCGCTATGATAAATTTCATTCCCTTTTTGCAAATTAGGTTGTTTATGAAAAAAATAAGAAAACGTGAAGAAGATTCGTAATTCGAAAGGTGCGACGAGATATTAACCATCCAAAATTAATTTTAAACTTGGCCGATTCTTATTTAATCGAGAAAATTCTGTAAAAATGCTTCGGAGCTACTTAACTGGCTTAAAAGTAATTTTGAGATGTAGCGATATTCGGATTCTTCAAGATAATGTAAGTTTTCTTTTAATACCTGGTAGATACTAATCCTTCAATTTTAAATAAAATGAGCAACGGAACCCAATTACCTCTTAAGTGTGTTTACCTATTTAATGTAATTTAAAAAAAAAATAGTTTTCAAAGCGTAATTTTGTATTTACTGCTACAAAATATTTTCCAGTCAATCAAAATCAAGGAATGCATTCATTAAATACGTGACGGACTGGAAAATATTGTATTATAGCAATTTTAACAAAAGTTTTCAAACAAATTATTTAAAAGCGTATTAACAATTATCACTAAACAAAACGTAACATTTGACGGGATATGTGAAATATAGGAAAGAGAAAAAGATAAGGCATGAAGGAAAATAGGACGTGAGCGAAAGGAAAATGACGCCGACGAATTCAGGAAAAGTATACGGTTTTTAGACTACTTATGAAAGTATATATAAATGGTGACCCTTAGATCTTCTTTATTTAGATGCGTTATGGAAAAAAATTCAAGGAATGCTATGAAAATTTTATTTTTTAATTAATGCTATCAAATGATATTAAAATTCCGCTAACAATTACTTCATGAGATTAAAAATGGTATTTCAGATATAACAACAAATTAAACTGTATGATAAAAAAACCATTACTGATAAAAGAAAGAGCTGATAATGTGACGAATCACTTTAAGGGTAAAGAGATGGTTTTAATGCCTATGCAGTAAAACTAAATAGATATATCAGCACATTTTTATTAATTTCTCAGTGAAATAATAACTAAATTATATTTTTAAATTCTAAATCATTAGCTTATGTTAACCAGGTTGTTGTACTACAAATATCACGAGGAAATGCATTAGTTTCGAAAACATTCGTATTGTTTCTGTTCCACACTTTTTGGCCAACTAAACTACTTTTCGCGTATTATTGTCACGACAAAGATCTTTTAGGCTGTCCATCTGGTACAGTCAGTTATTATTCTCAGAAAGTATTTGACGTAAAAAATTGGAATCTGGCACAGAAAAAATCATTTTATTCCTCACACATCTCAATAGCTAACACTTAAAAATATTTAAATGGAAATTTTAGTGGGACGCAAATTAAGAAAGTAAAAAATTTAATTTCATGTGTAATGTATGCTTTCAATTGAAAGAACTAGTTTGAAGAATCATCAAAATATGTTTTTTTACAATTTTAGATAAAGTATCTTTAAAAATTACTAAAAATATACAAACAATGTATTTTTATACCTTTATTTTCAAAATTACCGAATTTAAGAACACAAACACACACACACACATACAAAAAATGTATATATATATATATATATATATATATATATATATATATATATATATATATATATATATTTATCACAAATATTTAAACGTGAAAATGTATAGTTATGTCAATATATTTCGTCGTTTACATGAAAGGTATTATTGAAAAATACACATAGGCTTCAAACAATACAAAGCAGTACCCCAATATTGACAAATTTATGAAACTTTAATTTATGGTTTGTATATTTATATCAATTAGTTGTTTATTATTAAAGTTATTGTACCTTTTTGTAAACAACACTAAAATAAATGGAGATAGCAAATATTACTTATTTAATAAACAGCACCTTCAGTATTAAGACATCACTTACATACATAATATTTATGAACTGATCATTTTCATGGATAAATGTTCATTATTAAAATTTTCGTTGCAAATTGCTTCATCGTAATTACTCAAATAGAGATAAGAAACCTTAGGCTTGTAATATTTGTTATACCTATAAATACTAATATAAAGCTACATCACCAATGTGAAAACGTTTATGAAATAGTATATATAATGTTTCTAAACTGTAAATTTTCATGGATATTTTTTAGTCAAATTAACTTTATCAACCAAATATAAAATTCTTGTATTATTATCGAGTAATTCGATCAAGTTTCTGGCTGAAAATATGCAGAATTCGGCGATGTGGGTGTACTAACTCGTAAACAAGTCTATATGTGTAGGCCTTAAAGGTAACAACAACATTAGTAACCTAAGCTGCAAAATATACCCTTTTGAATTGTAAAATAATACACTTCATTTGTTTCTGGGTCAATGTCTTCTCGTGTTGATGCTACGAGCTTGTCAACAGCCGTTGTCATTTATAAGACTTTAGGAATTGAATTTACTCAATATTTTGAGGAAGCTACCTTTCAATATTTTGCTAAATTTATATTGAATACTTAAAGGCCACATCTTATCTTTACGTGACTGGGTTAGATAATACGTCTAAGAAAATTAAGATTGCATAAACCAATTCGATCCTAAAACCAAAATAACGTGTCCTTAATTTAATTTGGACGATCTATGTTTTTAAGTTTAATAAAAATCATCGCAATTTACTTTACCAACTGCAAGCTGAGAAATTAAACAAATTATTAAATTTAGTAGACATTTTTTTCCATATGTTGGATAACAAAATTTTTTCACAGAGCCATGTAATAATATTTAGATAATATGTAGATCAGTCGACTAATAAATATGAGCTAGATTTTGATAAACTTAATCAAAATTTACAGTATCTAATAAGATCGATTCTCCTCGATACAAAAATATATTTTAAATATCTTATATTCTGTGTAAAATGAAACAAAATAAAACAGTCGAATGCATAAAATTCATATGGCTACCATAATATCTGTGTAGAAGAAAATATCTTAATACAGTCGACAGCTTGCCAACAACCAGCAAGCCGACAATCAGCAGGACAATGAAAAAATCCACCCACTACTGTACACAGGCCTTTCCCAACGCACGTATCATTGAAGGCATTGCTCATAATCGCCACGTTGGGCAGGCAGCTTGATGATTGCAGAGATTTTCTAACCAGTGACACAGACAGTATTTAAAAGTTTTTAAAACAAAGTTTCTTGTAATGAATTCTCTGATATTTGATGCAAAATTCAAGAAAGAAGTTTAGAGAAAATATAGCATTATATATCAACTCTAATCCCGGATTTGCAAATTATATAGCCCATAGGTCTGAAGTTAAGAATAGTCACAATGAACAAAAATATATCGTGAATAAACTGATTTAGTTGCCCCAAACAGAAATAAAAAAATCATACAGCGAGCTTGGAATGGAATGGACTATCACCAAACAAAATAATTTTAAAAATTTGTGTCTTAAAATGTGTTGTAATAATACAAAAGAAATATTCTTACTAAAGTTTTTGGACTTTACTTCTTAAGGATAGCGTTAAAAAAAGTGTGACAGTTTAGATGTACGAAGTAATCTCCGAAACTGCTCATCCGGTTTCAAAAATTATTTGACCAACATCTAGAAAGGGCCTGATGGACATAGGTTGTATATTATCCCGCTAAAAAAATTCATGGAGACAGTTTTGCAGCGTTAGTCAACGAAAAAACAGCCGAGCGAATGCGTTTCTTACGAACGCTGCCTTAACGATGAGAGGTTTATCGATGAATGATATTAATATTTATATTTGTATTTGTATATGATGTTACCTATTTTATACATTCCAAGACAATCGTAATTAAGAGGAGAAACTCCAGCTCTGGAGGTGCGTCGGAGCTAATACATACAAGGTTTTTAAACTTACTCAAGTATTTTATTAGTTATTCTATTTAATATTAGCCAGCAGCAGCTTATATACATCGGATGTGGCCCTTTATACAAACTTGCCATTTGCAGGTTAGCGCAACTACAAAAATAAAATAGATATAAACTTTTTATCGTTGAGAGTTGGGAGTAAATAGTTTGATGGAATTAATATTTATTCTTAAATATTAAATGTGGGATAGTCAAAGTGTGTACGGATATAATGCCAATAAAAGTACAATACGATATTTCGATGTGTACAATCATGATGTTTATGTGCGTGTACGAATATGATAGTGTCTAAACGTCTACGTTACTTAACTATGTTAATTAATTGTGTACGAAAATATATGTAACCATGTATATATGAATACAATTCTTAAGTGTTTATTAATACGATGCCAAAGTACATGCGATTATGATATCTATGAGTTTATGAATATGATGTCGAAATTTATACGAATGCGATGCGCCTACGTTTTTACGAACATGATGCATTAAGTATTTTCTAATGTGAAGCCTAAGTTTATACGAATACGATTTCTAAATGTTTACACATATGAAGCTGAAGTGTGTACAAATGCGATGAATAGGTGCATGTATAAATACGACACCTAGATGTTTACGAATATGATGCCTAAGTTCGTGCGAATAAGATGTCAAGTTGTTTAGAAACATGATGTCAAAAAGTATGTGAATACGATGCCTAAGTATTTAAGGAAAATGATGGCTTAGTGCGTGCACGAATACAATGCTTAACTGTACGAATGCGCTTGTAATACGATCCCTACTCGTACATATTTTTAAAACAATTGAAAAAATAAACCAAACATTTTACTTCATACTTTTATTAATATTATAAACACAAATGTGAAATTTATAGTTTTTAATTTTAGAATTTGATGCAATTCTCAAGAAATATGACAACACAAATTATTTCCAGCTTTATTTTTCGCACGAGCATTATGAACTTTCAACATTTTCACATTTTTTTTCTCTTTTAACTACTCTTTATCATCCATGTGTTCATACACTGTCTTCCAGTTTCATGTCTTACAAATTGTTTCACTATATCATTTTTGATTTGTGTTCATTGTTTATCTGTGTCACTTCATGCACTCTCTTCCACTTTTATGGACTTCAATTTCTTTCATACGTAGTATCCTTGAATTCTGTTTCTTTTTCCTTTTTCCACTTGTTGAAGAGTAAATGGAAAGGAAAAGAAAAAAAACAAGAGTAAGAGGAAAAAGAAACAGAATTCAAGGATACTACGTGTGAAACAAATTGAAGTCCATGAAAGTGGAAGAGAGTCTATGAAGTGACACAGGTAAACAATGAACACAAATCAACTACTCTTGAACATATTTTTCTCATCATTCAGTTTCATTAATTTTTTTTCATATATTCAACATGGTAAAACCATAACTATGTTCCTTTCTTTTTTTTCATAATTACGCTCTTTTCATCATTCACATTCTCGATTACGCTCTTTTCATCATCATTCACATTTTTAATTACGCTCTTTTCATCATTCAAACATCGAATATTCGTAATTTTAATTTCACTACGTGAACTTTCTTTTACATATTTAGCTTTGCAAAGTGTATTCATTTTACATCTAGTATCGCGGGTATCTGACTTGATACGAAACACATATTAGTTCCATTTCTTTCTGCTCGGATAGGTGGCCATCAGAGACTTCAATATTTTCAGTGGCTATTTAAAAGGCAATGAAGTTAGGAAACTCTTTGTGCAGCTAGTTTCCTTAAAATTTTCAGACTAAACTCTTAAAAAGTCACCTCACATAACATATCTACTTTTAGATATTATGAAAAATTCTTAATAATTTCTGTAGTTTTAATTATAAAATCAGTGAAGCATTTTTCAATGCGAATATTTCTTCGATTGTTGCATAAGAAATAAATTTTCAAATATATAAGCATAACGCAATAATGCTTGTTTTGATTTTAATAAATCCATCACAATTATTATTGCAGTCCTTGATTAATTCAATTGTGCAACAATCACATATAATATGTAATTGTGTGTTGTTAAAGTCATATAAGTAGCAAAATCTATTTATAATCTAAATTTTAACCGAAGATTAAAGCGACCCTTTCCTTAAACTTCGAACGAACTACTAAGAGTCATAGACGTTAACTTGTTATTAAGTAAACCTAATGCAAGTCGTATCAAAGTTGTCGCTCGGCAAGGGGCGGGTGGTGAAAGAGGGGCTTGCTTGGGCGCCAATGCGATGCCGTTTTACGCACAATTATGCAAACGAGGAACGCGCGGCCGAAACTCAAACCGAACCATGGAAAATACAATCGTGAGGAAGTTAATATTATATACGGATATTGGGGTGCACGTATTCTAACAGTGTGTGTGTATTTATATTGCAGCTAAGCAAAATCTTTATCAATACGACTCAAATATATTACTTCAGCTCAACAACTTAGTCGATGAACCATATATCAATTATGATTAATGAATTTCGTAGAAAAATATATTGGGAAAAAAGTTGTGCTTATGCGAATATGACATAACATTCGTATCCTTATTTAAAAGTCTTTATTTTTGTATGCGAAATATTGTCTCTTTCGTTATGTAGATTATTAGGATTAATTGTTTATTTTATATTACAGTTTTATACAAGATATGTTAAGCCAAACAGAGGTCAATGTTATTGGAAAACCATATATCACCACTAATATTAAAATACTGTTTTATGAATAGGGAGTTGCAAAACATGGTCTTTATTTTTGGATAAGTTCACCAAAAACCTAATATCTTATTTTTTTTATTTTAGTAGAGAGGTTCCAAATCTAAAGAAGCGAGTTCGAAATCCACTTATAAAGTAATAAAAAAATCATTTAAATATGTTGCGTCTAAAACGGTATGAACAAATTAAACAGCATGAATACTATTTTCCAATGCATTTTCATTTATATCTTATCATTATCTCTCTTAATTAAAATTTTACATTTCCATGGACAAATAAACAATAGTGTGATTAGTAATATTCTTTAATGGACAATCTTAATTTGCATCCTATTCTTCGGCAAGAAGCCCTTTTAAACTTGTCTTCAACGGTTCATTTCCTTTAAAAAGTACAAGCCATCTCTACTATACTTTTGAAGTGAAAACTTCTTTAAGCGCAGCTGCACACTTAGCTGTCAGGCTCGGGTCGTTAGCGCATTACGCTCGGGTCGGTGACGCTAAATCGAGCTCTCCTTCTACTCTATCGAGCGAAACTCGGCTCCTTTCGGCATTGGTCGAGCTAGTTCACTGCCTAATACAAAGTGCATCCTTTCAAGAACTCTGTTCTATTTTTGAATAATATTTTATTTGAGTAATTTCAGTATGGAAAATTTCTAACTAACCCAGTATGGTCATATTGGTTGAGAAAGTTTTTAATTTTACATTGTGGTCTTAAGCACACAATTGTTTTTATTACCTTTACTTGTCTGTAGATACGTATGCTATCCGGATCTCAATAACCAATTATTTAATGAATTAGAAATATTTACAAATATAAAGGTGTGTTCCCAAAAAAATTAATCATCTCTCTGAACTTAGATCGTGTTTCCGTTTGTTTTCAAGGCGTGATCAGCGCAATGTTCATGTTCTTCATAATCTAAAAAAATTTTAAACAATCGACACAATCCTTAATACCTCGATGGCACATTCATGGACTTATTTGTCTGTCGCCTCTATTCAAGTTCTAAAAATTTAGGCAAACTCCTCGTTCCTAATTATTATTTGTACTTTCCTGAACATTTCTTTACTGTTTACACCTCTAAGTTATGGAATTTGTTAAATACTAATGTCAGAAATTCTCCGCCCATACACGCTTTTCAAAGTCCTCTGGAAAAATTATATAACTCCTCACTTAAACATGAAGTAAATAAATAAACTATAATAGTTAAAAAAATACTATTACAATTTATTTATTTATTGAACAATTAACTTAAAAGATAACATTTAATGAAATTTCAAAATTACACAGAACAAAATATAAAATAAATCTATGGTTAAATGAGAGACAAGAATGTTTAAATAATTTCAGAATACCATTTACACTTTAATTAACAATTTAATGCTTCAGTAAACAAATAATGTAACAAAAAATGAACACATTGCAATTATCCTTAGCGGGGTATTTATGAGATATAACAATAATTATTTAAAACATGAACGTTTTGTAATTTAAACAATTTACATGGTATAAGCAATTTCCGTTTTTCGTCCGTCCATCGTTAATGGACCGCACGTAGTTCAATCAGTTCAATCACAAAATGAAGATCTACATTATCTAAATAAAAGTGTAATTTTACCTACCAAATAAATAAGAAATATTTATGTACATCAAACAATTAGTTTTGAAAAAAAACATTCATTAGAATTTCAAGCTGTAATCAAAATATATGTAAGTGTGTTTGTTCTTTTACTTTTTTATTTTTTTTTACCTTTTTCTGTATATTCCCATTTATAAATGTTATAAAATAGTGATATTATAAATATTTTCATGATCTTCCATACTAATAAGTTCTTACATCTTATGTAATAATAATTCTACCTCACTTACATATAATGTAGTGTGAATATAAATCTTTGTTATAAGTAGTTAAATGTTTTAGTACTTTTTTTATTAATAGGAAATTTTCATAATCTTGTAAAAAATTTACATTTTAAATAGAAAACTTTAATTTAATTTTGGATAAAAATACCAATTTCTTGAAATGTCTCTATTTATTTTGAAATTATTTAAATTAATAATTATTTTGATATATATATATATATATAATATATATATATATATATATATATATATATATATATATATATATATATATATGTGTGTGTGTGTGTGTGTGTGTGTGTGTGTGTGTGTTATCTTCTGAATAAAAAAAAAATATATATTCTTTATAAACTTACTACAGAGACGCTTATATGCTTTGCTTTACCCGAGTCAACACTCTAATAAATAAACATTTATAAACTCATCTGAGTAATCCAGTGCAGCGTTGTAACTTTGCAGCGTCGTAGATTCGCTCTGTCTACGTACTTTAAAGCAAATGTCCTACGAAAATTACCTTTATTACACGCAAAATTTATTATAATTATATAAATTCACCTATAAATTACAAACACGTCCATGTTAGAATAATCGCTTGTGCGTAGTCTTATGAATATTTTGAAATATCAGATCTTTTATTAAGAAATTAAATTTTATTCATAAGGGTGTGTTGTTTTGGAAAACCATTTAGACCACACCATAAATTTATTATAAAACAAAACTGAATTTCTTTATACCCGATGTTTTATTTATATTATTATCTAAGCGTCTTACTATAAAGTATTTTACTTATTTACTTTAATGATTTAAAAGGAACGCTTGTATATTCCTTAATTTTCATTAGAGTGTCTCTTTAATTTGCACATAATAAAGTAGTAATTTGAATTTGTAAACATGTTCAGAAAATTTTTAAACGGGGATATAAATTTCTGTCGAATATTTTTATTACTCGTTTTTTTAAAGAATTATCGCATAACATTAAAGCCGTTACTTACCCTAGTCGCGGTAAAATCAAGAAGCGTACCTGAAAAGAAAGGAAAAATATATTATTAGAATAGTACAAATATTATTCATTATATCTATTTGCAATAAAATTCACATAACATTATTAAGGGTATGTGTAAGTGAAAATTGTCTTTTGTATGATAAATGAAACGTTTAATATCTTTGATTCACCGTCAATCGTCATCAGTGGCCTATCTTAAACCCCTACTGGCAAGAGTCTCTCCAATTCGCATATCGTTGTAGGACCTACACAAAATGGCCATACTGCGCAGGCAAATTATAGAATACAGTGCGTACATCTTATACCGTCACTAGTCTGGAATTTAGGTACGGGATTACAAATATCACTCTAGCCCTGCTCGACGAGTGAGCAGGAAATTCATTTGAGATCCCATGGCAGCCCACGTTTTCGAAGATCATAAGCATTGTGATTAATGCAACGTTTTAAGGCTCCAACATATTTCAGGATTTTCTCTTTATTTTCATTTAGTAACAAATGAGCAGTATTCTAGGAATTACTAAAAAGCTATTTCGGTGCTAAAGACATTAGCGTAACCCAAGTGCATATAGCAGATAAGTTTTTGTATTATTTATGATATTGTTAGTATTCGGAGTTCAAAGTCCTGCTCTATTTAGTCATGTTATCTTCTTTAGAACATTGTTTCCTACATTTTGTTATCTCTCTGGTTTTTTCGATCAAACAAACTATTTTAATTATTACAAAAAATAGTCGGATTTCAAGAATTATTATTGTTCTGTGTTTCAGCGTAATTAAAACTTTAAATAAAATTACTATTCATAAATTAACCCTCGTCGTATTCAATTGAACTTGCATTGCTAATTCTACTTTAATCTGAGAAATTGACGCGTTAGTTTCAAACAATACTGACTGAATTAAGATGTTGAAAAAAAGAAACATAATATTCTTAACTGATCTATAAAATTAAATTTAGACATCCCGATTATTAGCAATTCATAACAAACAGGAATTTTCCAAGCGTTTATTAGAATAAATTTCACACAATTTAATATTCATAGCTACCTTTTTGAAAATAAATTTTAGTTGTACTTTCAATTTAATAAGTCATAAGCATTAAGCTCAATGTAAAATTTTACTTATTCCAGGTTTCTTTTGCAAATGTCTTTAATCTTAGACGTTATAAACTTACATAAATATAATTTAAATATTATATATTATTGTTGATCTAAATAAACAAAAAATATCCAAATTAATGAAAGTAAGAAAACATGAGATCGGTTAAAATTAATAACTGCAGAATTTGTTAACGTACTTTCTCTTTGGAACTTAAAGGTTCGACTGCCAAATTTATGTAATATTTCAGATGGGAATTAATGAACCCATGTAAAAATAATTAATATTTTTCACCTTCGGCCATCATTACAGATACTTAGTTCATTAAGAGATGCTACAGGAAAATTTTAAAATCAAAGCTTTCACGTTAAAATATAAATTTCACTTTTGAGAACAAAAAAGTATTCCAGTATATATTTATGTATTGCAAGATTGAATAGTTTTTGCTGAATTTATGAAAATCACATATATCCTTTGCACACATCAAATTTCTTGAAAGACATGCGAAACTTTTCTTCGACTTAAAGAGATATTGTTATCGCAACATATCATTAAAGTGTTATTGGTGTCCCATTACTAAAATCACAGTTGTCCACTTCGGAAAAATCTTTTGCAAGTTAAAATTGCCTAGGTCATTTTGATTCTTATAAAAAGAGTTCTGTTATATTTAAATGTAATATTCAACCAAGACCGATATCTTTAATTATAAAATTTATTACATTTATTTTTTAAAGAAATCACAGTTATTTATTTATTTTGTCAAATTATGAAATTGCAAGCGTCCTTTTTAGTTTTATATTACAAAATCTTACGCAAAGATGATAACGATTCTTAAGAAATTTTTAAAGTTTTTTATACCGTGAACAACAGTCAAAGTTAAAAAATGCAAGTGGAAAAAGTAATGCGGTATTTTTCCATTTAATAATCCTCATCATCAAAATATAACCACAGCAATTTCATGCGTATACGTCAGGTAAAAATTGAACCTTCACAGTTTACAGCTACGACTATTTTTTGTAGTTTGTATTAGCAATTTACAAGAAGTAAAATATTTTTGGAAGTAAACAACATATCATTCGATATAATATATTTGCAATATAGGAATATTATAGATAGGAAATTGAGGAGTGAGGGAAAAAATGTATCCTTGGTGGGGGAAAATCAAGAGCGAATCATGTCACGGTACATTGTTATATTTAGTTAATGAAAATAGAGCGCAGTATTACGTTAATAAAAGAAGGAGCACATTTAGTTAAACCTTAATTAAGTAATTTATTTGTACCGATACGAAGTCGGGGTGAGTTGCTTTACATCTAAAAACTATCTTATTTATTTCATAATTAATTTAAGCATGCATTTTTGCGATGTTCAGCACGATGTGTTCTCGCCCGAAGAGGGAAAGTGTGAAGGGAATGGGCATGCTTGGCATGGTGGTATCAAAAGCTTGACATATCGCGGTTGTGACATTTCCGAGTTACGTATAAACCCCGGTTGTATATATTAAATTATTATATTTTTTGTTGAAGTAAAACAATGCTCACAACTAAAATAAACTAAGAAGACAGACATACCGAAAAAATTAACTAAATAATTTATACACCCATACGAGGTCGGGAATGAATTGCTAGTATGAAACAAAGAAATTGTACCTTAATTCCTTACCTAGAAATCTGATTAGGACAAGGGTAAATACTTCACAAAAATTGACTTCGTAGTTTTTGTGCTAAGTATAACTAAAGAAGAAAAAATCGTTGTTTTTTGTAGATGTTGTAACCTTTTGACAAGTACCTAAGTACATTGATCGTTATAAAAATATTTCCATAAGTATTTGCATAGTGTGCAAATAAACAAACACATGAACCTATGAGTAGATTAAATTTGAAAAACCTAAATATTCACATACAAAAATTCTATTCCCACTTACATTTCAAAGTTTAAACATCTCCTGAAATGTTATTATTTCGTATTTGGTTTACGTTAGTGAATCGAGCTGTGAAACTATTGCGATATTAAGTTTATTTTAAAATATTATGCAATGATATTTATTGTTGTTCATAATTCCATTTTCCAGTGCCACTGTGTTAGAATAGTAATAGAAACAGCCAAAAGTGATTAAATATTAGACACGTTGAATTATGGGCGTCAATAAATTAGGAATTGCCGTAACATTAAGAACGTATGGGCTCTTAATATAAACGATCTGTCAAATATTTAAGTTTTTTTACACTTAATAGCTTTGCGATAAACGAGTAGAAAAGCTAGCCAGTAAAGTCTAATTGGCTTCTGGACGTTAAAACATGAAATTGTAAGAAATTCTATTGAAAATATAAAGGAAATCAGTTTTAAAATAATACGATTATGGGAAAGTGAGACGAAACTTAAAAATATTGGACAAAAACCTTTTCTTGGATGACATAGGTAATTGACTTTTAGTTATCTATCAGTTTTCTTTATTGGCATGAAACATTTAGCTGGTGTTTACTTCTCTGTAGCTTATCTTAAGGGTCAATACCCTTGTTATTACTACCAACTTACATAGCGCATTTTCTCACTTAGGCAATATTTCTATTGTACGGTTGAAAATTACAACATAAATCTAAAGTTTGTGTGTTCGTTGTTTTATTCGCATTAATCACTGGAACCACACGTTTGTTTTTAATAATTATTTTTGTACTAGGATGTTTATAATTTAATAAGATGAAGGCTCCATATTACTACGTTGCGACTCATAGGAAATCATAACGAAGAACAGTGACAAAAAATGTAACAGAACTTGGAGAAAACTATTCAAACGGTTAAACGTAGAGAGAGAGGCCGGCTTACTTATCATCTGGAGTATTTCCGTCTATAATATCCCGAGAATTCTGGGCTAAAATATTACAGGCTATAATATTCCCGAGTATTCCCGTCATTTGGCTAATAGAGAGAAAATATTTGGTAACTGCGGAGGGAGAGCAGCATAATTAAGAGAATTATATGCGGTTAAAGCCACGGGGCACAGTCATTTAAAAATTCTGCCTCCCTGTCTCCCACGGAACAGCGTCGTAGCAAGTATTATCTCATCGTTAGTAAGTATTTAACCATTGTATTTAATATTTTATTGAACAGAATGTTTTAGTTCTATTTCTTAATATTCTATAATTTATTCTATCCTATTGATGTCAAACTTTAACGAACATATCATGCCCATGATTCTTATATTTAGTGAGACGCTTTATAAGTTTGCGATCATCATATCCCATCAAATACTAAAAGTGAAGAAGTGACAGCAACGAGAAGTGAATTGAACAGGAACTACCCTTTGAGAGCTTTTTTACTTATTCTTAAACCGTAGACATGTAAAAAAATAATGTTCGCAATATTTGCTATGAACAATGAGTTTTCTGAAAAAATTTATGACTACGATAAAAGTTTTTATCTCACTCTCAACACTAGCAATTTATCTTCAATTCCTGAACAGTTTTTACAATAATCTGTCGTAAATGCTTAAATCAAGACAGTAAAATATTTTTATTACAAAATTAACATTATTTATTGACTTAAATATGACATACGATTTAAAACTTACGAATACATATGATTTACCATATGATTTAAAATTCAGTTGCAGTATTTTCCAAATTTCTTTATAGTCGCGAATATTATCGTACTACAAAATATTCATTTTGTAGTACGATATTATTCCCGAACACACTCGAATTTTTATTATTTTAAACTTTTCAGTTTATTTCTCATACAGTGAGTATTTGAAGACTGTAAATTTGTTTTGTTAAAAAGTTAATACCACATATTACCCAGGATGTATTTGCAACGCTTAATTTGTTGTCAATGAAAAAATAAATTTAGTAAATAAAATTTCACTTACAATTTGCAAAAGATTAAAACCATTGTGTCTAGCATTATTCATTAAAAGATCGGTGAGAAATAAAAATAGGATATAAAAATAGAATAGGAGCAACGAAATCTACTCATGTGTTAATATCGAAGAAACATCTTCGGGAGATGTTCAATGAGCAGGCAAACTTGATTTCCTGTGAACAATAAATATCTCGGCTGGTTTCTAACTTACTTTCTATCAAAGACACATGTAGGAAATAAATATGAGAAATATATTAGAAATCCTCCCAATAGCGCAAAACAAATACAGCAAGCAATAAATTTAATGCACAATGAATTTTTAATTACTTCTTTAATGAAAGAGTTAATTTTTAATCAAAACAAATTTATTATAATTCTCAAACAAATGATAAAATTAATTAAGTTTCTCAAAACTTCCAAATAAAGAAATAAAAAATCTCATTTTTCGCAATTTTATCGTGAAATAACAAGATATAATATAATAATTTTTTTAATTGATACTTAAGAAATAAATTGCAAAATGAATGCTAAATTCTGATCAAAATGGAATTCGCTGTTGCTTAAAAAACTGAATGATTAATTTTTGTTCTTCCATGTCTTACTCGTCTTTATCTTTATCTTTGATTATATGGCGTTCATTCCAATGTCTTACTCGTGTATTTCCAATATATTATTAATAAAAAGTATTCTAAAATAAAGCTAAGACCATTCCGAATATGTTTTTTCATCGCCACCGTGTTCCCCAATCAAAAATTCATTCGCCCTCTCTGGTCCACCACAAGACTTTAAGTGAATTTTCCCCCAATAAATTACATAATTAAAGGTATACTGTAAGGCGGAAGCCGAACAAAGCGACACTCGGATCGGCAATCGATTGGTCGCTAGTGGAGTTTCTGTATCAAATTATCGGTCGCCGTATTAATTAATCCACGCAAGAGGAGCCAATTGGGTCGCGGGTGGCGCCTTTAATTTAATCGAATCCCACTGGACCAAGACCCTGTTAATGGACTAGGGACAGAATATCTGCCTTCAGAAATTCATTTTCGCCGGATGTCGAAATGGTGGATGCGAATTAACTAAATTTTGCTACGAAAAATTCCTTTGCTTAAGAAAGTATTTCTTGCGAGCTGCTGTGAATAATGCATCATATTTAGAAAACAGCATGTCTATCTATCCTTTATCAACGAAATTAAAAACTGTCTAATCTATTTATAGTTATCCATTGTTATGTTCTAATTAATATATTCACTTATACTGTCCAATCTATTTATAGTTATCCATTGTTATGTTCCAATTAATATGTTCACTTATAATTGATGGTTTTAAATCATATTTTTTTGTCTTCATTATCAGAGCTTCATTAAAATAATGTAAAATTGATTATAGTATTTAACATGTTATGTAAATGAGCTTTAGTTAATTTTTTTTTTTAAATTTTGTTTTCAAAGCTTGACTAATGTATATTATTGGCACCTTTAATAACGTTTTGTTATATTTTTGCAAGAAATGAAAGATTTTTGTAAAATTGTATAATATAATTTTAATTTTCAACCATGCATATTTAGATGTAGCTCAGTTTAAGTATAGCTGTATTCACAATTAAATAAAACCACTTGATGTAGTATTATTTCTACTTTCTTTAATTTCTTTACCACGACCTAGGTTTCGTTGTATTACAACATCTTCAGGTGGGATATTAGCAAAGATTAACTCTTAGGAACAACCAATAGCATATATATGTTTCAAACACAATAGCGGAAGCCTGGTTTGTGCGGATTTTTCCATTGCTTATGTAAGTGAGTTTATTGCAGGGGCGCAGTGTAGGTTTTATTATTATTAATTAAAGACTAGTCAGGTCAATACCATTGGGAACCGTGGAGGCACTTATACTTGAAAATAATGAAAAAGTTTAGAAAAATATGTGTAATTTTAGTAAACGCTTGCAAACTGAATTACAGCATGAATTTCATTAATGCGCCGACTTCAATAGGTTTGAAATTTAAGAAAGTAAAAAAAATCGATTTGTTCTTATTAATTTAATCTTAGGACTCGAAATCGACTTTGATTTTATAGTAAATTGTAGTTTATGTACTGACTAATATTTGTAAATAAATTAATTAGACAGGTACCGAAATCACACTATTTTATATACCGAAATACATTATTAGAGAAGTAAAAAATTAAAAGTAATAACAAAATTAAGTGCTCAGACATTTAACGTCTTTAAGTAAAATATAATTCCAATGGCTTACAAAAGTTGGATATGCATAAAATTTATATTACATGCAATCCACTTGAAATAAGATTCTTCTGATATACGCTCAATATCATTGTAGCCAAAAACCTTCTGAAAATTTTAATGAGTTGATTGAAATTTTACACTGAATCCTAACACCGGTAGAATTTACACTGCTATATATGTAGATTTTAAATTTTTATTTAAATATTATTTAGTAATTTTAAATTATTAGGATATAAACATTGTTATGTGTAATATGGTTTGAATGCAAATCAGAATCTACTTCGTTCATGCAATTATATCGTTACACTATAAGGATTATAATAAAATTAACTTACCAATAATTATGGATAAAACTCCCAGTATATTTGACTTCCATACAAATTCTGAGTCAAACAATTTTCTTCAATTGAGAAAATATTCAAAAATAACCAAACAACCAAAAAAAAAGAATATTAAAGCTCTCGGCTTAATTAGAAATAATAAATATCTGAATAAGCGTGTTTTGCAAATATTAAATGAATCGTCGACATAACATAATTCATCATCGATATTGTCATAATTCATCATCGATATTGTCACATATTGTTTATATTCATGTCGTCATAATGGTGTGTCGGGTTGTGCGCATGACCGCGCACCGTGAGGACCAGGGTTCGATTCCCGACCACTCATCTAAGCGGGGCTGGAGAAGTTCAACCTTTCGAGGCTCTGGCAACCATTTTTCCATATAAGATATTCTTCAGCTCATAAGGACACCACAACAACAACAACATTGTTTATATTCATGATTTTAATAGTTTGTGTGTTCTCTCGTCATGTATCATCTTTTGAACCGATATTTATAAAACTTGGCAGATATATAGTCGTTATTATGCAAGTGGACACAGAATATTGTTTATCCAGGACAATACTAGTTCCACTAAGAGCTGGAAATGCAATAAAAGCTACATATTTTTCAGATTTCCGATCCAAAATTTTTTAACGCATATAGTAAATTGGATAACAGAGAACTTTACGAGCCTATCAAATTTTCTTTGCTCACAATTTTACAGACAGACAAATTTTTTGACGCAACAACATAAGACAAAGGAAAAAGAGACAACGGTACAAGGTGATAGTTGTAAATAAAAAGAATCAGTGTAGAAATACCTTAATCTGCAAATAACTAACTTGCATCTCTTATACATTTTACTTACGACGTTTTCCACTACACGGAATTGAAACATAATTTGAATTTAGTATATTGTTAGCAATGTTTCTAAAAATTGATAAAATTTACTTAAAAATACGCACATCCGTCTTGCACTATGTAAACAAATAGTTATGAGCAAAATGTTCCCCATATCCGCCTAAGATCGTGCTATCTGCTCTAACAAACTTCCATCAGTAAGCGGTGACGAGCGAAAAATGATGCCTCCTCGTAAAAGAGACTGTCGTGACACCGAGTTCGTATGGTGTCAGTAGATCAAAGGAATCGCGTAGCTTCTCGAAACGATAATAAATGACTGGGGATAAAATGAAACGTGTCGATTGACAAATTCGCTTCTGTCTGCACATCCGGCAAATATTTATTGTTCTATCGTGCGTGGGATTTCATTGCTCATTACAACAGTTATTTAATTAATTCGACGTAATATATTTAATAAAAACCAAAATGTTTTTATTTTAATTTCGTTTTTTTTAAACTAAAAGCAATTGCGATAATCTAACACAATTAAATAAAACTACGTGGTGTAGTATTATTTCTACTTTCTTTAATTTGTTTACCACGATTTAAGTTTCATTATATTACAACATCTTCAGGTGGGCTGATGTAATACAACCAAACCTAGGTCGTGGTAAAGAAATTAAAGAAAGTAGAAATAATACTAGATCACGTAGTTTCATTTAATTGTGAATAATGAATTTCTACAAAATTAACGCCAAATATATTAAATTAATCTATTAACATGTTTATATTTATAGGTGATATTTTCAAAAACAAAGATATGGTATAAATTTAATTAAAGTTTTGACGATGTATAAAAAGCAGAGTATAAGAACAAATTTAAAAAGAAGAAAAAAAAATAATGTAAGTCGCAAATAAATTCATAAATCCAATCAAGTACACTACCTAATAACGCGCAAAAAATTACTGTACACGTCAAAAATGTGAAGAGGTGTAGTGAAAATAATATTATTTCCATATTTTTGATTTGGCATTCTCCGACTGATATTGAACACTTGAAAAACCACTCGTTTTTACTGTCACCCATAAATAAGAGTGACAAAGCCTACTAAGTGATAGATGCCTTGAGTACAACAAAAACGGCAGCTTAAAGATGGATATATTTCAATTTCGTTTACAGATCTCAACTATCCCATATTTATATCTTTTTAAATATTAAATAATATGAATATAATTGCATTAATGCTTTTATTAAAATTATTGACAATCCATTGAAGTTAGTCTAATGGCCATAAAACCATGGAAGATTAGTCACAGTATCTTTAAAAGGCTAGTCTTAACAAAAACAACTGGATCACTTGTACCAGTATTTTTTATAATTAATTATGTTTGTAATTGATATAAAAAAATATTTGTTAAAAAAATAATTTGTGAAAACGGTATACACATGTTTAAATGTAATTTTTTTCTTATTTTTATTTTCCTTATTTCACATTACATTAGATCAAAGATTCCAGGAATTTTGCATTTTCTGCATAAACTAACGAAAAAATGTCAATTTTAGCCTGTGAAACAGGTGTCTAAAATAAATAAAAAAGAATTAAATGAAACTACGTGATGTAGTATTATTTCTACTATCTTTAATTTCTTTACCACGACCTAGGTTTCGTTGTATTACAACATCTTCAGGTGGGATATTAGCAAAGATGCTTCTTTGCTAATATCCCTGATGAAAAAGATGCTTCTTTGCTATCTTTGCTAATATCCCACCTGAAGATGTTGTAATACAACGAAACCTAGGTCGTGGTAAAGAAATTAAAGATAGTAGAAATAATACTACATCACGTAGTTTCATTTAATTGTGAATAATGAATTTCTACAAAATTAACGCCAAATATATTCAATATTTTAAATAAAAAACGTTAAGGATCAGCCAAATTAATTCCATTACCCTTTGAATAACCAGAAAATCCGTTTTAATCACCGGGTGTTTATAAATTTTAACATGTTAATAAATTTAAAATACACGCTTCACCGCTAACCGAGATTTAATGCGTTTATACACAGAGACCTCGCATTATATTGGATCACGTTGGAATAAAACGTTGAAGAGGAAGTGAAGAAGCGGATATACAAAGAAAAAAGCCGCCTTAAAATTTCCAGTTTTAATATATTTTCGTAACTTTTAACGCAATGGCTTGTCTATAATTCAATAGAAAATAATCACTTCACATGAAAATTAAAGACGGATTGATATCGCTCTCTTAGGATAACGTGATACGGAAAAAACTTTTTGAATATTTCAGTTTAACCAACTAATTGATATCTATCAATTTGTTATATAGGAATTTTTTGGAAAATATTATTTTCATAATAAAATAACTTTGCTGAAAACGGACTTTACCTTGCCTAAAAAGCTTCCAGAGGGCTATCCTTTTATTGTCTAATATAGGCAACATATTTGGCATTTACAGAAATAAAAATATGCTTAGGAGTGGCATATAAATAACCGACAAAAATAAATATTAATTAATTATACCGTTTTAAGTTAAAAATTAACAAATTATAATGTGTAATTGTAGCACTAAAAGTTCTCATTAGTACTATAACATTTTAGAATTATAGTATTATTGTCCCTGGACCATATATTAGTAGATTCTATTTTAATATATCTAAACTTTAACTGGAATAATCTATACTTGATTTGTTTTATATGAAAAAAAAAGTACTTGAAAAAATATGCGAAAGTACCAGACTCAAATGCATATTCTCATACAGTTAAATCTCTATGATCCGATACTTCGCCAGTTCGGCAAATCCAATAATTCGACACTGTGAATCGTTGCGCATACATTAAATATTCATATCATTACTCGTTAATATGTGTATGTGTCTGTATGTAGGTGTGTGAGAAAGAAAGGAAGAGAGAGAAATAGAGGGAGTGAATCGTTATACATACAATAAATATTCATATCATTACTCGTTAATATATGTGTGTGTCTGTATGTAGGTGTGTGAGAAAGAAAGGAAGAGAAAGAAATAGAGAGAGTGAATCGTTGGGCATATATTAAATATTCATATCATTACTCGTTAATATGTGTGTGTGTCAGTATGTATGTGTGTGAGAAAGAAAGGGAGAGAGAAAAATACCCTTATGGTAATGAGGTTAATTGTACAGGATTTAATGACCAATATATGAAATATAAGAAGGTTTGATTCTTATAATATTTAAGGAAAATTTAATATTTTATAAGAAGAATTGGGCATATTGCCTACATCCCTTTTATAAAATTTACCTTATCATGTACATACATCTTGCATGTTTCCTTCACTGCTTATATTATTATAAAACTTCGTTTTTATTATTTTTGCTAATAAATCATTCGCCTCACATTTGTTCCTTATAATTTTTATTGAAATCCTTTTTTTATCATCGAAAAAATATTCATACAGAGATTTGGAATTAACACGTTCGCACAGACATTGGAATTAACACGCCACCGTATACAATCATTAAATCATTATTAATAATGCCTACAATCAGTCACTAATTGTTTAGCATCTGCCACTGACGTCTCTCGAGAATAATCGTCCTTCTCCTTAACACCGAATGGGGTTCCACATAAGTCACTGTGTAATATCGCATACTCGTGTTTTCCGTTATCTGTAACTAATACATTTTCTTGAAAGCTGTGTAATGTATATGATTAGTGCTTTACATCAATTTTTAGAAAAAAATATTACTTAATGAATCAATCTTAATTCATCATTTCATCAGTTATGTTTGGGTGTAAAATAATACGTTTCTACTTTCCAAACCTATCGTTTTAAATTTTAAAGGTTATTAAATGAAAAATTTGAAAATATTTTGCAACTTTTTTTTAATACAACTTAAAAAATATTTACATAATAATAATCTGTTTTCCTCATCCATTTCTATTAAAGCGATATCAAGAAAAATCGGGAACATACAGAATGGTGGTCTGATTTAAACTACCATCGAGTCATGTTATTTTAATTTGAATCGAAATGAGCGGTAGCATAACAATAAACTATTAAAGTAGCAAAGAATTTTATACGATTGACACATCACTGCAGTGCCGCACAAAGTTTATTTATTAAAAAATATGATATTTCTTGCATAACATAAAATAATTGATAACAAATAAAACAATGCAACATCGTACCGAAAGGTATTAGGAAGTGTATAAAAACTAACAATGAAATTCGTTTAAGGGAATGGATTACTAGGATAACTTAAAAAAGAATTAGATGAAAATTTTATTATGGTTCCGAAAAAATTTCATTTTCGGATAACAGTTCTAGTGTAAGAATACTTGTATATAAATTATCAGTAAGAATACTTGTATATAAATTGTTTTATTCTTGAATTCCTGTTTTGTTTTTGTTCAACATGCAAAATTGTTACTCGAAAATATTTAATGTCGTTGGGATTAAAATTGGCTAACAAGTAGTATTTAGTAGTCAAGTCAGTTAAACTAGTTTAACTAAACTAACTGCTAGAAAAAGTACTAAAGATAAATTAAACGAGACTTAAAAAGACTTCGAAAACATTTCAATTATGCCAACAGTTCTATTGAAGTTTATGAAAATATAAATAAATACCATTTATTTTTATAATTGTCGATACAAATAAAGAAATAAATGTTTCTTTAACCTGAAAATTTGTAATCGAAAAGAATTTATTTCGTTATTATTAAGAAAATAATTGTTTGGCCGATATCTGTCTTTTTCTCCCGATAGATTGACGTTTTTATGAATACTAAATCAAATATACTTACATTAGGAGTAAATGTATTAGCAATACATGTTTATTCCACGTTATTTAAATTTCACCTAACGACATATTATACCCATTTTCATTTTTTTTCTAGACGTTCAAAGTAGTTAATGTTGTAAAAAAAACTTTGCTGTACATTTTAGTTCCAAAGTAGCGTTTATTGAACTTAAAAGTTGCGTGACAAATAAGTCGTAACACATTTGAGAACGCCTCCCGTATTTAAAGAAAACGGATTAAAATGGAATGTTTTATTAAAAACACCATCAATATGGCGCCGCAGATTACCATTAAATGAGACTGAGCTTGCATCCCATAAGCTTACGGAAGATACGAAACTGATCCAAGGAAATGAGATAAGAGATAAATAGGAACCGAACGTATTAAAGGAATCCCATCAGGGCGTCATCCGACGCCGCCGTATCTGCCGCCCACCTATTCTCTCCAAGAGGGTCCGGTTACTTTACTGTTCAAACTTAACACCCTCATGCCAGTACTACTGGATAACATATTTTGAATTAATGAATTAGCTTAATTTTTTGAATACTTTATATCAACCTCTTTCATGATAATAGTAAAATTATTCATTAAATTTATATGATAAATGCCCAAAAAGAAACAAAACCAAACATTCCAAGTTAATGTAATATATTATGTTGTATTATTTTTCATTATTATTACAAACTTGAAATATTCGCGCGGACTGGACATGGAATTTTTAATCTGTTCAAATATTTTTCAACAAAATGGCGAGACTATGAAAACATAGTAAATATGGAATCCAAGACGGATTAATAATACCTTAAATCAAAATAATGCCTTAGGCAAATCTCATATAGATATTAGTGACGATAGAATAGAATTCATCTTGTAGTTTTTCACCCCCTCCCCTCCCCCTATACACGAAACTTTTGTAAAATTTATTGGAGTACATACATCCATTTTTTCATAACATTTGGGCCGTTCAACTATTACTAAAAATATGGACATGTAATTATCTTAGTCCATTTTGCATTTGAGATGCGTCAAATAATCAGCATTTAAAAAGTTTTCTTCGTCCATATCTTCCTCAGGAAACCTATTTTTAAAATGTTTTCTAGCCGAAAACGATGACAACGATATCGAGAGATATATTTTCAATCTGACGCATCTTCTTTTTGAAAACGTACCTCCTTCTTGTTCATTTATATTTCTTCGACAATAGCCCCTAAAAACATTCTAGCAGAAATAAATTTTGCACATTATTGCATAAGATTACACGCCGAAACATGTAATAACAATCATTATAAGGCGTTCCATTCTATACAAAACCTTTAAAAGTAGTATAATTTCAACGTTAACATTCCCGTTTTATGGGGTTATTTTTAACCTGGGAATATTTAGTTACGAACTGGGGATATTTTTTTATCAAAAATTAATTTTCTTTTCAATACTTTTGATAAAGAGAAAAACAACTATAATTTAGAAAAGTTGTCTGAATCAACCCAATGATGTTTCTTATTATTTATAAACTTTCAATTTATTATGCAAGGATATCTACAAATATTATTCTGAAGAAATACTATCCGAATTATATAAATTTAGTAACAATAGAAACTCTGGCAGAAGATTATACAAAAATAAACTTATACCTACGAAATAAATCTAAATACCTTAATTAACATGCTTATATTATAAAAGAATCTGAAATTCTTTTGTCTGAATTTAGCTATTCTTCAAGTTATTTACGACTATTTCTAAGTCACTTAATTCTTCTTTTGTGGACGTTTCAATATATATTTAAAAAATGTATCCTATTTTTCATACAGCATTTTATACGTTATTAAAATGTTTATAATCCTTCATAATTCATTTACAAGTATGTTCATTTTCATGTTAACCACGTTAACCACGGGTTAATTTTCTCGCATCTTCGACTACGCTGCTGAAAGAATATTTTGACACAACAATACACACTTAATATGTTTTTACGTCAACATTCAGTATTTAACCTTGTAAATAAATAAAATAACGCGTAAATTATCATCTGATTAAATGGCTGTAATGACATTAGGCACTTGCACGATACTCTTACAATAAAACAATAAATATGTATGACTCTACTGAAGTAATTTTAATCAGCATCCTGAATTTGATGAAACAAATGTATGATATATAATTAAAAGAGATAAGAAAATAAATATGGACAAAAAATTATGATTTATTAGTTCACTTATTTCTGTGAGTAATTTACTGCAAAACATTTATTTTAAAAGAAAATGTGGAGTATTACCACATGTTTAAGTATTATATCGAGTTAAGACGGTTTACTCTTGAAGAAGAAGTGAAGAAAAGAGATTTCACTTTTTTTGGCGATATATAAATAATGCTCGTAACTAATAAGCTCAACCGTGTTTGAATGAATCTGATTTCCATAGAGAACACACAGAAACGAAAGAATACAACAAAACAATTGAAGCTAAAGAAATTTTGACAGGTGGCTATAACGATGAAATTATAATTTCTTTTCGTGTTTATGCCTGTCACATCGAATGAAGCACCCTTGTGAAACAGCAGAAGCAAACAAAAAGCAGGGCATACATTTATTTTTTTTATACAGTCGCCAATGAAGGGTACAGCGTAGAGTAATCGCGACTTCAGTGGGCGACGCGAATAGTGCAATTAGCGAGCGAGAGACTCCTCATATCACCGACATTTACTTGGTGGCGAGCTCGTTAATCTTCATGAGTAACGGCGAATATTACCCCTTACCTTCACTCCCTTTTCAAAGAGTCATTGTTATAATTTTCTAACTCGCTAATATATAAGAATCGTTTTTTGGTTAACAAAGTGCAATGATTTATGGAGAAAAATCTAGTTTATTGTTTTTGATGTACCAAGGGTATTCAAGATTTATGCATATACTGTCCTTAATATCAAGGCAGCGTGACTATAAAATAACATTTTAATGTTTGGTTATATGTTTTCAAGATAATGTTAACCTTTCGAAACTATCGTCAAAGTCAACACTAATAATTCGGAAATATTGACAAATGAATATTAACTTAAGTACTATTGCCATTATCCATTTTATTAACATCTTAAATTATATATATATATATATATATATAAATATACATATATATATATATATATATATATATATATATATATATATATATATATATATATTTTTAGGAATATTTTCCGTATTTCTCCTTTTTTAAGTATTTGTTGACATTGCAGCCTAAAACCAATATTGCCAATATCGCTTCTGCGCAGATGATCCAAAAGTGATTTTATTACTATTCATACTACAATTAAATTTCTAAATTCACATCTAAACATGAGCGCTCAATAGGCTCAAAAATGAATTTTCTCTTTAACGCAATCAAGTCTCAGGCTGTTGCTACCTGTAGTAGGATTATTTTGAAAACAACAAAAATTGTTTACCATGGCCGTCAATTAACCATTCTGTTATGTTTCTTCTTCAGCAGGATTCATTCTCTAAAACAACTGCAATGGTTCATTCCCTTTATAGCTAAAGTCCACCTCTTTCATTTTTTTATAATCTTCACCTAATTACCTATTTTGGTCACTTTTTTAGAAATCACTTGTTTAGAAAACTAGGAAAAAAATTGATACGTTCATTACAAATTTGAAAAGATATGTAAAGGTACCGAATTCTGAAGTTTTTCTGATATGCTAAGTACATAATAGCCTGAAAAAGTTATGCCTCAAATTACATTGTCACACTTCTTAGTTTAAATCATGGCTAAAATGGATGTCGATTCATAACCATCGCTCTTTTGATATTATTTCGTCGCTTCATAATATCATGAAGAATTCACACAGATCTTGTAATTTCAATACCAGTTTCACGAACTTATTCACCCAGGGCCTCAGTTTGTATTATTAAAACTTACACACTCTTCTCATTCCTAAACATCGCTCACCCTTTCATGAACATTCTTTTACTATTTACGCCGAGAGATTAGATAAGAAATTCATCAAAATGTATTCAAAAGTCGACTAAAAGAACTATAATTCTTTTGACTCCACATGCGCCATTTTCCATACACTTATATATATTTTATTTGCCAATTTATCCTATTGAATTTTTCAGCCGATATGTCAAATTTAAGTTTTCTTTAATTATTCTATACTTCTTATGTTGTTTTTATTTTCATTTTAAAAAATTGACAAAGTGCGACAATGCAATCTATTACAATCCAGCCTGGATTTAATTCGATTACTTAGTTGCCTTTAACTGAAAGGGATTGCTCTTTTATCAGTAATTTCACCTTATTTCTTAGATTTGCATTATGGACTAAATAAATAAATATAATACGTTATTGAATTACATAGAATAAAAATTTAAATAGTTCCTTCTTTAAATTATCATGAAATATATCAATTCCCGATTAAGGTATCAACCTCACTCTCTAATAGAATGATAGTCGTTATCTTGACGAGAACTATAGAGAAAATTATTCAAAGTTTGTGGAGAGGGTTATGCATACTATACAAAAACCCTTTCTAACACTTCAACGTAAGGTGAATGATTTTAATTTTAACTTTACTAATTGCCAAACAAAAACGAATAAGTTGCAACATTAACAAATATACTACTCAAAAGGTATAAATCCATAGCAGGAACTAAACCATGAAACTAGATCGATCATATCTCGACTTTGTTCCATTAAAAAGGCTCGTACTAGACCATTTTAGAACGCTCCTAACGTATTTACTTGCCAACTTTTCTCCCATCTGGGCTAGGTTGCCTTGTTGCAAATTATTTACTTATGTACTTTCAAGGCAAAATTAATAAAAACTCATAAAAAATTTCTTTCAAAACTCATAAAATTTTCTAACTGCTTTTTCAATATTATGTGACTAAGATTAACCATCGATAACAAAGAAAAATTTACAACAAATCTAATAAAATATTCACACATAAAATAATGAAAATTTTACTAAATCGCCACAGTTAATTTTATTTGTATTAGGATGGCAACTTATAAACCCGCTACCTCCGTATACTAATTTTTCAACTGTTTATATGTGGTCAATAAAATAAATCGTTAATTATATAAGCACCATCAGTATCTAAATCTTGTCGCCAACGTGTAGGCAGAGCTCAAGTTTCGTCCTTATAGAAATATTTGGGTCTTTGATTGAAAAAACTGTGAAGTCCGATTTTGATATTATTTTCTCTTTAAATTTTCTATCATGTAAATTATTAGAAAGAGCAAAACAGATGGTAATTAATTCGCTAATGATCTAGAGAGTACGGTTGGTGAAGTAACATTCTCCATCCAAGTGAATGTAGTTTTTCACGCTTTAGTTTTGTGATGTTAGGTCGAGCATTGTCATATAGAAAATAAAATTTACTTTTATTTGAAGAAAGTTTAGCGGCAACTTTGCTTAATTGTTCACAATAAATATTAGCTGTAATTGTTTTGCTGCTTGAAAGAGTTCCCAATGAATAACTTCATTTATATCGCACCATGCACTCAAAAGTATCTTTTGTTCAATATTATATTTTGGTCCAAGTATACCTTTTTCATCAGCATCTAGCCACTGGTTATTGTTTCCAATGTAACCAGATACTTAAGTCTCTCATTGGTATGATGGGAACTCAATAAGTCCAAGCACACATTAGCTCTCCTTTGAAGTTGAAAGGATGTTAGCTTATATGATAGCCAAACGAGATATTTCCACTTCTTTCTCAAAACGTGAAATTGTTCCTCCATTGCAGTATAAGAGCATGAAAATAGCTCTGCGATAATGCGAACTTATTCTGGGATCTGTGTTTATAACGCTTTTAGATTTTTCTTAATCAATTGCAGGAGGTCGTTTTGGATGAGGTTTACTGGACAGGTCAAAGTTCTCTTTTTGAATCTTTGGAACCAGTGCTTGGCTGTATCGTAAGAGGGCATACCTTCACCCATCATTGTATATATATTGCGTGATACTTCGCTGGTTTTTCTCCCTATACAACATTCATGAAGAAAGTGGCTTCTAAATTCACTTCGAAATACTTCCATTTTTAATTTATTCTTTACTCGCCGATTTCTCAATTTTAAACTGAACAAAATTTTGTTGAAATGCTGCAATGCTGCACTCTTTTATGCTGCAATGCTGCACTCTTATTTCAAAATGTTGGAATGCTGCACTCTTTATATGCACTACAAGAAATATTCTAGAAGCTTCTAAAATATTCCAGAAATCGGTCGAAATAAGTAGCGAGTTTATGAGTTGTCAAACGAATACTTATGTATGAACCAGTGGATACCTTCTGCATAACTCACATGGTTAATATAAATACAACATACTTTCTGTTATTTATACCAGAAAATATATTTTAAATATTGAATATGTTTGGCGTTAATTTTGTAAAAATTCATTATTCACGTTTAAATAAAGCTTCGTGATGTAGTATTATTTCTACTTTCTTTGAGTTCTTTACCACGACCTAAGTTTCGTTGTATTATAACATCTTCAGGTGGGCTATTAGTAGTAGTAGGGCTATCTTTGCTAATAGCCCACCCGAAGATGTTATAATATAATGAAATCTAGGTCGTGGTAAAGAACTTAAAGAGAGTAGAAATAATACTACATTACATATTTTTATTTAATTTTGAATGTATCTTACTTTTTATAGGTATTCTTTCAATAGGTCGTAATTTTTCAAAAGTCACTATTTGAAAAGTAATTCGGAAATAAATTACCGTATGTATTAGCTTGAACTGTATAATGAATCTCGGTGACAATCTCGATAAATTCTATTTGTTAGCTCTAAAGATCGAACATTTGGTTCTTTGGGTGAGCGCCATAATTATATTTCGAGTTCCTCACTTAATTATCAATTGAAACAAAAGTAGTCTAGATTTGAATTTGAATCAAATTGAACCGACAGTTTTTGAGCAGTTACTTCTTTAATAGATAGAAAGGAGAACAAACGAAAATTGTGAAAATTTATTTGCAAACTCAACTTTTTAAAAGTGCTGATCATACATTCATATATTAGATAATTGAATGCAAATATTTAAGAAACTTATTTCATTCTTAGAAAAATTATATCCCAAACATCTTTAAAAATATGCTATTATATTTTTTCCTCCTCAATTTATGAAGCAAAAACTTATTTTAGTTCATCTTGTCGAAAATTTTTAATTGTAAAGGATTTGCGATTTAGTATCACCCCAAAAACGTGACATGGTTCGGATGTGTTGGGCGGTAAGCCCACTATCTACAGGAGAAGAGTATTATTGAAGGTGTATGACTGGATTTGTAAGTGTATATTTATATCGTCACTTACACTGGATGCCACATAAAATTGAATGCGAATCGGTGCTTAAGATTATTCTTGTTTTAATTTTTCATATGTTAGTTTACGGAAATATTATTTATTAATATAATTCAAATAAAACTCCCTCTCTCCCGTGCTTGGAATACACTCAGTATATAAAATCAAAGTTTGTAATGAACACGAATATTTTCTCTTTGAGTGTGGTCTTAATCTGATACAGTTTTCTTTTAAATCTAAATTGGGATTTGAACCCAAATTGGGCTTCTGAAATTATGACAATAGAATCTACTCTATTTATATAATTGACGTTTCTATAAAGGTAAGGGGTTTCTCAAAACACTTCAGTTCAGTTCAGTTCGGAAATAAGGCTTTCGTTTTTAAAGGATCAATTTTTGTAGGAACATATAATGTTATGGTTACAGAAAAAAGAGGGTACTAAACAAGAACAGAACTGTTACTAGGGGAGATTCATAAACACATAAATATTTAAACATTTAAGGATAAGTAGTATTCCTATTTACACATTTACAATTGTAATATTATTTTTCATAACGCAAATGCAATACTTAGCAATCTTTCATTGGCGTCAAAATATTGTGAGTTGTGCAAAACTTATCTATCATATTTAGATTAGTTGGTATATTATTTCAATAAACTTTAGGTATGATTATATTTGAAATTTAAAAAATAATCTAATATTTACCTCTATCGCAAAATGTCCATATTGATGTTAATGAGTGTTAACTTTTCATATATGTTTGGACTAACATAGGTTAGATCAATGCAAAATTTTAGTTTTCTATATGAAACTCTTTCTGAGATAATTTATTTGGATATTTTTAACAATGCATATTATAAGTTGGTCTTTCAATTGATAGCCCACAGGAACCATGAAAAGAAAATAAAAAAATGCGAGAATTGTTTTTCATCCCAAGGTTTTCACACCAATAAATTTGAATTTTGACTATTGTGGTATGCCCTGGTCAAATTTAAATTTCAACGGCAAGCATTTTTCGAGAAAAATAGAGACATAGATACCATGAGAGACAAATAGACGGAACTCTGGACGGATACGTGGATGATCTCATAGGCGTTCTGTTTTTCCTTTAATGTACGGACCCCTAAAAAGAGAGGTTTTTATAAAAAAAATTATTATTGAAATCCATTACACCATAAAACTATTTTGGTTTCTAATTAAACACAATTCTTATTCTTACTTGTCATCATTTATTTATTTATTGATCAAATTAAGATACAAATGAAAATGATGTAAAAGATTTGGATATTGTAATAAATCATAATCCATTCAATTACGTTACAATCCCATGGCTGAGACGGTAAACAGAGCAGGAGAAAATGTCAGTATCCATAACAATGCACTCGTCCAATTATGATATACCAAGAGTTTAGTTCAGGATAAAAATGCAGAATTTATAATTGAGAGATAGAGAGACGATGTGTCCTGACCTGAATATAACATCTATGTGTATGAAATAAAATAAAATTTAAGTGTTTGTTGTTGATGGTTATAGAAGTCCAGGATGAAATTAAGAGAAAATCTAGTGTATCATATCGTGTTCATAATGTATCAATCTATAGTATATTATATTGAAACATAAGATTTTAACATTTTTAATTGTCTCTTTTATGAATATTTAAATAATAGCAGACAAATTAGATGCAGTCATTTTAATTTGGAAAAAAAATTCTAGTTAAACGCTGTCAAATGTTGTAGATCGAACCACTGTTATTTAGAGCATCATCATAGTTTCTACAGTCTGTTACCGTTAACTATTTCCATTCTCATATTTTGTAAACAATTTAAGGGAAGAAAATAATTTTAGTTATCGAATTTTCTAAAACATAATTTTAATTTCTGCTCGTAGGAAGTGCGAGTAACTGTTTAGTATTATGTACACCATACATTTATAGTTTATCAATACCCTCGTGACAATGGAAAGGAACAAAGGCAACAATGAACATTCCATAATTGCAAAATAATAAAGTAAGCAAAGAATAAAATGAAAATCTAATATGGGAGGATATTTAGAAATGTAAAAATATTATGTACGTGGACCAAGCATATGAAACTGTACTTTAAAACCAACATATTTTAATCTAATTTTGTTACTTTTATTCTGGTTCTGGTACCTCAAAACTTGCTTTCGTGGCTGGAAATAAAGCTGATACAAGGTTATTTAGTCCTCAGATTCTCCATAAACGCTATTTCAATCTATTCTTATTTATATTCATTTTTTTTATTCCTCCAGAAATGTCTTGAGGGTTATTTTACCAATCTTACACTTGATAACATACTCGTAGTAAAACAATTATATTTTCTAGAACAAAGCCGCTAAATTAAAGTCCAAAGGACAGATTATATTTTAACGGTATTTAATACTATTTTATGCCTTTTATGTAACTGCAAATTAATTTATTACAAATGAATTTATTTCAGTGCAAGTGGTATTAAAGTTTCGAAATAATACTATCAGAGTAATTAATAGGGCAAAAATATTATGGGATATCTAACATTACAACTGATTTTTACATATTTTTTTAATGTTTTCCACTTAATATTATAATTTTATTTTTCTTACCGTATTCTGCGACGATTTGAATTCTCGGAAAGAATAGTTCGAAACCAATAGACGTATTGTGTAAATATCATTATTAACAGCTGTTTCTTGGCCTGACAAATTTTGACTTTTTATTAGTTATTTTTTAATAGTAGACAACAAATTAACCCATATCAGACTAAGGAGCTAATTGAAGTATTTTGAGATTATCTTACGGAAATAGAATTTTCAAATTTATCATTTAAATTAGTGTTCTGAAAAAACAATACAGATTAGAGAGAATTTCCTCTCTTTATGAAATATTAAAATAATTATATTTAAGTCCCTCCGAAACCTGCCAGAAAAATTCAAATATAATATCATACGTATCTCTGAGACTGTGAGATTTTGAATAAATTAATTCCGCCCCATAATCAATTGCTTCTAACACTGATAAGTAAAGAGTTAGTAAAGATGTAAAATCATGTTTATTATTTAGTAAATATTATTTAACATACATTAATTTTTAATATAGTAGTATTATATTCATTGTTACAAGTATTTTATTGACAGCATGAGTACACAAAATAATAATTTTTGAAGTGAAAAATTATTTCCTGCGGTTATATGAGCTCAGATATTACAAAATGAGACCCTACCGAACAATGAAACAGACGGTAATGAAAAGAGCGAACGTCGAACAGAACTTCTTCTTCCACTGCCAGTTACTGAGTGTGTCAATGTAAAGTAAACTGTAACTAAATTAAGCTTAGCAGTTTAATTTTTTTTATGCTTTCAATATTAATAAGGTGCGTATTTTGTCTCAATAAAGATCATAAAAATTTACAACTAATTCAACCGATGACTGGTTTCCCGGAAAAACATTATATTAGAAATTAAATGAAACTTTCAGTGTGGATTCAAAAAAGTTTCAGTGAAATGTTGATATAATTTAATTTTTTTATGTGTGTGAAGTTTTTAATTAATTCAAAAATCCGTGTGTGAAAAAAATTTCATCTGTTTTGATTTAAAAATATTTTCATAACACCTTTACTTTGGTTTGATTTTATTTGATGTATTTTAATCGGCATTTAATTAGTTCATTATAAAGTAGTAAATTGAACTGCAGAATGGAAAAAAAAATTTGCGCGCAAGAAGGCATATGTTAAAAACCATCCGCAAAAATCTATGTTTAGGTTCAATATCTTTTTGGAATAGTAAAATCAAATATATGTACATTACAATTTATCAACAGTAGTTTACTCCACTCCAGTAAAGTTTTACCCAAATATGCATTACATTATTTGAAATTTTTTTCCAATTATGCGAAGTTAACTTTACAAAAACTTTGCCGCACATCGTAATTTCCAAACAGCATCTACTGAGAGTAATAAACTATGCGGCCAATAAATCGAAACATATTTGCGGGCAATGGTCATATAAAAAAAGCGAATAAAACAGGAATATTTCATCAAAAGAGCGCCGCCGTCGGGGCCGCTGCGAAGATCATTAAACAAGAATAAACTCGCATCCCGCAAGTCTACAGAGGAGACGGAAATGATTCGAACAAATAAGATAAGAGATGAAAGTGAACCAAACGTATTAAACGCATCCCGTTAAGGCATTGTCCGGTGGAACCGGATTTACAGCAGGCCCCCTTTCTCCCGAAGTAAGCCCAAATATCGTACTATTTAAACTTAACAACATCATGTCATCATAATTGGATGAAATTTTTAATTTTTTTTATTAAATAATTTTTTTTAAATGCACCAAATTAATTTATATTATTAAATGAAGTTCCTCGTTAGTTATGACACACATAGTATAAGAAAACAAAGCGTTGGAGAAATTAATTGACGTACGATATGTAAACAGTTAGAAACACGCAATAGCGATATATTACAAGACTATCTATTTTAAGTAGTCCTATGGAAAAGTACGCGGCGGTGTAGATAAAAATAGAATCAGCCAAACGCTTCTACGATCGTCATTTAAGTGGAAAATATTAGATTCTAATCAAATTTAGTACGTTCGTCATTTTATAAATTCAATCACATTAAACCATTTTGTTAAATAGTCAAGATATTATAAGGATATTTTTAGTACGCATAACAAAGTCGCGTAGCTGCCGATGTTAAGGACGATGTAACTGGCTGACTTTTAATTAAAATACCCCAGTATTCTGTAAATTATGTTTCTCAATTAAAAGGAATAAAACACAGGCTCGGATATTAACGATTACTTGTTATATCTTAGGAAATTATATGTGCACGTATATAAAAACACTTAAATTATATAATCCTAGCCTTAATTTTATATAAAAAATGAAATCTCTTGTCGATATCAGAAATGAAAGAATGTTAATCTAGACTGTCCCTTTCTTTTTGTAGTTTTATGCCTCAAAATAACATACCAAATCTTTGTAGAATTTAGAAGGCTCATATATATGTTTGTTTCTAATAACTTCTATATAATTCGACTAATTTTCATCAAATGTAGAATGTTATTAGCAAATACTATTAAAATTCAGTAATAAGTCAATCTCACTTATACATATTAAATTATACATTCTATGAATATATGAATGTAATATCTATTGCCCATTTTGTTTTTAAGATGCGTCTAAATATTTACTTCAAGATTTTTATCGTCTATATTTTGGAACGAAGTTCTTTATGACACGCTTGGCGAATGAGAGCTACAAAATGATTTGACCCGAAAAATGATTTGAATTTTCAAGAATTTTATTCTTGAAAATTCCTACGTGCTTATTACTGTCAAAATATTGCATTGAAATAAAAAGAAAAATTATAAACACCTTAGCCATTTTTTCCACCCAAGAGTGATAGTTACGAGTTCGATCTCTAGATATATAAAAGAATATTTTTCTTTGTCCATCTCCCATAGCAGGCTGCGAAAAAATTTTAGTAGCAAGTTTTGCAGGTAATTGAAGAAATATCTGCAGAAACATTTAAGGATCATGTTTTGAAAAGAATCTAACGTACGAGCATTCTCTAAAAACGGTTAAACGATTTCATTAAAGTTCATCGTTTATGGGAACGTATACAACTTGAGAATATTTTTTTACGTTTTAATATATATTTTTACAAAAATTCATTCCAACTTCATAATTTTGATTGTTTTTAAAAGTGAAAGATATAAAACAAAAAGTAATATTCCACAAAAAAAGTTTAATAACTTGACATAAATAATTGTGTTATGAAAATATCTGTACTTTCTTTGTGCAAATTTGAATATTCTTCATGTTATTGTCTTTAACTCATACAATTTTTTCTCTTTTATTGCAGTAATTCTAATATATATTTCTAAATACATATTTGATACTTCACGTAGCACTTTATTTACGTTGATCATATCATTCATCACGCCTACAAAAGACCATTTTGTTAAACAATTTATTGAATGTAATTAATGCGAAATAATATTTTAAAATTTCAATTATTTCCACTACAAATTTACTGCAGAAGAAAGATATGCACACACACACACACACATATATATATATATATATATATATATATATATATATATATATATATATATTTATATGTATATATATCTATATATATATATATATATATAATATATAAATATTATATATAAATATACATGTTCATAAGAAAGTCTGGATTGATTCAATGTCAATAATCATCCCGAAAGGTTCACTGTGAGTCAATTAAATAGTTATTTTACTCTTTGTTTATATCATTCATTTAAAATTAATTAGTCAGTTTACTTCGAGATAGCGTCAAATAAACTCGTTTTGCGGAGAAAAAGCAAAAAAAAACATCAAAAGAAAATAACAATACAACTATAGGTTGTTGAAAATGTTAATGGGATTCGTCCCGCTCGTTAATTACGCCATTGCCGTTCTCTGAACGCGATTACTCTACACTACAGTTCATTGGCGAGTGAATCCACTTTGGGACATTTTTAATTTTAAATCGTTTGATAGATAGATAATTAAGTGGGTTGTACGACAATTTAAATCATTTAAGGTAAAAAGAAAAAAAAACAGAAAACGAAAGTCGTATTAAGTTTTTGTAGACTAGTTTGTGTACACATTGCTTGAGTGATTGGTATTTAATACAAAACTCATTTATGTTTAACTGAAATCGTACTAGCTATCCAAATAAAACATACCTAAATTAAAGGGATCTCGACGACAATGCAATCAACTAGTTAGATATACTTCATTATTTCTCATAAATTTGCACTATTGTTTTTGTATTTTGGCATCCCTCGGGACAAGAACAAATACTTTATCAGGTGCACTTCTTATAATGTTTTTGCATCTAGGCACAATTAAATAGTTATAACCTGTCTTTTGAGCTTCTTCTACGTTTTAAACGTGCATTATATTGAAAATTTGTTTCAAATAATGAGAACACCTATAGTAAACAAATGTTGGGCATAGCTTGTGATGTCATCCAAGTGCATGAAAATAGCATCGTTTAAATAGCTTGAATCTATTGACGGTTTTAATTTTTTTTTAAAATTTGATTGAAACATTTCCAACAGTATTCATATTTTTATTGTCCTATAACAATGTAAATAGTGACTTAAAAATATTAAAAATTACATGCAATTACCCCATTCATATTCAAATACGGTGAAATTTATCAACGACTAAATAAATTTATCATTCAGTCCGGTTACCTGCACTTAAAAGAATGGGTTGTAATTATGTGATCCCTTGTCACAATCCACTTAATTACCTACCATAAAATATTTAAAATTAAAAATGACTCAAAGTGGATTCATTCGCCAATGAACCGTAGATGGCGATGAGTAATCGCGAGTTCAGAGAATGTCACGAATGGCGCAATTAACGAGTGGGATGACTCCCACCAACATTCACTCGGCGGCGAGCTGTTAATGTTTCATGTACGTTTCATGATCCCTCGCTAGCAGTATGTGCTCACTTCTCTTTTGGAGTTGTTATATCTTTTTATACATAACTATACAATAAAAATCGTCTTTTGTTACCATAGATGACAATAACGAAATATTTAAAATATATATAGATAATGCTTCCTCAATATCTTAGTTTAGAAATGTAATAGATCTAAAATAATAAAAAAAAATTATTAAATATTTCTGTGAACCTATAGGCTATAACATGGCAGACTAACTTCAATTTTTACTACCAAGGGAATAACCACCTTTTCCTCAATTGGGCTGGATTTATTGCTCGATATAAATAGCAATTTCAGTAATCATTTAATTTAAAAAACAAAACATCTATTTGAATTGTGTCGTCCCTAATACTGAAGATACTCATAGGTTGCTATTTTGATTGTTATCAAAATAGCAGCCTATCTATTTTCATTATTTTCTACAAAAATACCCTGTGTTTGCGCTTGACGAACGTGCTCAATCTCCGTTTTTATGGGCTTCTTCTTGACCCTTTCCTCTCTTCCATATTGCTTTAAACTTTTTAAAAAATTTTAAGTTTCAATACAATTGTTTATATAAAAAACCTTAAGAAAATGTACATGTACACCCTTGGTTACCTATGATTTACTTATTTTTATTTTTGAATACTATTTTCAAATTTTATGAGAAAATGCCACCGATACCAAGAGGGCGAATTCTATTCTTATTATTTTATCCGCAAAATCAGTAGAAATGTTGACGTGAAGATATTAAACGTATGTCTAACCTTTATAGTTTTGATCTTCTCACTTCCACACTTTTTCAATGACGAGTATTATTTGCGGATTATTGATATTTTCTTTAAATTCATTTTATTTTTGGCAGAACCTCATATTTACCTGCTCTAGTTTTTTTTTCAGTATACCGATAAATGAATATAAATATTTATTATATTTTACTTACAAACAAAAAGAACACAATTAAAAAATATGCACAATTTTCTGTTTGAAATTATTTTTATTATGTATAAATTTAACAAATATACATTGTATAATAGGAAAAAAAAAAGAAGTGACAAAAGTGAGAATTGTAAAGAGACTAGCAATAGGCCAGTGTGATGCATCATGAATTTAACCACAAAATAAGATATTGCAAACAAAGATGAGTGAAAAACAATTCCAAGTATTGGGAATATCCATAAAATATAGTATAATATTGTTATGAGTATCAAAAGTGTGTTAATTTTAAAAGACATAATTTTATTTTATGATTTGCAATTGCATCCAAATTAGGAAGTATTCTATTAGCATCATTTGATAGATATGCAGCTTCAGTATTAGGGACGACACAATTAAAATATATGTTTTGTTTTTTTAAATTAACCTTTAAGCAATTACTATGTTGAAAATAAGTGAGAGAAAATAACAATGAAATAAAAGGATGTGAAAAGAAATAACGAAATTTATATGGGTAATTAAATTAATTAACTACAAATATTTAAGTACATATTCAAATTAGGTTACAGCTATTTTATCTTGCATAGATGTTGGTGTGCAATATCGCATCCGGTATGAGTTGTGTCAAACAACATAAAAAAATTCAAACGCGTGACTTAATATATAATTTAAACGATGAAATAATTAATGGAAAGAAAAAAATTCTTATTAATAATTATAAGCAATAAACGTGACTGATGTTGTCATATATACATACATACATACATACATACATACATATATATATATATATATATATATATATATATATATATATATATATATTTATATATATATATATATATTTATATATATATTTATATATATATATATATATATATATATATATATATATATATATATGTACATATAATTATGTACACCATTGTAGCGGAACAAATTCTTATTGGTATTAAAATCTTGGCCAGATGTTCCCTGTACTCGAGACAACGATCAAAATAACATTTAATAACGAAAATAATGAAAGAGTGCGTGCAAAAAATGTCATTGTCACATATGAAACTTTTTTCTAAATTTACTTAAAAATATGGTTTTTGGGGGTGCAGAAGTTTGCTTTACTTCATTTAATCGTAAAGTATGAAAACGTATTAGCTGTAACAGTTTCTAGGATGACACTAGTGTGATATAAGCGAATAATGGTTTTCGGAGCTACTTCCACTGAATTTCAAACATTACATCGAGAGTTGTAACTGTAACGATGAGCAGTGAAGTTACATTTTTCTCTGGAAATCGCACTCACATTTGAACAATCAACTGTTTTCCGGAAGAATTGACAGAAGCGAATTTGTCGATCGACGGTTTTTTATTTTATCCTCGGTCATTTATCGCCAGCCGTTTCAATGACGTTCGAGGTTTTACTGATCTCGCAACACATCACAAACGCGGCGCCGAAACGACTTCTTTTCCAATGAGGAGTCAATTTGTTAGCTTTTCCGTTTACGGACGGAAATTTGTAAAAGCTCGTCCATTGTTCAAAAGTATTTTCCATCAGAAACATATTCGCGTTGCCCCATGGAAAAATTAGCACACACATATTTTCCCACATAGTATAAGACGAATGTGCTTATGTACAGTAAAGTTTAATTAATTCCTACTTTCGGTGTTTGGCGATAAACATTAATGTCATTGTAAGTACGGTTAAATTAAATTTAGTTAAATTTAAAATCCATTCAGGAAAAAATCTTATGTCTAACAGAATTATGTCAAACGTTTATATTTCGAGTCAGATTTGCGCTAACTCTATTTATTTGTATACCGTACCTATCGACTCACAGCATATTATACCTTTCTATCTGACATTGTATCTCATCAAAATACTTAGTCACCAAAATATGTTTGAAATATTTTTTTCGGCACATTCGCGACTACACATTCATTTATATTAATTCTCAAGTACCAAAGTTTTTAAAATAAAAGAAGACTACTTAATTTAGGTTTGTAAAAAGAAATGAAGCCACCAGAGATAGGAAATTTTATTTAATGGGAATTCTCACTTCATACTTTATAAATATTTCTTTACGTAATAATTGATTAAATCTGGAAATAAATTTAGCTTGTTTTGCTCTTTAAGTTAACAGGTTATTTATTTATTTCATTTATATCAAACTTTATTATACAGTGGTATAATTTTTATTCATATGAAGTATTTATTGTTAAATATATCTCTTTTAGTAATTAAATAACCAACAACTTTTAAAATTAAATAATTTGTTGAAATATTTAACAAATCCACGTTTGCTCATTTTTGCAGAATCTGAAATAACATCTTTGTTTTTCTTGTGAACAGTCACGTGTAATGTAAAGTCGAGGATAATCTTAACGGCCTGGGATGAGTTGATTAAAATTCACGCCGGGTACGTGACTCGTGACGCCGTCGTTGACGGCTGCCGCTGTTCTCACCATGCCGCCTGCTACTAACGATTATTAAAGATTACGATTGATTGATCGATTGAATGATTGAACGGTTGAATAAAGATTATTGACTTACGTAATTTATTATTTGAAACTTTTTTATGAATGTTATACAGAAGTAAGAAGAAGATAAATTTTTATTGATAATTTGAATTCAATAAAAATTCCCATGAATAACAATTTCAACAAACTGAAAATAACATAACACCATAGAATTTTGGCTTCGTGGTTTCGTGGTTTATCGTAATTATACTCATTACTTGCAGAATACAAACGAGAGAACTAGTTTTCTATATGTCCCTGAACGCCAGTGCGCCGCAAAATCATAGAGAACACTTCGCCTTTGCCTCGCGTAGTGCTGTTATGAAACTTAAACTGGAACATACGGTCGCATTCAAATGAGAAAATTAACTGAAGCAATTATCTGAATAATTTGACTTCTCCTCTCTGTAAGACCTTACAAAGTAGTTAGTTATTTTATTCATTATTCGTTTGAAATATAATTTTTGACACGTTTCCTCGTAAGCACATAACAATAAGTTAAAGTTTTAGGTTTTTATATCTCAATAGAAAAAAACAGAAGTTGTAATATCACTCATGTATTTATCTGTACGTCTGGAGCAGATTTTTTTCTCGGAAAAAGTTTAAAGAAGAATTATAAATTTGGCGTTATATTAAAGTATATCAATCTTGCCCAGACCTCAATAAAATCTCCTTAAGTTAGGAAGGTCAATAAATAATGGAAAGTAATTAATTATATTAACTAGTCACATTAAGTTAAGGGGGTCAATTAATTCATTAATTTTAAAAAATCTTGTACCTAAAATTATAAAAAATACAACAAAATATTTAGAAGCCTTCACAAAAAACGGGGGAAATTATAACGATTATTCTGACGTCATAATTTTTGAGATATTTATGACAATATGTCTACTCCTACTTAACTAAGGTAAGTATTGTTAAATATAGGTTAAACAGTAACCTCAAATGTTATTATAATGCAAAACTTGTTTACGATAAATTTAATTTTGATTATATATAAAACATTAGATGTCGACGAAACCGGGGCTGTTGACTTATATTAAATCTAAAAACAAAGTAACCGGAAGAACTACAAAAATCGCAAAAGAAAATAATGTTTTTATTTTTCTTGTAGAGTTAATTTTGTGTACATAGTTTAAGTACATAAAGTTTATAAATAAGTAAAATAAAAGGAACAGAAATAATAAGTAAGGAATACCAATAATTTGCTAATGAATTTAAACTTGGCGAAGAATGTGTTCAGCGTATGGCCTATTCTGCGATAGTATGGTACTACCGTAGAATAAGAGTGAAATGCTTTATAAAAGGAACAGAAATAATAAGTAAGGAATACCAATAATTTGCTAATGAAAAGGAACAAAAATAATAAGTAAGGAATACCAATTATTTGCTAATGAATCTAAACGTGGCGAATAATGTGTTCAGCGTATAGCCTATTCCACGATAGCATGGTACTATCATAGGATAAGCGTGAAATGCTTTATAAAATTTACTTTCGTCCGTTTACTCTTAATGCAGTATGTTTAATAGACTCATGAATAAATATTAATAAGTACGTGAGACTATATAATTTATTTAAGGTACTCAGTAAAACTGCAATACAAATACAAACCAATATTACTAAGCAAATGTTAATGGATGAATGCATATTTAATAATAAAATTTCTGAACATCCGTCCATAAAAAGATTGGCAAACGAATAGACTATAACCAGAGTTAACCTACTTTTTATCCCAAAATCTCATATAATGCCTCATAGACTGCATTCTTTTCTTACGATGTTCATTACGATCCACTTCAATCATGTAGTGACATGTGTAGGAAAAATTTAGTAGATTTGATTTTAACATATAATAACCCATGCCGTGTATACCAAATTTCCAAATTCTAACGCGGTTAATGTAGGATAACATATAAAATGGCTTCTGTTTCATAACTATATAACGGTATAACCACTGAACGTGAACGAATTGTGAATAACTTCGAATAGATACAAATTGTGGGCTGAATTGACACATTGCTAATTACTGTAAATGTTGATCACAAATACTTAAAGGTAAATATATATAGTTATAAGTACATATTTTCTCGCTTGTATGAAAAGTATTATTAAAAATTACAGATAGGCTTCAAACAATAGAAAGCGCCTATTTTAATATTAATAGGTCTATGATAAAATTATATAATACTTATTGATGTAATAAAAATTCTGATTTATAAAGATGTTTAAAAAATTATTTAATATTAAACCATAAATTGCCTCTTTGTAAACAATACAAAATTAAATGGACATAACAAACATTAGAGTTTCGTAATATTTGTTATCTCCTTATATAGTAATATAAAGCAGCACTTATAGTATCGAGACGCCAATAAATAAGTAATTAAGGTTTAAGAATTCTATATTTTCATAGATAAACTGGCTATTATTAAAATTGCCTTTAAATATTGCTTCATTGTAATCAATAACAAATCAAGCAGAAGTAATAAACATTAGTTCCATAATATTTGTTATCTCTATAAATAATAATATAAACCAGAACTCCCAAAAGAAGTTTACGAAACAAGTATATAAGGATTGTGAATTGTATATCTTCGTGGATATACAAATATTCAATATTAAAATTGATGTCAAAAACAACCTCCTTGTAATCAGTTATCAAATCAAAGAGAGATAACCGATGTTAGATATTTGTATTTGTATTAAAGTTTCTGGCTGAGAGAATGCACCATATGAGGATGTCGGCCTACCAACTTGTAAACAAGTCTGTGCGAATCGGTATTAGCGACGACAAAATTAGTAACCCAAGTTGCAAATATAACCACACTGAATGGTCAAATAATATATTTCATTTATTTCTGTGTCGATGTCTTACTCCTGTTTATGCTACAAGCTTGTCAACAGCTGTTATCATTCGTACGACCCTGTGAATTGAATTGAGTTTGAGAAAGCTACATTTTGAGGAAGCTACATTTCAATATTATGCTAAATGACATTACACATTTTATCTTTTTGTGGCTAAGCTAGATAATTAGTGACTCTAAAAAAATTAAAATTGCATAATCCAAATCGGTACTAAAACCAAATGTACGTGACCTTGCATTACTTTTTATGAGTTAAATTTTAGATTTAACAGTAATCATCAAAATTTGTTTTCACGTTTACGAGTTGAAAAATTAAGCAAACACTCTGAAAGAAAATTTATTAGAATTATGGAAGCGTTTTTCTATTCACATCTTATATAAACAAAAATATTCCCACAGCCATGTAATAACTATGTGTTGTAAAACTAAATAAATATTAAGGTTAAAAAAATTTTGCTGAATTTTGATATACATAATCAACATTTACAGTAACTAATAGAGTTGATCATTCTCGATACGAAAATATATTTTACCTATTGTAAATTCACAAAAACAAAAAGAAATTCCGACGTGTAAAATTCAGAGAGCTACTTTAATGTCTTTTGGAAGAGAATATCTCATTATAATCAAGAGCGCGTCAACATACAGCAGGCCCGTGTTCAGTAGTACGCGGAAACAGTACTTCTACTGCTCAACACAGGCCTATCCCAATGCATGTATCATTGAAGGTAATGCCCATAATCGCCACAATGGTCAGGCGGCTTGGCGATTGCAAATCATAGTTTCTTATACCAATGAAATTGAGCATATATTCAAGTTTTTAAAATATAAATTTCTCAGAAGTTCTCCTTGATATTGTATAAGAAATTCAAGAAAGTAATTTTAGAGAAAAATTACCAACAAAATAGTTCAATTCTAATACTAGATTTGCAAATTACATACCTTACAGGTAATCACTTGCATCGCTGAAAAATTTAAGAATGGTATTTGTAAACTAGAAAGTATTGAGAATAAACTGATAAGGTTACGACAAATAGAATTAAAAAATAATCAACAAGCAAGGTTGGAGATGTAACATCGTCAAAACTAAAAGATATTAAATATTTATGACTGAAAATATGTTAAAGGACTACGAAAGAAATATTGTTACCAAAAGTTTTTCTTATTTAAACATTTTTTTAATTACTTCATTGATGTTTTGATGTATGCTCACTTACATTACGAATTTTCAATATTAAAAAAAAAAGGGTGCGTGTACTTATGTACGCGCGTGAGAAGTTATACTTCTTTGGCATCATTAAATAATACATACGGATATATTGGAGCACTTGAAAAAGTCTACAAACACAATTGTTTCACTAATATTTACGAATCGTAAATATATTAATCAAAATATTGAATTTAAATCACTAATGAATATAATTTATCAGCACATACATAAATCGCACTTATATGAAACTAAAACACGTGTGTGAATGTATACACTAGAAACATGTGGATGAATACTATGAATATGAAAACAGTGAACAGAGGCGACGATGGTGCCAATAGCTTTTGTTTCGAGACTGCAACCGCTGCAACTTCATACTGTAACTTTTGTGTAACGAATCTTAAAATTTCACTCTCATCATTTTTTCATAACGCGCCTAAAAAAGTATAACTTCAAAAATTATCGTTTCACCATTCTCTATCATCAATGTTTTTATAAACTCTCTTCTATTTTCGCGGCCTTCCATTTATTTTACATGTATTATCCTTGCATTTATTTTTTTCTCTTTTTTTCCTTTACTCTTCAATATATTGTGCATTTTTTCCTCATTAGTCAGTTTCACCCGTCTTCGATCATATATTCAACGTGATAAGAACCTAGCAATGTTCTTTTCTTTTTCGTTACAATTACATTATTTTTATTTCTCACATTCTCATAAAATATTTGAAATTTTAATTCCAATACGTAAACTTTTTTCATACCTATTCAATTTTACAATCATGTAACATTTTAATATTACGCTGTTCATTAATGTCTGGTATTGCATGTATCGGACCTGATGTCCAACACCCATTGGTTTATTTATTTTTGCCCGGGCAAGTGAATATTAAAGACTTCAATATTTTCAGCGGCAATTTAAAATGGAATGAAACTAGAAAGTTATTTAGGTAGGTCAACCAAATTTGCAGACTTAAATCTTATACAGACATCTACATAAGGTATCTACTTTTAAACGTTATTTTTAATTTAATCAGTACAGCATCTTTCTTAGTAGATTTATTTTCCCTGTTTTCAGAAAACAATAAGTTTCCCGGTATTTACATAATACGATAATGTTCTTTTAATTTTGTTAAAAATAAGACCAATGTTTCCTTGATAAAAAAATGTAAATACTAATTAATTATGAAGTACGCCATAAAATAAACTATTTTATTTTTGCGGCTGTTTTTTTAAATATTTTAATTCAAGTTGCATAAATATATAATTTACAGAACCATCTGTTTATCATTACAATTACTATCGCAGTAACTTATTTTACAGAACCATCTGTTTACTATTACAATTACTATCGCAGTAACTTATTAACTTAATTGTGAACAGTGGTATGCCATTCTTAACTCATATGGATTGTTGGCGTCATGTGAGTAGTTAAATCAATTTATAATCAGAACTTTAACCGAAGATTAAATCGACCCTTCCCGTAAACTCGAACGAACTACTAAGAGCAATAGTTGTCAACTTGTTATTAAGTAAATCTAATACAGCTTGAGTCAAAGTTGACGCTTGGCACTGACACACTTGACGCCGATGCGGCGTCGTTTTACGCACAATTATGCAAACGAGGAATACGCAATTGACTCTCATACGGAACACGAAACCGTAAGAGAGCTGATATTATATATACATATTGTGAATACACGGATTCTAATAGTAATCTAAATATTATTCAAAATTAATGAATATAAAAAAAATCTAAAAGAAAATTTTGCTTATGCGGATGTGACACAAAGTTTTTATATCGTCCGTATTATCATTTACACATCTTCACTTTTATATGTAAAGTGTTTCCACTATTTATATGGAGATGATTATGATTATTCTTTTATGATTAATAATTTTATGTTATATTTTAGTTTTATACAAAATATACAGTTAAACACATCATCATAAAATATTACTGGATAAATTCAACACAACATGTGCACTTTCCTTACAGACTAGGGAAAGAATCGATTGAAACACTGTGAGCTATTCACACTCCAATCGCGATGCTTCGTCACATATTTTTGTTATGTTACCTGCTTTGGTTTTTCCCACGTGAAAATATGTATATATTTCATTGATATCGAAGTAAAATCAGATTGATTTAAAATATAATGAAAAACAGACCAAAGACAAGTCAAATTCGAGAAATTAAGGGTGATATTTTGTAAATGCATACAATAATCAGGACATACGCAATTTTATCAGTAACATATGTTGCGACGCATTTTATATGAATCATTATATTTTTAACCAGTAGATTAGATCGCAGTAATTACTTTAGATACATAAATCTACTAGAAGAAAATTATTTCTAGTAATCGCACAAAATATAATTTTTGCTAAATATAGATTTATCACTAAAGCTATCAGTTTTTTCTTTTGTTAGTAATTTTGCACATCAAGAGATAGAAACACTGAAGCCTGATAGATAAAATATTTTAATATTCCCCTGATAATGGACATTCAACTTTATATACGAACTTCAGTAATAAAAACATTACTTCCTATAACCGCAAAATTGCAATTGTTTCAAACAAATAGTCTTCGAGAAAAAATATGTGACAAATAGAAATAAAATGAGGTTATTGAATCCATTTCCGTTTTTTAAAATTTGATGTGATATTAAGATAATAAAACAGCTGACAAAACAAGCTTAACATTTATTTTAAGCCAAACACAAGTCAATATTATGAGAGAACCAGATATAACCGCAAAAATGGACGTTAATATTAATATATTTTTTTAGGAATAAGTAATTTTAAAATATTTGTGAATTTTGGATAAGTTCATCAAAGACCTGACATCTAATTTTTTATTATTTTTGAATAGAAATTCCATGGCCAAACAAGCACCTCATATAATAATCTCTCCTCCTATATTTATAAAACGTTAATAAAACACCTCATCGAATCATAAAATAATAAAAAAATTATTGCCATAAAAGCAACAAAAAAAATGATTCGCATAATTTATGTTGCTTTTTACTTGTCTTTATATAAATTTTAACAATCCACACACATACCTATTACGTTGTGTATAAGAATATAATAAC